>OU862924.1:28934464-29534464 GCA_917880885.1 Limnephilus marmoratus
ATTTCATTAAAACAACATTTATAAAATTAATTCATGTGAGTTATTTGTGAATAGATTTTATTTTTATGTTATATGTAAATACAAAGTAATAGTTTATTCACAGTCCCCCTCACCAGGATTTTCGGTTCCGGGACGACCTGCACGTAATTTTGTTGGTGATTTTGATTGATTTATTCGTGATTTTACATCTTCATGTTGGTTGATTTCATCATCTTCATGTTCGTTGGTTTCCTCGTCTTCATGTTTGTTGGTTTCCTCTTCTTCATGTATGTTGGTTTCCTCATCTTCATGTTTGTTGGTTTCTTCATCTTCGTGTTTGTTGGTTTCCTCTTCTTCATGTTTGTTGGTTTCCTCATCTTCATATTTGCTGATTTTCACATCTTCATATTAGTTGTGTTATTCCTAAAATATGTGTTGGTGTTACCTAATATTTTTACTGTGTCTTAATCTCCATAAAAAAACTATAATATTTTTTTTTTCACTCTACATGAATTTTTTCCATTATAAAAAATTGTTGCAGATACTGTTCATATTTTTATTTTTATTTTTTTAATTTTTTAATTTATTTATTTTTCTACATACAAAAATGACATTACATTTTTCAGATACATTTTTTATATAACGTGATTCACCTTTTTTTAGAGCATGCTCGTGTAAAAAAGGTGGAGCAGCGTGTGTGAAAAACTATTTAACATATTTTTTTAGAATTATAATATATGTTTTTATATATTTTTATATATATATATATATATACATATATGTACATATATATATACATACATATATATATAAATATACATATTCAAAACAAGATATATGAAATAGAATAGAAAAAAAGAAAACAGTATAAAAAAGAAGAAGAAGAGGAAGAGGAAGAGAGAAAAGAGAAAAGAATATAAAAGTAAATGGATTTCCAAAATCAATTGTCGAGAGACATTCTATTGTATTATTAAATTGAATTATTGTAATATGCTAATGATTTAGTGTTTTTATAGAACTTTTGAATTTTTTATAATTAATTTCCAATCTTAAGTTAAGGGGTAACTGGTTAAACCACTTGACTCCAAAATATTTATAAAAATGTTGGGCTGTAGTGGTATTACAACGCGGGATAGTTATAGAGCCAAGAATACTTGGTCTTTTGCTGTTTGAAATAGATAATGAGTTATCATTGTTGAAACAATCTTTGTGGATTTGTAAAAGTGTAATTTTTTTATAAATATTGTGTAGTGAAAGGATTTTAAATTCTTGAAATAATCTTTTTTAGAATTATTTTTATTAATAATTTTTGGATGATTTCTAAAGGCATGAGAGAAGTTTTGAATGCACCACCCCAACCAAGAATTCCATATTGTAATACAGATTGGATCAGTGAGAAATAGATAGTTCTTAATAGTTTAAAATTTAATATGTTTCGTATTCTAAGAAAAATGTACATTAATTTTCTTAATCTTTCTACTGTTGCATTGATTTGTATTTTCCACTTTAAATTGCTATCTATAATTACACCGAGGTATTTTATATTAGTTTTAACAGTGAGTACAGAGCAGTCAGGTTTACATAAATTTGTGTTTCTATTGCAATTGTATGAATGTATACTTATCATTAAATTTTTAGGGAATGCATGTTTATTAATGGTGAACGGTATTACAAAGGTTTTTTCCGTATTAAGTGACAGCAAGTTTATATAAGATTTTTTTATTTTTTTTTTATTTATTAGTAATAGAAGGTACATAAATTACAAATAATTTTTTTACAGTAATTAATTACATAGTAGAATATTTGATGTACCCCCATAATTAAGCAAGGCTTGTGTGTATGGTGTAATGAAATCGACTCTTACCCCCCCCTAATTATTTAAACTTTTAATAACTAACTCTGTACGTAGAGTTCAACTCCCATTCGTATTCATAGCCTTGTATCTCCGTCGCTCACCTCTATCCCCTTCGTTCCTTTGGCAGCGCCTCGACACCCCTTTACGTAATACATTTTAAGGATACGTGGCGAGATGCCCTCAATTAATCAACTTGTAATTAACCCCCTTACGTTGTGTTATTTTTTGTTTTAAGGGTTTGATATGGTTAATCCAGTTTAATTAATAATTTGTTTGTGGTAAACCCTTTGTTCTTTTAGGTATGGCGTGTTACAATTCACTAGGGTTCGATTTACAATGACTGACTCTATCTAACTTGAAAATAACTAATGCTACCGTTCGTGCAACTTCCTCCCCTACTAACGTCCGTTCTATACTTGTTTGTTGATGATTATTTCTTTTGAATTAACCCGCGTCATCCTCCCCAGTACCTAGTACATGAATATACTTTTATACAGAAAATTGGGAAGATCCTACCTTTAGTGAAACGCGGCGAATCCTCAGCTATCCTCGGGATGCTAACATATAAAATAATTTGAGATTTGTACTCTAAGTACGGATTTACAATCAAAATTCAATCAAAACAGGCCCGGGATGCACAAGTTCTACAGTCTACAGTCACAGTGGTAAGTGAAGTTTGTTAGTTAGTTTTGAGTTTTGGTAGGTATTTTTGGGAGATTACTAGGGATTGACATGAAACAAAATATGTCTTGCTTCGATTGGACTCCTCCATTTCCGCAACTGACTTGGTGAGGTTCAATTAAAACCGCCCGGTCAGCCTCCAATCCCAACACCTCCAGAGAATATTTTGATGGTCGCAAGCGACGAATGTAAAATCGACATGTTTTGCTTCCTGTCGGGAAAGGGTTTGATGTGTGTTTTTGGTTTGAAGGATGATAGTGGGAGTGTTCTCAACCAATACGCCGCTAAATTATAATGGTGATACTGCTACTGTTGTTTGATGAAATGCCATCTCATATCGCTTGATGTGAGGATCTGCTTCGATTTATGGTGTGGTAGCCGCCGTCCGGAAGTATTCAGGGATGCGTGGGCGGCACGAGGTTTTAGGTCGTGACATCCTCTAAGCTGAATTGATGATGATGATGATGATGTCTTTCAGCATGTCAATGACTAGAGTCCCATTCACTCCTATAGCATTGAATCATGAACATTAAACCGAAGTGGATTAGACAACCGGCAATGTCAGGAGGTCGGTGGAGCCGCTCCCCCCTCTGATCTCGCGAAGTTTGAATTTAGTAAAGATGGATTTTGATGTCATCGGCCCTCGCCTCTGCAGTCACACAGCTCCTCAACAGTCCTGTTCTCCGTCCAGCACACCGCCTCGAACCAGTAGAAATGATGCTTACGTTTTCCTAGGCACGTTATAAACATGCGTCTGCCTTCAGCCGCGGTGAACATCGGTATTTGATTTGAATGAAAATACCTCCCCTCGCATTACATAAGCTAGCTTTTGACTTCATTGGAAAGCACCCTTGGAAGTGTGCATAGCACTTCACGATTAGGTATATTTTATTCGAAATTCACATTTTAGCTCAAATCTTTAGTATTTGCGATTGAACGAGACCGTCAGCGCGCTGCTATTATTATTTAGCAAATTTCCTTCTTTCAAATTTAACCGAACGAGTTACGACGCTGGAGCTGGCGATTGCTGGAGCAATTTTGGGTTAAGCTTCCCTATTCCATGGATGTAGGTTGCACTTTATGCAGTTATGATCAGTGGGCGGAGTGAACGAGATGCCGGTGGGCTACACTATTTCCCAAATGTGGAGGCGAAGCAAGCGACGATAGAAACTTAGTCCAATTAAATTGGAATCCTTTGTGATGGAGACTTGGAAACCTGTGTCTCTGAACGGCCCTGAAGCAGTTGAGAGCGAGGCAGGAGCCCTTTCATGATGTCGACGTATATGCTATCACATGTATCGTCATAAAGGCATTGGGGAACGTCTGGAAGGCAGAGGACGTGCGCCCATAATCCCCCCCTTCAGCCCCCTTCAGAGGTGTCAGCTGATAAGAGTCGCTGTCGCGGGAGGCCAATTAAATACAGGACGGAGATAACGATCTGGCCGGGCTACCTCCGTAATGAAGGAAAAGAAGTGACGAAATTCGCGTTGGCTTCACTACCCTTTGATTACGCTCGTGGGGAGCTACCTTGTCAGCGGAACGAAGAGAACAAGACATACGGAGTTGTTTTAGCAATCGATCGGCGGCTCTTTGTCGGAAACCGGATAAATTTTCATAATCTTCCCCAAAATTAGAATTAGGGCATCATCCAGCATCAGGTTGGGAATGTACTTTGGACAAAAGCGTAGAGGGGGAAAGTAAGGAATGGATGATATAGAACTGGATTCACGCCCCGGTGCCATTCATTCCTGGACTCAGCACCCTGGAAGCCGAGCTTGACATTCCTTCCCCGAGCTGATATTTGAGATGAGCTTGGGATATCACCTATCGTAGGGCGGAGGTCCGTGAACGCTACGTGCTACGTGGAGGCCCACCTCCGTCACGCCTGCTTCCGTCATGCGAGGGGAGGTATTTTCATTCAAATCAAATACTGATGTTCACCGCGGCTGAAGGCAGACGCATGTTTATAACGTGCCTAGGAAAACGTAAGCATCATTTCTACTGGTTCGAGGCGGTGTGCTGGATGGAGAACGGGACTGTTGAGGAGCTGTGTGACTGCAGAGGCGAGGGCCGATGACATCAAAATCCATCTTTACTAAATTCAAACTTCGCGAGATCAGAGGGGGGAGCGGCTCCACCGACCTCCTGACATTGCCGGTTGTCTAATCCACTTCGGTTTAATGTTCATGATTCAATGCTATAGGAGTGAATGGGACTCTAGTCATTGACATGCTGAAAGACTTCATCATCATCATCATCAATTCAGCTTAGAGGATGTCACGACCTAAAACCTCGTGCCACCCACGCATCCCTGAATACTTCCGGACGGCGGCTACCACACCATAAATCGAAGCAGATCCTCACATCAAGCGATATGAGATGGCATTTCATCAAACAACAGTAGCAGTATCACCATTATAATTTAGCGGCGTATTGGTTGAGAACACTCCCTAATACATTTTAAGGATACGTGGCGAGATGCCCTCAATTAATCAACTTGTAATTAACCCCCTTACGTTGTGTTATTTTTTGTTTTAAGGGTTTGATATGGTTAATCCAGTTTAATTAATAATTTGTTTGTGGTAAACCCTTTGTTCTTTTAGGTATGGCGTGTTACAATTCACTAGGGTTCGATTTACAATGACTGACTCTATCTAACTTGAAAATAACTAATGCTACCGTTCGTGCAACTTCCTCCCCTACTAACGTCCGTTCTATACTTGTTTGTTGATGATTATTTCTTTTGAATTAACCCGCGTCATCCTCCCCAGTACCTAGTACATGAATATACTTTTATACAGAAAATTGGGAAGATCCTACCTTTAGTGAAACGCGGCGAATCCTCAGCTATCCTCGGGATGCTAACATATAAAATAATTTGAGATTTGTACTCTAAGTAAAAAAAAAACGGATATGGAGCATGGAAAATTAAATAAAAGCAGAGAGGGGAAGATCGTGCGAGCGTTTGGTTGAGATTTAGAAAGACGGACGTGTTTCAGATTCGCGGTTGTAGGGGAATAAAACAGTAGTTAGGACGCATAAAACAAAGTCAAAACATCCCGTTTTAATTGACAAAATTGACTTCGGAAAGTTCGCTATTTTGTGAAAATATTCAGGCGTAAATTTAGAATTCAGTTGTTTTCAATTCAGCAAAAAAATTGCATGAAGAGTTTGTGTTTTGCGAAAGTGCATGTGGTAATTTAATTGGAATATGGAGCAAGGAAAATTTGGTGAGTTTGCTTAAAATTACTTTATTACAATTTGCATTACATATTTAGTGCGGACCTTGCAGACTAGATTCAAATCACGACGGTGTTAAAGAAGCTTCCTTTTATAAAACCAGCTGTCAGCATTTTAGAAACAAAAAATTACTTTACTACAAAATTAGTTACATACCTGGTGCGGGCCTTGCAGAAAAATATTCATTCTAGTTCATTGGTTTTCGGAGATGTACTTACAAAAAAAAAGGTTATACTATTGGACTTTAAAGTGGGGGACGCGTTTGTTTTCGGTTTGAGTCATAAATCCCTTGACACTTCCTTCTATTGTCTCTTCGAGCAATAGCTAAGATTTAATTTTGTGTAACTGGACATTTTGGGCGGAGTCTAACAGAGTGCAATTCACTTGCGGTAGAGGTGAAACCTTCAGAAAACTAAACGTCGGGAGAATGACGAATTTAATACGTTAATTGTGGAGTCTATTCATTTTAATATCATTACCAAGTGCTAAAATTAGTTCCATTTTATTCTACGAAGCACCGCACGAAGAGGAGTTCGATGGGCCACGAAGCACTTCAGAAAGAGGAGACCGATTAAAGTATCTCAATCACTCGCAGAATAAATCCTATAGATGTGTTTGGTGTCGCACGTTTCGTTTCATCTAGATTCAAATTACGACGGCGTTAAAGAAGTTCCACTAGAGTAATAAACTTTATAGAGGTGTTTAGTGTCGCACGTTCCGTTTCATATAGATTCAAATCACGACGGTATTAAAGAAGTTTCACTAGAGTAATAAACTTTATAGATGTGTTTAGTGTCGCACGTTCCGTTTCATATAGATTCAAATCACGACGGTATTAAAGAAGTTTCACAAAAATAATAAATCCTATAGATGCGTTTAGTGTCGCTCGTTTCCGTTCCATCTAGTTTCAAATCACAACGGTGTTAAAGAAGCTTTCATTTAGAAAAACAGTTGTCAGCATTTTAGAAACAAAAAAATTACAGTTGTGTAGTTTACACACGAGAGGAGTGAAACCTTCAGAAAACCAAAGGAGACAAGATTGGGGAGGCTACGAAGCACCTCAAAAAGAGGAGACCGATTATAGTATCTCATTCACTCGCAGGATAAATCATATAGATGTGTTTAGTGTCGCTCGTTTCCGTTTCATCTAGTTTCAAATAGCAACGGTGCTAAAGAAGTTTTCAAACCAATAACCATAATGGGGCCGCCGAGGTGCAATGATTGTAGGGGAGTGTCTTTTGTGGACGATTTGTTAATTTTAACGGACAATAGTTATTTATGTATCTTACGATTGTGTTGCGAGGCATTACATCAGAAAAACAAAGCTAGGGGTTTATTTGAATATAATAAATTGCATTACATTAGGAATACTTAGTCTCAAATATACTTTAGAATTTACTCGGTAATTGAAGTTATTTGTTAGGCAAGGTACGTACTAGGTATATCGGTTTGGAAAAGGGTTGCATTGCATGGCTACTAACAAATTTTATACAATAGAATTATTCCCAATCCAAAAATAAAAAAACCCCACACCTTTTACCTCAAACTTTAGGAATCTCAAGAAAACTGTTATGTAGGGGCCTACATAAGCTAGCTTTTGACTTCATTGGAAAGCACCCTTGGAAGTGTGCATAGCACTTCACGATTAGGTATATTTTATTCGAAATTCACATTTTAGCTCAAATCTTTAGTATTTGCGATTGAACGAGACCGTCAGCGCGCTGCTATTATTATTTAGCAAATTTCCTTCTTTCAAATTTAACCGAACGAGTTACGACGCTGGAGCTGGCGATTGCTGGAGCAATTTTGGGTTAAGCTTCCCTATTCCATGGATGTAGGTTGCACTTTATGCAGTTATGATCAGTGGGCGGAGTGAACGAGATGCCGGTGGGCTACACTATTTCCCAAATGTGGAGGCGAAGCAAGCGACGATAGGAACTTAGTCCAATTAAATTGGAATCCTTTGTGATGGAGACTTGGAAACCTGTGTCTCTGAACGGCCCTGAAGCAGTTGAGAGCGAGGCAGGAGCCCTTTCATGATGTCGACGTATATGCTATCACATGTATCGTCATAAAGGCATTGGGGAACGTCTGGAAGGCAGAGGACGTGCGCCCATAATCCCCCCCTTCAGCCCCCTTCAGAGGTGTCAGCTGATAAGAGTCGCTGTCGCGGGAGGCCAATTAAATACAGGACGGAGATAACGATCTGGCCGGGCTACCTCCGTAATGAAGGAAAAGAAGTGACGAAATTCGCGTTGGCTTCACTACCCTTTGATTACGCTCGTGGGGAGCTACCTTGTCAGCGGAACGAAGAGAACAAGACATACGGAGTTGTTTTAGCAATCGATCGGCGGCTCTTTGTCGGAAACCGGATAAATTTTCATAATCTTCCCCAAAATTAGAATTAGGGCATCATCCAGCATCAGGTTGGGAATGTACTTTGGACAAAAGCGAAGAGGGGGAAAGTAAGGAATGGATGATATAGAACTGGATTCACGCCCCGGTGCCATTCATTCCTGGACCCAGCATCCTGGAAGCCGAGCTTGACATTCCTTCCCCGAGCTGATATTTGAGATGAGCTTGGGATATCACCTATCGTAGGGCGGAGGTCCGTGAACGCTACGTGCTACGTGGAGGCCCACCTCCGTCACGCCTGCTTCCGTCATGCGAGGGGAGGTATTTTCATTCAAATCAAATACCGATGTTCACCGCGGCTGAAGGCAGACGCATGTTTATAACGTGCCTAGGAAAACGTAAGCATCATTTCTACTGGTTCGAGGCGGTGTGCTGGACGGAGAACGGGACTGTTGAGGAGCTGTGTGACTGCAGAGGCGAGGGCCGATGACATCAAAATCCATCTTTACTAAATTCAAACTTCGCGAGATCAGAGGGGGGAGCGGCTCCACCGACCTCCTGACATTGCCGGTTGTCTAATCCACTTCGGTTTAATGTTCATGATTCAATGCTATAGGAGTGAATGGGACTCTAGTCATTGACATGCTGAAAGACTTCATCATCATCATCATCAATTCAGCTTAGAGGATGTCACGACCTAAAACCTCGTGCCGCCCACGCATCCCTGAATACTTCCGGACGGCGGCTACCACACCATAAATCGAAGCAGATCCTCACATCAAGCGATATGAGATGGCATTTCATCAAACAACAGTAGCAGTATCACCATTATAATTTAGCGGCGTATTGGTTGAGAACACTCCCACTATCATCCTTCAAACCAAAAACACACATCAAACCCTTTCCCGACAGGAAGCAAAACATGTCGATTTTACATTCGTCGCTTGCGACCATCAAAATATTCTCTGGAGGTGTTGGGATTGGAGGCTGACCGGGCGGTTTTAATTGAACCTCACCAAGTCAGTTGCGGAAATGGAGGAGTCCAATCGAAGCAAGACATATTTTGTTTCATGTCAATCCCTAGTAATCTCCCAAAAATACCTACCAAAACTCAAAACTAACTAACAAACTTCACTTACCACTGTGACTGTAGACTGTAGAACTTGTGCATCCCGGGCCTGTTTTGATTGAATTTTGATTGTAAATCCGTACTTAGAGTACAAATCTCAAATTATTTTATATGTTAGCATCCCGAGGATAGCTGAGGATTCGCCGCGTTTCACTAAAGGTAGGATCTTCCCAATTTTCTGTATAAAAGTATATTCATGTACTAGGTACTGGGGAGGATGACGCGGGTTAATTCAAAAGAAATAATCATCAACAAACAAGTATAGAACGGACGTTAGTAGGGGAGGAAGTTGCACGAACGGTAGCATTAGTTATTTTCAAGTTAGATAGAGTCAGTCATTGTAAATCGAACCCTAGTGAATTGTAACACGCCATACCTAAAAGAACAAAGGGTTTACCACAAACAAATTATTAATTAAACTGGATTAACCATATCAAACCCTTAAAACAAAAAATAACACAACGTAAGGGGGTTAATTACAAGTTGATTAATTGAGGGCATCTCGCCACGTATCCTTAAAATGTATTACGTAAAGGGGTGTCGAGGCGCTGCCAAAGGAACGAAGGGGATAGAGGTGAGCGACGGAGATACAAGGCTACGAATACGAATGGGAGTTGAACTCTACGTACAGAGTTAGTTATTAAAAGTTTAAATAATTAGGGGGGGGTAAGAGTCGATTTCATTACAATGGGGGGGTGTTATAGTATTGCTTTTTTTATGTCATTCAGTTTAAGTTTTCAGTATAATTTTTGAGGTGAGTTTTAAAATTTTTTATATTGGTATTCATGTTTCTAATTTTTTCTGGTAATGAATTAAAAAATTTTGCTCCGAGATATTTATGACTCAATTGTCCAATTTTTTTTTTACATTTTGGATTGGGGAGTATTGATGTTTGTCTAAGACTTCTGTTATTTTTAAAGGGTGCAACTTGATTTTTAATATTATCTTTATAAATTTGTAATGTTGCATGATAAAAGTATAATGCACTTAATTTTCTGACCTTAAATTGTTTGAATAAAAGTTCTGACGAATATGAGTAGGGTTTTTTTAAAATTGTTTTTATTATTAGTTTTTGTGATATGTAAATTGTTTGTGTTTGATTTTTATATGTACCGCCCCATCCTATAATGCCGTATTGTATAATTGATTGATTTATATACCTACAGTACTGATATCTGGAGCCAGTAGTACTCTCGCATCCCCAAATTGAGTAAATTGGTGAAACTGAAGAGAGTGAAGATGAAAATTGAGAAGTACTTGGCTCTTCATGTCTGATCACCAAATATATCTAAATCCAAGATTATTCACCTAGGTGATATTTTATGTACCTACCGCTCTGGTAGAGCATTGCTTCCTTTTTTGTCTTAGGTAGATACCTATCTACCTCAATGGAAATATAAAACGTGTATTGAATATAATAGATATATTTACCAGTAAATTCATTCAAAATTGCATAACCGACGTGGTATGTATGCCACACTTACACAACAACGGGTTATTTTAATACCTATTATTATGATTGTTAGTATAAATTTAACACGCCTTACAAACTAACAATGCAGGTACTTCTAAACATAAACCTAAACACCCATTAGTATTCACACTCAACAGAGGCTTCAGAATAATCTTCACTCGACTAATAGAAGATGCGAAATGGTGAATTACCTCTAACAACAGAAGATGCCAAAAATGTTGTTCCAACACTTTCTCTTTCCAAATGGTAGACGCCTAGGGCATCTCTTTGACTTTAACACGTTCAATGTCTACTGTCTGTGGTCATGTCTTCCGATGGTAAATTATTGCCGATGGTCATGGTGACATAATAATAATGATAACGTTATATTTGTATAGCGCAGTTTTGCGTCATTTCACTTCAAGTGCGGTCGGTTCTGTCGTTGAAATGACGTATTTTATGTTATTTTAGTATCCTGCGTTGTATCCCCGCTCAAAAAGAAGAAGATGGAGAGATATGTAATCAATCACGAATGTTGGATAGAACGCGCTAATATTTAAAACGATAAAATTGAAGCGAAAATTGTGAAAATGTTTAATAAAACACGACTCGTTTAAAATAGAGCAAACATGTCGTGGGGGACGTCTAAAAGAGCATTTAAAGAAACACTGCGATTTTTTTCATACTATTTATAATAATTTTCGGAGCATACTTTGTGATTTTTTTCAATCGAGGGATTTTCATATAATTAAAGTTTTGGCGTAGATATTATCTTAAAAAATAACATATATTTTTTCAAGAGCTCAAAAACTTTATTTATTTATCTATAAAAAGTATATTTACATTGGGTTTATTTGATGCCTGTCTCACTAGGATATACTTGTGTCGAGACAGGCGTAAGGAAGATAATTAAGAAATCGGTAGCAATTCGGATAGCGTCGGCTTAACCATAAACTAAAATTACAATATCAGGCGCTATAAAGGTAATGTATTACAAATATTAAAACTTGGAGAAACTTCAAGCGTGTGACTATTATTCTATAATGCGAATTCCGGAGCCTCACAACATACCCCAACTGGGGAGTGCCGTAGTCCCAATGATTCCAGATTCCAGATCTTCGGGAGCACTCGGGTCTCTTGTGCTGTAGACACATTAAAAGTAACACTTAATACCTTTTTATTTAACAAAGTTTACATTAATTCATCAGGTGTAATCAAGGTTTTATTTGCATTACAACCTTAATTACGGAAAAATTCTCGAAGGAAATGAATATCCTTAATTTTAACGAACGTTCAACCATAAATAACAAACAGAAAATTAGCTATTCGTAAGCAAAACGGAACCGGGTAATTTTACAAGGCATTAAAATGTAATTAAATTTGCAATATTTTATTTCATTATGTTGGAAGGACCAACGTAGCGATGCGTTACTCTAATTAATTTTACAACATTTATTTCCCTTCCTAAATAATTACGGTTGGTAAAGCGTGCGATTGATGCTATCTGTGTATGTAATTGTTTTAAGTTTGTTTTAATGCACCCAGTTTATTTCTCTCAATGTCATTGTTTCGAAATTTTATTGTTAACTATGTACTATGTATGAGTTGGTGAATTAAATATTATTACATACGTAATACACAGAAACGAGGAGTTGTTTTGGATGAAACAAATATTGTAAAGCTTAGGTGGAAAATCTACAGGAAAGTAAATTAGTCGAAATTATGTCAATAATTAATAGATATAATTTGAGGATAATGAACAGCAAGGTAGTCATTTGAAGATTACAATTACAAAACACAGTGTAAATATTTCAAAGACGCCTTAATTATTTACACGTATTAAACCGGAGAGTGCTGGCACAAAATCAAGATGAGTGGAGGAAGACTCTTGAGGAGGCCAAGACCTACCAGGGGTTGTAGAGCCAGTGATGATGATGATTATTAATTATGAATATGTAAGTTACCTTCGTTCTTTGAAGGACTTTTTGTGAGTAACAAGGTTGTTTTTGTTAAAATTAAATATTAATGAAATTCCAAAATTAATTAAACAAATTCAGAAATAAACTAAAAGCAATCAAAAATTTACCTCCATCAACTAACATCAAGCAATAAAAATGTTCATATTAATTTTCATTTTTGTGTAATCAACATCTCTGCAACTATTGTTAAAGGGTTGCTCCGTGAATAGAATATAAAATTATACATTAAAAATGAAATAAAATAGTTCTTACATTTCGGAATAGAGAACTCCGTTCCAATTTTTTAATTTTTTTGATGAATAATGATCACTGATAACTTAAATAACTCCATATTTATTTATATTTTTAAAGTCAGTTAAAATAGTTGTCAAAGTTTTAATTTTTCAAGATCCTCCGAAAACCACCGTATCGTAAACAATCGTGTGACGTCATCACTCCTGAAAAATTACTATAGGATCGGGCAATCAGCTGATCAACTGCCGCCATTTTGAATTCCGTTGTTCGAAGTATTCTCTCTAGAAGTAGCGTCACTTTTTTTTTTGTGCATTAGTTTTTGAATATTTTCAATAATAGAGATAAACTAATAAGAGATACCTTTATTTTTGAAAAATTATTTAGGCCTAATTCCCATACAATGACTTTACGGTGACGTCACTGTTTGACGTGTTGTGACGTCACCGCTAAAATTTCAATAATGCCAACTTTACGGACTTTTTAATAATTTTTTAAAAACTCTGCGTTTAATATTTTTAAATAAAACTTATATATTCAGAATCAGCGTTTATTGGTCTATATGAACATATTTTTTTAAAGCCATAATATTTTTCACTGGAGTTCCTTATTGATAGTATTGGAGAACCAAATACTGAATTTATCTTGGAAAGCATCGATAAACTCAAAGAATTTTACTGAAGACCAAAGATTGTTATACAATGCCAATTAAATAATTCATTTCATATAGATTCAAGAATTAACTTATTCCTCTCCTCAAAAAGATCCTTGACACGGCATCCCCCAAAAAAATGCTGCTGGGTCTCCTGTGGGTAATGCAAAAAAAGACTGGTGCGGTGAAAGACTTTCCCGTTGTGGCCAGAACTTAGACAGATATTGTATTTCAGATCAAGCAGGAATATCCATCGTTACTGTTATATGTATTATATTATGACTCAAAATTAAACTTTGTATCCCATATAAACACAATCACTAATAAAGGAATAAAAATGCTTGGCTTCATTCTTCGAAATACCAGAGGTTTTAGGAATATTTCAACTGTATAAATTTTATATACATCCTTAGTACGGAGTCAAGTCGAATATAACTTCTCGATCTGGTCCCCCCATTTTAAATTACATTAAGATACAATCGAAAAAATTCAACACAAATTCCCAAGACATATAAATTTTAAACTCGGTATTCCCATTGAAAACATAAATTATAACTACTTGATGAAAGAATTAAATTTATTAAAACTCTCAGATCGAAGAATTATATCCGACTTAATATTTATGTTCAAAATTGCAAACGGTAAAATAGACAGTCCTGATTTAACTAAGCTCATCGAATTTCATATACCCAGTAAAGTATCTCGCTCCAAAATCTTGTTTCAATGTAACAACAACAGGACTGAGTACACGAAACACTCGCTTTTACCTAGATTACATGAAGTTAGTAATAGATACGCAGATGTGGCGGATCTATTTAACTGCACGGAAGCTAGGTACAAGAAGGCTATTCTATCATATATCTTCAATCAATATTAATTTTATTTATACTATAGTATTGAATGTAATTGTAGCCCTTTGTGTCATTTCTTAATCAAATGCCACAATTAACTTAACTCTTTTTTTATAATTATTTCTTATGTATCTTCAACTAATATTTTGTGACATGTAATATGTATTTATGGTATATTTATACCGTTAATAAATAAATAAATAAATAATATACATTTGTGCTAATATAAATATAATATCATAATACACCACGCATAACTAGAGAATTTGGTTCTGCCTAGTTAGGAACTAATAAGATAGAACTTGAATACAAAATAAATATTTTCTGTTGTTTATTTTCTCTTCATAATTATTGTTATTAGTCATTATTATTTATTAACACCCTAGTGGGCTTTTATAATATAATATTTCAATAAATTACAGTATTTAAGTATAACACGTTAAATAATATAGTTGTAACAATAAAACAACTAATATAATTTATATGTATAATAAAACAAATGTAAAAAACTAAAAAGCTAGAATGAAAGTGTGTGGATAAAATTATTTGTATGTGTTCAAAATAATAAAATAAATAATATATCATGTACCCGAATGGTATCGAATATTATAACAGATCATTTAAGAAGAGAAAATAGAAAGCCGCTAGACGTCGCTTTCTTTTCTTTTGCTTGTTTTTTTTTAATGTGGTTTGAAGATTGGATATTGATTTCACAAAATATAAATGTTTTTTTTGGATTTCGTAGGATTCGAACCCCCGTTCCCTTGATGTATGTGTCTCTAGCCGCTGAGACTTGTCAGGCACCTTGCCCACTACACTATGGAAGGCACGCGCCGAGGTGCGAATTTACCGCATTATATTAGTACCGAGTATTAGCGAAGAACTGAGTTGTGACGCATATCCGTTTCACCCGAATTTCAAGTCACAAGAAGTGTCATTTCAAAAAAAAAAGTTAATTATCAGGAGATTTTTTTTTTTTTACATGAGCTGGAATCGAAGAATCGAAGTTAGTTTCCTTTTGAAACTTGCAAAATTGTCAACACCTAATATATCTACATGTTCGCAATATTTATTGGCAAGGCTATGTATATGTAATTCTTCTATATTAAGTGCTAAATATAATTTAATCTATGAAATGTTATAAATTAATAAGATAGGCGTCATCCATTTTAATTTTTAAACGACTTCAAAAAGGAGGAGGTTCTCAATTCGACCGTATTTTTTTTTTAATGTTTGTTACCTTAGAACTTTCGACTGGGTGAACCGATATTGATGATTCTTTTTTTATTTGAAAACTGGTGTTGGTGCCATTTTAATTTGGTCCAGTTCCGACAATGGCTTCCATGAGAAAACCGTATAAGTCTTAAATTTGCATTAAGCATGTGCGCGACAAATGGACGAATAACTCAATATCACGCCAACCGACTTCGATGATTCTTTTTTTATTGGAAAGGATGTACTTCAAGGGTAGTTTCTTGAGAGTTTGGTTAGGTTCTGATTATGGGATCCATGACAAAGTAACGGAACTCTTCAATTCTTAGGAGCAAATTAACGAAACTCAGCCGAATCTCTTAATTTGACCCTAAAGTCGTTATAGTCAAATTATGTCGGTCGCATATGAGCAGCATGTTTAGAAGGTCTACCCATATTAGTACCCATATTAGACAAATTAGTTTGTGTACTTCAGATTCACTAAAAATCAAAAAATAAACAAAAATTTTAACAAAACAAAAAACGACTTCAACAAAAGCACTAAAAAGTAAAAAAAATAGTTTCGTATTCTTCTACAACTTCATGATCAACTTACTCATCAATATGTAGGTACGATTGTTATTTTTGGAGTCGGTGTCAGCAAAGGTACCCGACCCGGCGTGTTCACTTGACAGCTCCCCTCACGCCGCGGCTCCGCTCTGGCCTCTCGCCTCGTCAAGTCGCTTTTGCGACACAAGCACATCTCACCTATAACTATATATGTAGTTACAAACCTACCTTGACTGACACCGACTCCAAAAGTAACAATCGTACCAACATATTGATGAGTAGAAAAAGTAAGTTGATTATGAAGTTGTAGAAGAATACGAAATTATTTTTTTACTTTTCAGTGCTTTTTTTAAGTCGTTTTTTGTTTTGTTAAAATTTTTGTTTATAATCGGTATATATCACACTTTTTGGACTCGAGTATTCAGTATTTTTCAAAATTTAAATTCAAGTGGATAATTGTTGGATTGCGAGAGAACAACTTACCGCTTTTCTCACCAAATTACGGTAATAAGGGTTTGATGGCAACATTGGCAACCGCAATATTATAACAGTTGTCAGATTTATTCAGCAAGACATTGCGTGAAGATGTCTTATTTCACAAGATAAGTTAGATGGCTGGATCTAATGAATCCCTTTAGACTGCCTATTCTTCCGTTACTTCCTGCCAGTCAAATAATCATCAATTTCCTATCATTATGTGACCACACCGGCGAAGATGATTCGTGTTCAGATCCTAGAAAGTCGTGACATACTTAGGCCTGTAAGTAGTGAAGCACTGAAATACAGCCTATTGCCTGCTGAAGAGGCTTCGGGGGTTCTCAAACGTGCAGCTTCTCGATGACGGAAGTAGGCTTCCACCGGAAGAGATGATAAATGTATGCGGCGAAACAACGCTGTTAATTAGTTAAATGATTGGTGTAATCATCTTTATTATTGACTAGCTCTCGTGTACCCGGCGTTGCTTGGTGCTGTGGATGGTTTTGAAGTTTTTTTTTTGGTTTTGAATTTTCTTCGTATTTAAAAAAACTGGTTTTAATATTTTAAGTTGTCAGTAAAATAAGTTAAGTTAAAAATTAACAAAATAAATTTTGCTTTGAATGTGGGTAAATACTATGAAACAAAAAGATTAATAACAGGGTAACAAGTATAAAGCATTTATTTTTATAATACTGTTATACTTAGGGCGTTAGTAAATGAAAAAAATCAGAGCTTGCAATTCACACGCGGTAGAAGTGAAACCTTCAGAAAACTAAAGTAGAGAAGAGTGGGGAGGCTTCGAAGCACCGCACAAAGAGAAGACCCATTATATTATCTTATTCTTTGGCAAGCTAAATCCTATACATAGATGTATTTGTTTTTCTCTTTTTAGTTTCCCAATTTTTCGTTTCATCGAGTTTCAAATTACAACCGTGCTAAAGAAGTTTTCACTTCAATAAATAAAACCAATAAATCAATAAATCTCCCAGATAATGTTTGCTAGAAAAGGTGTAAAATTGTATCGTGTTTTGATTCCGGCGTTGTCTCTAAGAGTAATTCCTTTGGCGCCGCTGCCCGAATTTCTACCGATTTCTTACATATCTCCTTTAAACACGTTAAGTTTTAAAGCTAAATATATGTTATTCTTGAAGATATTCTTGAAACGCAAATTATATAAAATTCTCTCGATAGAAAAAAATCGCAAAATATGCTGCAAAAATTATTATAAACACGTTTTTTCACTTATTTTACAAGTTATACGTATAAAAATTCACAGTGTTTCTTTAAATGCTCTATTTTTGCTTTATTTTAAACGAGTCATGTTTTGTTAAACATTTTCACAATTTTCGCATCGATTTTTCGCTTTAAATACTAGCGCGCTCCTCTAACATTCTTAATTTCATATCTCTCCATCTTCTCCTTTTTGAGCCCGGTTGCGGCGCCTTAAAGTTTTGGTTATTTTGGATGGTGACCGACAAACTCAGAATGAAACCAACTGAGAACCACCTCAGAAAGGTCATTAAGAATGATGATAAAAAATTGGTTAAATAGGTTAGGGTTACCGGCTATTTTAAAATTATTTTTCATAGCTTTCAATGACCTTTCTGAGGTAGTTCTGAGTAGGTTTCATTCTGAGTTGGCATGGAACCATTTTGGATTCACAGCGAGAAACATCATTTCCTGCTGACCGTTTGTACTTTTGTGATTTAACTTATTTCTTTAATATTTTTTTATTTATTTTTTTTATTTTTTTTTATTAGTAATAGAAGGTACATAAATTACAAATAATTTTTATACAGTAATTAATTACATAGTAGAATATTTGATGTACCCCCATAATTAAGCAAGGCTTGTGTGTATGGGGGGGTGTTATTGTATTGCTTTTTTTATATCATTCAGTTTAAGTTTTCAGTATAATTTTTAAGGTGAGTTTTAAAATTTTTTATATTGGTATTCATGTTTCTAATTTTTTCTGGTAATGAATTAAAAAATTTTGCTCCGAGATATTTATGACTCAATTGTCCAATTTTTTTTTTACATTTTGGAGTGGGAAGTATTGATGTTTGTCTAAGACTTCTTTTATTTTTAAAGGGTGCAACTTGATTTTTAATATTATCTTTATAAATTTGTAATGTTGCATGATAAAAGCATAATGCACTTAATTTTATGTATTATATGTATTTCTTATGCATATTATGTGTACAACATATTCTTATGTGTACAACATATTCTCTTAGATAATGCTCCCATCCACTGTTAGAGGAACGGCAACGCGGCCCGTTTCATATATTATGTAAATTATAATTTTGGATTTGAGGCTGAAGTACCTAATCAACCAAACTGAGTTATTTGTGTAATCAAAAGGTGTCAAATACATAAAGTATTTAAATATTCAAAAATATGATTTTACTGTATTTCTTATGAAATAAAAATTATTAAACGAAAGCATTTTGATGAATGTAAATTTAATTTATAAATTACTTACCTATTTAGATCGGAACACAAATTTATCGTATACATATAAAATAAAATTACAACCAAAAAACGCATTTTTGCGATGCATAATTTTTTATTTTATTTTTCATTACATTAACACAGTAGAAAAGGCAAGATATATTTTTTAATAATTATAAATAAATCCAGTTGCCTCCAAAATTAAGCAAAATTGATTTTTTAAACAATATTACTTTGTTTAAACCACTTCTTCTTTCGTATGGTGGGGGGTCAGAGGGGGTCATCTAGGTCTGCGAGCCAATCTAGGGCCTCAGGCGTTGCCCTGTGGACCTCATCAATCCCGCCGAAGAATTAATGGAGCGGGCATTCGTTGACCACATATTCGGTGGTCTGCACCGCACCGCATTCACACATCGCCGACTCTTCAAGGCCCCATCTATGCATCATCTGAGCACAACGGCTATGGGAGCACCTTATCCTATTAATGGCAGTCTAGAGCTACTTGAATATTTGTTTAAAGCCGACCGGTTTCGGAACGACCTTCCTTCCTCAGGGTAAACGTATACCGATTTGACAATTACAAAATAGTGGGTGGGAACAATGTTGCTAATATTTTAGGCTATAAGATAATATTTTTTGTTTGTAAATTTATTTTTTCAAAATTTCAAAAAATAAATATCTATACAATTCTAATAATAATATTGATAAAGAATGGCGTAAAATTTTGAATATTAATAATTTTTCAGTTGAATGTTGCAAAAATCTCCCTTCTAATATTAATATATTAATCTAGTTTTTTAATATTATTCTAGCTTTTTTTACAAGAAATAATATCGGTAATTTTTTGAAGAACGCTAAAGATAAAGACCACAAATTGACTAATTCTGGAATATATAAACCCAAATGTAATGTCCCTCATTTTATATTGGAAAAACAACTCGTTATTTAGAAATCAGAATCAAAGATCATTTAAGGTGTCTTAATAATAATAATTTTTTCTGAGTTCGCTAACCATATCATTGAAAATAACCATAGTTTTGAAAAAAAATACGGGGTTAAATATTCTTCATATTAATCACAAAGGAAAACGCTGAGATAAATTAGAAGCCTTGGAAATAAATGAAAAAATCCCTTAAAAATAATGAATCTATTATCAACAAACAAAAAATATTATCATACAGCCCAATCATATGTTCCCCCAACCACTCTTCATTATTCCCTAGCAACGCCTCTACCCCTACCACAATCCTTAGTAATAATACGTTGTTGCTAGTTGCTACCGACTATTTTGTAATTGTCAAATCAGTATGCACGTTTGCCCTGAGGAAGGAACGGTCGTTTCGAAACCGATCGGCTTTAAACAAATGGTTCAAACAAAGTAACATTGTTTCATTTATTTATAATGCTTAACAACAAGGTTATAGCTAAATTCAAAAGTATATGATTTTTTAATTACCCACATTATTTCAAATAAAAAATAAATAAAACAGGACATATCCGTACTGGATATTTTTTACAACTTTTGATTAAAAAAATTATTATTCATTTTGGTTGGGTATTTTGGCTTAAAACCAAAATTAAGATTTGCGTGAAACATTGCATTTTATCAGTCCACCTATTGAATAGGTATATCTATTTGTTTTCATGTCATTAATTTAAGTTTTTAGATACCTACATGCAAGTTAGGTCTTACAATACAATTATAATCTTAAGATTTATGCTACTCTTCCATTAGAAGCTAGAATAGTGGAAGAGGAATGTACGTTGCAATAATGCAAAAAAAAAATATTACGTGCAAATTTATTTAAATGTGTAAATTTCATAATTATATTGAAGATTGGAGTCGAGTTCAGACTTAGAAGAGATGAAATGTTGATACTACAAACTACAAATTAAAAGCAAAAATCCGCTTAGTTTGTCGTTCTCTGTGAATAAACGGCTGACCTATGCCAACGATTTACATTACGAGGTTGGTAAGTCTCCTGGTGTTTTAAGTTGAATTCAATAGATGGCGCTGGTAGTATAATATGCATAAGAAATTAAAAATGCATTGTTTTCTTTACATGGGTTTTATTTTCATGTGATACAGCATACGAATCTAAATTTCCGGGAGCTAGTGGGACTATGGCAACCTCACCGCATGGCTAAGCTAATTGATGCTAACGATTTACGAAGAGGTAGTCTCTTGGAGTTTTAAATTGAACTCAATAGATGGCGCTGGTGGTATAATATCAAAACGAATAAATCATGATTTTCTTTCATTGGAAAAATGGATTTTTATTTTTACGTGATACGGCATGAGACGGGAGCCAGTGGGGCTATGACAACTTCAATTTACAGGTCGTTGCGAGGTTAAGAGAGAGCTTTAAAAGTACCTACCCGATCATTAAAGTACCTACAGTGAGCACAGCTAAAGACATTTCACGCAACAATTCGATCCTTAGTAGTCTCTCACCAGGGTTATTTTTCATCGTGGAAGAATGTGGTCCTGAGTATATTGCTCCTGAACCAGAATTCTTCTGACACTGGTATATTTTGCGTCATCGACGAGAGATTTGAAAGAGAAATCCCTTTGTTTCTTAGAAGCTCTCCTAATTTCACTCTGAGGGGTTGAGGAAAGCAATCCCCTCCTGGACCTATATTATCATGTATGAGGAAACTGCGTTGAGGAAAGGAGGAAGAGGAAGTTCTGGGAAGGAAAAGGATATAAGGGATGGAAAAATGTATACAGTATAAACTGGGAGTCAGTGTTGTGCAGGAGAGACGGACGTATGAATCTATCCCTCCCACCGCGGTTCTAAGCGTTGTTTCGAGAGTCCTGTTCGAGAGGTCAAAAGCTCTACTCAACCAGTCTCTTCCGATTCGGTCTGCCATGCATAGCGGACCACTTGGGGTGATTTACAGCAGAGGTATGATTTTAGATTTTCACGGCCAAAAGTATTATTGTCACCAGTATCCATCCTCAGAGCAGATGTATCGAAGGGCAGGGCAGAACGCTGTCCGAAATGTTGGCTAAAGACAAGATAATTATTATTGCAGAAATAATGGTTATCCAATAAATAGTTCCCTGGGCGATGGTACGCATACCCGCATCCCGAATTGAAATTTAATATTCCAAAATATCTTTTTTAAATTTAAAGTTTTTAATAAATAAGAAATTTAATTTAAATAAATTATTATTAATGTTAGAATCGGTAGCTTTGAAAAAGAAATATAAATATTATGATGTAAAATATAACATTTTTTGAAATATTTATATTTTATTAATAATACGGTAGGATGTTTTTTAGGCTTCTCTCTTCTGTCCAATAATTTTAACTACACAATAGTTTCTTTAACCTTTAACTGCCGACGTGAGGGCCGCTCCGTCATAGCAACAATGATAATATCGAAATACTCCCCTCCCCCGCGCGCGACGCATACGCCGATTCCAGTAACTTCGAATTTAGTGACGCCAGAGCAGTAAGTTTTAAATTAAAAAAATTTTAAAGTTAAATTTCTGTAAGTAAATTCATAAAAATTTTTTTTCGGGCCTCTCTGACCCATCGTTAGTACTTACGTGACTTTTTTCAAATTGATTTTTACTATATAAAAATAAACATTTGGGGAAAGGTCCGGTGGATGTCTTAGACATTGCAATTGAAGCTCCTCTAATTTGGTAGCCGTCTGTTGTGCAGTGTGTGGTCTAGCGTTCTAACGTGCGTTTGTTGATTTGCTTCACTCAATTCGTGAGGTACCCATCTTTCAAGCTTTTTCACCTTCCCAATTTGTTGCAAGTGGATTAAAACAGTTTTATCACTAACACCGCAGCCTGCAGCTAACTCGGACGTGGTTTTGCGATGGATCCACTTCCATAACAGCCTTCAATTCTTCATTATCTCCGACCGTCCACGGGGCTTGTTCTGCAGGTCGAAATTTCCAGAACGAAAACGTTGGAACCAAAAACGCACTGTGTTTTCTTTTGCGTCACCGTCGCCATACACATCATTAATCCTTCGAGCCGTTTCTGCAGCACTGGTGCCACGGTGAAACTTGTACTCGTAAATAACGCGATATTTCAAGTTTTCCATTTTGTAATCTAATGGACGCAAAGAAAAAAAAAACAATTAAGGAAAAAACAAATGAATTATAATTTTCAAAACACAAATACACGAGTAAATAGCTGTATACATTTGAATTTGGAATTCCTAACCAAAGAGAAAGATATTTAAGATCAAAGTTGCCAGTACGGCAAAACGCCAATTTCATATGTAAGGACCTAATATTATGATAAAAGTGAGTTCATTGTTTTTATTTAGTTTATTAGATAATACACACTGATTTCTGATCTCATGTGGTTTTTTCAAAAATTATTATATAATATCCAAATTGACAAATATAAGTTTCCTACATAACAATAAAAAAGTATTTCATTTTATTTTATTTAAATGTGTTTAAATTGTCCAATAAATAATAATTAAGACCTCAAAATTTTCACAGATCTCTAACATATAAACATTTAAAGTAACAGGCCGCCCAGACCCCCACGTCAGAGTATACGTACAAAAAATCACGTCAGCAGTTAAAGGTTAACCCTTTATATTACCTATGTTGTGCATGCCTCTGAATATTTGCTTTCTGTATAATATATCTCTCTACTCTCCACGTAAAGTAAATTTAAATAAATAAAAAAATTCAGTGATTATGTATGTTTATTTAGACATAAGGAACACATTACAATATTGTATCATATTTACACATAAGGGTCTACAAAAATTGTGCATTTCATTATTAAATTATTGAATTATTTTTTCAATGTGCTAATCACAAAAAACAAACGTATTTTTAAACCTTTATTGGCAAACGAGAAAAATCAAAATCTCAATATTTTTTTTCCGCTCCACTCAACATTTTTTATACGAGCTCAAATTGTTGATATTTTTTTTAGCAAGTATAAAATTTTCACATTTTAGTTTTTAAATTACACTGAACGACACATATGTTAAAGTGTGTATTAACTTCATATATATTTATATAATCATCTTAATATAATTTCCTTTCAAGAACCATGCAACATTTGTTTCATTTTTAGATTTTTGTTTCAGATTTTGAATAAAAAATGACATAGGTGAAGTTATACCGTCCAACAAAATTATACTAATTTGGTTCAAAGGCACAACAGATAAATAATTTTTTTGTTTTGTGTTTCAAACTCTGTCCGAAATTTAACGATATTAAAAAAAGGTAAGGATTTTTTAAAAAGTTTTTCAAATTAATTGAAGATAACTTCGAAATAAGATTTTAACGTTCGCAGCTTACAATTTTTTAACTTTATTAAAAATATTTTTTTACCTATTACTAACGGTGTCATTCACCAAACTTCAACCCCCATACATATTATCACACATTACTATGTATAAACAATTATGATTATAATAAATAAGACTACAGTAGATATTAGTTTATAGGTTTTCAGTCGTTCCAAGACATTCAGATCACACAAATATAATCTAACACATTTTAATAAGTTTAATTATTTAATATTTGGTGCAATTTTGGTAGAAGTTGTATCCACAATATTATATTTTACTTATAAATATATTATATGATATAATAATCTCTTATTACCATCGTTTTAACTTTCAATATTATTTTTATACAAAGATCATCACAGCCCACTCCTAATGAAAAAAAAATAACTAAAATGATAACTTAGTATTTATTATTTTTAGAATAATACACAATATAATTGTGAATTTAAAGATAATTTAAAAATAATTCATACAATTTTATCAAACTTTTGGTGTGGATTCAGTACAAGACGATAATTCGTTAATACTTGACATATTTTTTACAATTTTACAGAAAACATATTTTGATAAGTAGGTACCTACACTTACATACTTTTAAATCGATTATTATGTAAAAAAATATTATGTACATTCATACTAAATAATTTTAAAAATGACTTCACTACTTAGTTTATCTTTAAAATGCTCTGCACACGATCCGATTTGCAGAACCCAATATGTCGGGTTTCTGCAAGTCGGATCGTATGTAGGCAAAGTCGCCAACCAAATTATTATTATCCCCTTCGTCGGAATAATAATAATTATTTTGTCGGTGGTAAACATGCTTTCCTGCAAGTTGTTATGCAAAAATAAGGCCTTTGTCATACAAAAATTAAATTTGGATTTGGGTATTTACTTTGGAACACCAATTTATCGTGCAATAATTAAAAAAAGAACTTATTCACTTTATGGCGTCATTTTAATCAAATGAAAACAAATCACATGGTATGCACCACGTATTTAATAAAATTTTTCAACATTTAGGATAAAATGAATATATTTGTATAACGCCTTTTGTAAGATGTTTTTTTTTAAATATTTTCTCATTTTAATAACACAGTGGATAAGACAAGATTATTTTTTTAAATAATTATAATAATTAGACAAAAAATGCCGAACTTGCCTCTAAAATGATGCAAAATTGATTTTATTGCTAACATAACACGTTGTAAACCACATAAAAGAGCACATATCTTTGCTAAATATTTGTTGTACTTTCGTTTTGATTAAAAAAATTATCATTCAGATTGGTTGGTTATTTCGAGTCAAATCCAAATTTAAGTTTTGTTCCTCCTAATCGTGTTTCATGGTACTTGCGAGAAAGGCAAACATTTGCATTTTGTCAAATAGTTACCATTTTTACAGATATCCCAAGCTTTTCAGCAATCCTTGTGCTCACTAGACGCTTCATTCAAAAAGGTGCTCGTACAGGCTCTTTTATTACAGAATTCTGCATTCAAATTTTGTTCAAATACATTCAAACTAATAAACTTAAAAATAAATATGATATTTGAAGAAATATCTCAGAAGGGGGACAGAAGGACAAGAATCAGCAAAACTCTCAAACGGCTAGCTCTAGTTTGATGTGAATTGCATAGGTAGGGTACCGTTGCTTTGTAGAGTTTTCATTAAAAGCGAAGAATTTTCAGATTACAAGGTTAACATGGGCAATTTTGCATTTTGATAATTTTTTAAATGTTAAAGTGATTGCCAGATTTGTTGGTATTGGCCCACCATCCAAAAGGAAAGAAACTTTTGATGCAAGAATATTTCCTTATAATTAAGTATTTAAAAATATTTTCGTTAATTTTATAATTTATCTTAAATGGTACAACATGTAACACACATTATTTTTATAATATTTATAATTATAGTGTTATTTTCTCACGAGCATCTCTCCATAAAAAACTTCAATAATAAACAAAAAATATTTTAATGTATGCATTTTAAGTGTTTTTTTCTCAAAATTTATTACATGCGAATGCTAGATAAAAGAACAATCTTTCGAAATCCATTTATTATTTTTTGTGGATAAGTCAATACGTCTAAAATCTGATTTGAAAATGACATATTTCTGGTTTTCTCTGGTAATGCCCTCTTAAGGAACAAATACCCGTATATTTATATAAACATAGTTTTTAAACTAAATGCACGGGCATTTTTTCGTTTATATATAATCGGCCTGAGGGTTAAACAAGTTATATCAAATTTGTATGCCTTTTAATATTTTGCGAAGTACACACGCAACATTTATAAAAAGGGTAAAAATCGTAAAGATAACCATATCAACGGAATCGCAATCGTTGCAATATGCACCTAAACATAATGCACAATTCATAATTATTTTTAAATTAAATAAAACATTGCGTTATATTCTTCGTTTTGTGTAGGATTTAGATTTGATACATAGAAGAACAAAATTAATAAATTAAAAACTTCGTTTAAATTTTTAAATTTGTAAAATTGAAGATTGTGTTTTAAGGGTTATATTTTCTATTTCTCTAATTGTGTGGTCCCTTTCCAGCTTTATGGGTGAATTAGCGGAGTGTTTCAATAACCGTTTGATAATTCGATACGAAATATGTTAAAAAACAAAATATTTAACATTTGATACATCTGCAACAATTTTGTAATAATAATCGTAACTGTATATACACTCTTTCCGGAAACTGATTAATCAACACCAAACAGAGAACTTAAAAACCATAGACATATGAATATTACTAGACCAGAACATAAAGGTGAGGGGCAGACAACAACTACACCGGGGCGCAGAGCGGGAAAATGACTTTGGATTATATGATTATAATCATATTTATAATTTTATAATTATAATTATATTATTATAATCACTATGTGATTCGTCGATAACTCAATATGACAGTATATAGGCAACTCGCATTATAATATCACCTATAGTTCTTAAAAATAAACTCTGCTTTTGAATAAATAGACCTTTTTACATGGAAGCGCGAATTGCTAGCCGCGTAATGAACAAATTTGCGAAGTCTAAATACGCCAAAGTAAAGTTTGCTTATTTTCAGACTCCAATATTATGTTGCCGTATTTAATCAGGACACTTTTACAAATGTTTCATAATTTACTTACCCCAATAAACATCGACGAGCACACGCCATGTATCTCGAGTGATAGTATATATTTACACGTTTTCAAAACACAAACCATGTTTTTTGCGGTGTTATTTCGTAAAATGCGCCGATGAGCGCTCGACGCTGGCTCGCAGAAGAATGATGTCGTCACATTTTTTAGATTCACGCGAAGCCATATTCAATCCCAGCCGGTTCCATGGAACCGGTATGGGGAGGGGGAAATAATACGCTTTTATCACTTAGGGCAGGTCTACTAATATTCATATGTCTATGTTAAAAACGTATTTTTTTCGATCTCAGTATTTCGTTTTTTTCTGTTTTTAAAACTTTGAAGTCGGGTGTACACTTCGACGCATTTTAAAAGATAGCGAATCGCCGGGGAAACCAAAAAATTCCATATTCGGACATTAATTACACGAAAACGAAAACTCAAAACAAAAAAGTAAAAAGACAAAATACATATCAAAGCAGATTTACTAGTGTCCCGCTTGTACCAACCACACCTTTCCGAATACCATCCATAAGTTCAAGACCGCAACGTACAGATTAATAAAAGAGTTTGTAATTTTTAATTTTTCCAGAAATTTATCAAAATATTCCAATATTACAAATGTGACGATGTGTGACAGGGACGGGGTGGGGGGGGACAAAAATCATGAAGTTCGTCTGACGTAATTTATGGATGGCCCCTAAATTGAGTGAATTTGATATTTGATTTAATTTGATTTATTATCTTAACTTCGGGCACTGTTATTGGCAGGCATTTAGAGTTTCATCGAATACGAAATGAACAATACAAAATGAATAATTTAATTTCATGAGAATTTTAAACATTGTGGTAAAAAAGGACGATATCAAGATCATGTTTACTCATAATGCAAATAATTTTCAATAGATGTCTCTGTTGTGCAAATAATTTTCAATAGATGTCTCTGTTGTCACTTTGACTTACCAATAGACCGATAGTAGTTTTAGTAGTCCTGTTTTATTATTTGGAATCATATTTTCTCTCTCCTGATTTTAAACTCTCAACGAGCAACAGTTTGAAGCCAAGACGTCCTTCTGCATTAATTTTGGAATTGATTGGAATTATAAAAGTGATTGACCTGTTATATCGGTACATTTTATTTAACAATAATGGGCCATCAATAAATTACGTCACAACTTATGGGAGGGGGGAGGAGAGTGGAGAAGTGTGACAAGGGTATGGGGGGTATTCAGCTCTGCGACTTCACATGTAAAAAATTTTGAACTACTATGTTTTGATTATTTTTAGATGTCAAATTGCAAAATATGTGTCGTCACACTAGGGGGGAGTGGGTCTCACAAATGGGTCGAGGGGGGGGGGGGGGAGGGAGTAAAAAAATTATGAAATTCGTGTGACGTAATTTGTGGATGGCCCCTAACCAATAAAAGGTTTCTCTGCACATTTTCGTATTATAATACAATTTTTTATCAAAATGTTGTTATTTTTGCCTAATTTAATTTATTTCGAATAATCATAAATTTTTAAACCATTACATTTTGCCTTTGAGGTAACCGTTTTGTGAATTATTCTTTTTAAGAGACGGGTAGCTCAATATTATAATTAATGAAATATATTTTATAACTATTATTTTAATTTTTATGCATATATTGTGATAATTGTGTATTCGGTGAAATATAATTTTTCCACGAAGGCTTCTACCTTGGAAATTAGGTATTTAAAATATTTCGCGACTTTTCAGAAAATATTATATTTGCTGAAATTAAAAACACGGGACAAAGTTATAAAACTTTTACTAAATTTTAATGGGATTCTATTAATATTTCAATGGAGTGTACAATTAATTTTATTTAAAAAACCGTTTGCAATGTTTATTTGGTATCTTTAAAAAAAAACAATTTAATTTGACACACATATGTCGAAGCTAATGATAACCTGACGAATCATTGGCATTGTGTCGAAATACACTATTTTAGAGATTACTATTTTCCATTTTTTATTTCTGACCACGAATCCCGTAAACATTTACGGGATTTTGTATTTCTATGAATGGCGGATGATGTTCGTGGTTACAATTGTCCTTACGAGGCTTGTGGGGTTATGGGTGCCTACCATAAAACAAAGATGTGATAACAACATTCCTGTAAGTTCTGATAATTATATAAAAATAACATTTTTCATGACTACATATTATATATTACTTCGTAAAAGGGGAGAATGACACATATTCAAAACGTTCGTGACTATGTTTGTTTTGTGCACTTTTATTTTGAGTTATTTTCGATAGGTAATTATTTCAATTTCAATTCGAATTCAAATTATAAATCTATACTCAATATTTCGTGATCTTGGCGATCAGCAGAGTGTTCAGTTTTCCATTTTTCGCACAATTCCAAACATTGCACTGGTCACATTAATTAGGTTATTTTACAAGATACTGTATGACATTGTAGTGGTACCAATTTATCTCTAACGTCGAACCTTTCTGACCTTACGAATTTTTATTAGCATCAGGATGTGAAAATGTGGCACACTTTGAAGTATTCACCCAAAAAAAAAAATAACAAGTATGTCCTCAAATCACGAAGAGGTTCTCGCAGCTCCTCGCTCTCCTGCGCAGTCCCAGCAGCCTCGCCAGGAGCCGAGCTCCGCCACCGGGGCCCCCGTTCCCTGGGGGCCTTCTGCCCAGGCGCTTGGGGTTCAGCTGTACTTGCGCCAGGATGCCCACGAGGAGCTCGTCCACGTTGTGCGCAATGCCGCTGGAGGCTTCTATGAACTTGCAGCCGCAGTTGTTGGCGAGGCGTCTGCCAACTGGAATGAAATGAAATATTTGATGGTAGGTCTTTCTAGGCACGATGCCACACATGGGTAAGCGATATTATACTTAAATAACGGCCATTCTAATACAACTCTTGAACATTGGCGCCAGAACCGCAAAAAAAATCATCCTAGCACCCCCACTTACTTCTTTCCTGACCTGTTGTTTGCCCCACCAACGTTGTAAGTGATATTTTTATTTTTTTCATAACGCAATGATTGCCAGATTTCTTAATGCTTTGTTAAGTATGAGTGTGTTTGAGTATGTCTTTGAGTGTGTTTATGTTTATGTTGCCAGAATCACACATGTCTGTCTATGTATGTATTTTATGCCTTTATATTTTATTCACTTGTAATATTATTCTCCTATAACCTATGATTAGTTCCATAATTTATATACGTGAAATTGATCTGTTGACAAAAGTGAGTAAAATTACAAATTATTCTTATAAATATTGGGTTTTTTTGTAGATAAATATTAAGACGTGGTAACGTGGAATTAAATTAGAAATTCATAGATTTTAACGCGGTTCCAACGTAGTATAATACAAGGTGGCGCAAAATTAATCATTCAATTTTGTTTTTGAATAACCTTTTTACTAAATAAAAAAAAAGATTTTGAGTAATAGAAATCTTTATTTGGACTTATACAATTTTTTTTGTTAAGTGGAAAAGATGATATCCGTCAAGTGGCTGCCGCCAGTGTTGATACACATTTGTGCCCGTTTTATCACCTTTTCCATGACTTTCCGCAAGATTTCCGGTGATAACTGTTCGCATTCCTGTCGAATATACTCCTTAAAGGCTGTTTGAGGCTTGTTGGCATAAATCCGCGACTTCAAATAGCTCCTAAGAAAGAAGTCTGGGATGGTTAAATCGGGCGATCTTGCTGGCCATACCAAATCGCCAAAACGAGAGATTACGCGAATAGGAAACGCTTCCTTCACAATATCCATTGTGGCTCGTGCTGTGTGCGCGGTTGCACCGTCTTGTTGAAACCACATGTTCACCAAGCCCCATCAAATTCAGCTCATCAAATTCCGGAAGTAAGAAGTCGTTTATCTTGGCCCTGTAGCGTTCGCCAGTAACAGTGACCGTAATGCCAATGGCGTACTCAAAAAATACGGCCCAATCACTACTCTCGCGTAAACGCCGCACCACACAGTGGCTTTGAGTGGATTTAATGGCTTTTTGTGCATCATACAAGGATTTTCAGTGCCCCAGAAATGAATATTTTGCTTACTGGCGTAACCGTTTAGGTGGAAATGCGCCTCGTCGCTCATGATGACTTTTGACATAAAATCGCCAAAAGCGTTAAAGCTTAAATCGACACAATTATTCCACGTTCTTGCGGAGTATAGCGCTCCACTGCTTGTTTGTTTGTATTCTGCAGCTGTTTAATTCAAATATGATTTACGTACGACGCCATTTGCAAAAATTATAACATCTTCCGATAGGGTAATTAATTTTGCGCCACCTTGTATGTGTAAAAAATTCAAAACATTGAAAATAATAATATATTTAAAAAAAGTTCCGATGTAATTTAATAAATATATTTTTAATCTGTACCTGGATAGAAGGACCAAAATTCAACGGAATGATGCACTTGAGTCTACACAAAAGGTTGTCTCAGAAAAATATTTTGAATTAGTACTAACCGACCATCGGCACTTCTCTCTTCCTCTCCAGGTCTGCCTTGTTGGCCACCAGGATGACGCCCCTGGTGCACATGTACTCCCCCTTCAGCAGATACAGCAGGATCTCTTCGGCCATCTTCAGGCTTTGCCGGTCTTCCACAGAGTAGACGACCACAAATACGTCCGCGTTGTATGTGGCGCAGAAACTCTCCACCTGGAAATTAGAATAAATAGGTCAATAAATAGTAAGCTTGAATAGTCCAATATTTTACGCCTTAAATTGAACACTTTTATGTAACATGAAATGAGATTAGCGAATAACGACATGAACGAATATCGGCGAACAATGCCGAACACTGAAAGAAATAAAACCATGTACCTATATTATTTAATCTCAGGCACGCGAATTACATCACATTAAGCCTTGGGTGTACCCCGATCCTGTCGTAATATCCTTTCCAGCCATTGACTGCTTTGTGTTTCCAGCAGAACTATTTCGGTTTAGAGATAATGTCGAGTTTTTATTACAGATTTTAGTCAAGTTCTCAGAGTATTGTGATATTGCTCTTCAATATACAGACGTTAACTTGCCGAAGAAATATAGCAGATTCGGTAATGTTATTCAAAATTACACACAACTTAATCGATAGTCTTGATCTTCTTCAATGCCTATCATTCCATGTTCCAAATCGCAATAGCAGACAGTCGCTTACTTTTAATCTCCCTCTTTGCAAGTCGGTTTTTCATTTTTAAACATACAATTTTTTTTTTTTTTGTAGCTTCCATTAGCTTCACATAGGAGGCTCTGAAGAAAACAAATTTAAAAAAAATAAATAAAAAGAAGCTGAACACATTGATGTTGCTATTGCTCTAAATGGTTTTCAAATAATTACAAAGCATTGTTAAATAACAAATATTTAATTTACAATAATAAATATTGAGGTCAATAATCGAGATAAAAACTATCCTATCTGTTAAGTTGGATCAATTTAGACACAGTAGGCTAAATTTCATCTAAATAGGTTAAGTAGTTTCGGAGTCTATCTCGAATAAACATCGTGACGCGAGATTTTTATATATAAAGATATATTATTATAAGCAATAATTGTCAGCTTGAAACACTCATTTACATTGAAAAATCTTCCGAGAAAAGATATTGTTTTGAGTGTTTCAGGCTGACAATTATTGCTTATAATAATTGTTACCCTTTGTGCTATGCATAAAAATCTTGTCTTAAACGTTAGTTTATAAATTAAATAATAATAATTAATAAAGATATATGATTAATTTGTTTATTGTTTAATAATTTCAATAAACCTCTTACACACGTACATGTTTTAGTTAGAGCTCTGTTGTAGGTACACAATTATGAAATAATAATCAACAATTTTGTGTCAAAAAAGAGGATTTTTTAGTAATAATTAGCTTTTCAGGATAAAGATGGTAGTGCTAGGCAAAGTTGCAAAACGCTGCTGTATAATCTGAGTACACGCTCCGTGGCAGATTACAAGCGATTTTTTTTAATAATAATAATAATAATATATCTTTATTGAAAGAAATTTGCAAGATTATAACTAAAAAGTACATATTCAGTGTTATGTTTACAGTGGTTTAAAATTACACAAGGACAAAAGGATATCAACAGAAAAAATATATAAATATGAACAGTAGATAAATGAAAAATAGAAAATAGTTATAAATTTTGGTTTTTCAGTAATCTGCCTCACTAGGCTAGCCTGTGTTGAGGCAGTAATTTTTAAATCAATTTATAAGACTTATAGACATATACCTACACTTTTATTAAAAAAGTAATCACATAATAGATTGGTTACATTAATAATAAATTTAAATAAAAGCAACCAATACATTGTTTGTATATTTCCACTGTATAATACCAAATCATTAATAATTTCGAATTTGGGTGAGTGCACCGGTAAAGGCCCTATCATTATTTTTGATCCAAATTTTTATGTTATTTTTGAAAATTTTTTGGGAATCACATTTTTTTATTCTATCTGGAAGAATGTTGTAAAGCCTTGTTGCAAGGTATCTGAAATTTCGTTGACCAAAAGTAGTATGCGTTTTGGGGATTTGTAGTAAGTCTTTGTCATTATTTCGAGTACAGCGAGAATTTAATCTTTTTTCATAGTATTTATGTATATTTGTGTATAGATGAGTAAGGATTGTTTTTGCATATATCTGCCGAACGTCAAACACATTCATAATATTGAAGATTAAGTTCGAGTCTGTAATTAGAGGTAGTCTAAGAATCAATTTTATGATAGTTTTCTGTGCCTTTATGATTGGGTCTAGTGCTGATGCAGTACCGCCTCCCCATGCAATGATACCATACTCAATAATAGATTGACAGACTGCAAAATAAATCATTTTCAAGTGTTGTAAGTCGAGAAAGTTTCTTATCGTTCTGAAAAAGTGCATGGTTTTTCTTATTTTGTTTGCAATTATTTGAGTGTGTATATTCCATTTGAGATATGGATCAATTGTGAGGCCGAGATACTTCATCTGTGTAGTGCGCTCAATGTAGGGACACTGACAAGATTCATCGGAATTAAAACATTTGTGTATTCTAATGGAGACATCATCATGAGGCTGACCTGTTATATTTATGCTTGATGTGACATATTTAGTTTTCTCGGTGTTCAAAGTGAGCGTATTTGTATCTAACCACTTTTTTACAATGTTTATATCCGTTTCAGCTTTTTTGTAGACATCTACCCAAGTGTCAGCTTCAAACAGTAAAACAGTGTCATCGGCAAAACTAACTATTTTTCCCTGAATATTAATGTTACATAAGTCATTGATATATAAAAGGAACAAAGACGGTCCTAATATGCTACCTTGTGGTATGCCATAGTTAGTTGAGCACTGATTGCTAAGAGTGTTCAATATTTTAACTTGTTGCTTGCGCTCATCAAGGTAGCTCTTAAAGAAGTTAAGTTCGTTGCCTGTAATACCGATTGTTTGAAGTTTGTTTATTAATTTACTGTGTGATATTGTATCGAAGGCTTTAGAAAGGTCTAAAAATATTGAAATACATTTTTTGCTTCTATCAAGGTTTTTTACTATGAAGTCAGTTACGGCGGCAATAGCGTCTAAAGTACTCTTGTTTTCTTGAAACCCGTATTGATTTTCTGAGAGTACTTTATGGCTAACCAGAAATTTTACCAACTGGGCATTGATAATTTTTTCAAATACTTTGGATAGAGTGGTCAGTATAGTTATTGGTCTGTAATTGTTTATGTCTGTCTTGTTACCTGTTTTATGTATGGGAATAACAATACCTTGTTTCAGGTTTGAGGGGAAGTGTCCTTGACTGATACTAAGGTTAATTAGGTATTCTAAAGGCAATGTAATTTCCATAGCCAGCGTTTTCAATATCTTAGTTGTTATTCCATCTACCCCGGCAGAAGAAGTGTTTTTTAGGGAATTAATTATTTTTAGAATCTCTTCCCCTGACACAGTTTGAAAATTGAATCTTCTTTTGGGAAATTGAAGTTCTGCTTCAGCAGGTAGAGCATTCGCACAATTTAGTAGACGAGAAGCAAGATTTGAACCAATATTTGTAAAAAAATTATTGATATAATCCGCAACGAGCTTGGGGTTTTTTGAGGTGTCAATAATGTTTCCGTCAATACAAAGTTTATTTATGTCCTGTTTGTCTTTAGTGTTTTGTGTATTTGTGGCTTCTCTTAGAGTTTGCCATATTTTTTTGGGATCGTTGTTACTTTGTTGGATTTTGTCTCTGTAGTAGATTTCTTTCGCCTTTCTAATGACTTCGCCGCATGTATTTCTATATCTTTTGTAGATGTTTAGTGATATTATGTCGTAAGGATTTTCTTTAACTTTTTTGTGTAGTGCGTTTCTTCTACGAATGCAGTTGATAATTGAAAAGTTTATCCATGATTTCAAGGGTTTAATTTTGTTAGGATATTTTTTTGTTAAAATTGTGGTATTATTAATTAATTTATTTTTCAAAAAGTCAACAAAATAATTCCATGCATCATCTGGGTTTTGTATTTGGAAGAGCTCTTGCCAAGATTTATTTTTAATTATGTTTTTTAGATTTTCAAAATTAATATTATTGTATATGATTGACTGATCCCTTCTGGTTTTTGTGACGTCGGATTGTAATGTGAATATTGTTGTGTAATGATCTGTAATTGTTGATTTGTAAACGATACTTTTGTTTTGTTTATTAGTTTTGACCATTATGTGATCAATGCATGATGTAGATTCATTAGCTGTTCTTGTTGGTATATTTATTGTACTAATTAATCCATGGAACTCTAACATATTCAGGTAGTCATGACATTGGTGGTGTGGATTATTTGGGAGTATGTTGATGTTCAAATCTCCCATAATTATTAAATTTTTAGTATATGAAAGATTAGAGAGTGTGCTATTAAGACTGTTAAGAACTAACTAACTAACTAACTAACCATCACGCCGTTTCCCCGCAGGGGTAGGCAGAGAGGACGGACCGCCAAACATCCCGGTCTTGGCACACATTCCTTGCCTCGTTTACATTCATACAACGTCTCATACATTCTCTTCTATTATTCTGACTCTTGACATGGCCCGACTCAAGTATCTGATTCACTTGGTCGTGCCATGTCTTTCTTGGGCGTCCTTGACTTCTTCTACCATTCACATTTGCGTCATATATTCTCCTTACACTCCTTTCCTCGTTCATTCTCTCTACATGCCCAAACCATCGGAGCGTTCCTTTCTTGATCTTACTCATCACGCTTACATCAGCCTTGCATTCTTTGCGGATTTCCACATTTCTCACACGATCATACATGGTTTTACCACACATACGCCTCAGGGATCTCATTTCTACAGCGTTCAGTCTACTTTCATCCTTCCTCTGCCAGTTCCATGCCTCACTGCCATACATCAGGGTAGGTACCAGTACTCCATTATGGACGGCTAGTTTCGCGTCTTTGGACAGTTTTTTGTTGCTGCCAACGGCGTTCAGTCCTCCATTAATAGAGTTACCTGCATTCACCCTTCTTTCAATATCTCTATCAGCCTTCCCATCTCTCGTAAACATACTTCCCAAATAAACAAACTCATCCACCTGCTCCAAGTATTCATCATTCACAACTATATTGCATACTGTTTTCGTACTCTCTCTTTCAAACACCATGACTTTAGACTTACTTACATTCATCATTAACTCATTCTTCATGCATACTTCGTTCATTCTTGACACGAGAGACTGTAGATCTTCCATACTGTTAGATATCAGCACCGCATCATCAGCATACAACAGGCAACATACTTCTAGATTACTCAATTTCGCACCCAATCCCATCTCTTTCAATTCTTGCATACAATTATCCATATATAGATTGAATAACCACGGCGACATTACGCAGCCTTGTTTAACACCTTTTGTGATGTCAAACCACCCCGTAAAATCGCCGTTCACCCTAACACATGCAACGCTTCCCTCATACAGAGACGCAATTGCCTGTATGAGATACTTATTCACTCCATACTTGGACAATACCTTCCATAGCTTTTTCCTGTCAACTCGGTCGTATGCTTTTTGTAGATCTACAAAGGCACAGAAGAGTTTCTGTTTTTTTGCAAGAAACTTTTCAGTGAGCATACGCAATGAGAAAATCTGGTCCATGCATCCCCTTCCACTCATAAAAGCACCTTGCACATCCCATATTTTATCTTTTGTTTCCATTCTTACCCTTTCAATCAATATTCTACCATACAACTTGCCCACTGTACTAAGAAGGCTAATAGCCCTATGATTCCCACATTCCATACGTGACCCTTTACCTTTGTACAATGGCATGATTACAGCCCTTCTCCAATCTAATGGCGTGTAACCCTCCTCTAAACATTGGTTAAAAAGTCTGCACAACCATGTGAGAATAATACGGCTGTCTCCTTTAAAGTATTCTGCAGCAATATTGTCGAAACCCACAGCCTTACCATTTTTCATACATTTAATAGATTTTTTTATTTCATCCATGCTGATTTTGGTAACATTCACTCCATCATCGTTCATAACCGATTCACCGCTTGGATCACAGTCACTCGGGTTACTTTCGAAGACCTCCTCGAAATATTTCATCCATCTCTCTTTAATTTCATTCTCATTCGTCAACATTTGTCCATCTTTCGATTTTATCACTTTCATGCTTCCGTTCTCTGGTCCACTCCGGGATCTTTGACCTCCTTCCAAAACAGTTTTATGTTTTCTTGGAAGTGGTTTGTCATTTTGATTCCCTCTTCTTCTTCCAGGCGTTTTTTCCGTTCTTTCACCCCAACACTTACTCTTTTCTTGCATACCTTATACACTTCTTTCGCTCGATCTCTCTCTTCGCTTGAAACACTGCCAGTCGCTATCAAATGTAACCATGCTTTCTTCTTCTCTGAGACCAGTGCTTTGATCTCATCATCCCACCATGCATCACCTTTTTTCCTACCTTGCTTACTTATTCCACACACGTCTCTAGCAGATTCGCATAGACTCACCTTAATGTGGTTCCATGTTTCCTCTTAAGAAATGGTGTGTTATTACGGATGGATGGAGAGCGGTATATTGCTAGAACGCAAGTATCATTATTGTGCATTATTTGCATACAGCTCGCGTCAGTAATGTTTATTTCAGTTACAACATAGTTTAGGTCATTTTTTGTGTATACCACAATTCCATCATTCTGACTATCATGGTTTGATGAGTTGAAGGAAGAGTAGTGATTTATGAATTTTGGAGTGTAAATATTTGTCAACCAACATTCTGTAAGAATTATAACATCAAAGTCTATATTTAGGTGGTTAAGCTGTATCTGGAGTTCATTAAAGTTTTTATTAATTGATCTAATATTTTGGTGCATAAAAGTGGTGTTTTTTGGATTAGCTGTCAGATATTTACATATTTTAGCATCTGATGTTGTAAGCAAATTGTCTTGATAAATTAATTCTTCATATGTTTTGTTAAAAGCCATATTATAATTTATATTACAAAAAAGAAAAATAGTTTAATTAATTTTAATGAGAGCTCCACTAATCCGTGGCCATCACTGGGGATTTCAACCTTTGATTGAATGTGAAGGAGTTGAATTATTGTTGCAATAAACAAATAAAAGTGCGCGAAATATGACTCACCATACTGAGGGGAATAGACCCAGTGAACGACCGGTGAGAGGGGCTCTCACTAAAAAAGCTAAACTATTTTTTTTAGATCATCCGAATGTTTGATGTATATTATCCTATCACTTTCATTTTTTTTAGCCATTATTTTACATTCTTTAAACCAGACGAATTTGTATCCCATTTCTTTTGCTTTCGTGATTATGATTGATATTGTTTGGTAGGTACTCGATTACAGCAACAACATGACCTACGTCATTCTAATTATTATTACGGATACAATTTGGGAGGCGGGTATGGGTACCGCCGCCTCGGGAACCATTTATTTACCTCGGTCAACCCAAGTGGTTCGCTACGTTTGGTGACTTTCAATTCAATTAAATTCAATTTATTCATTTTTAAAACATTACATAATTAAAAATTTCAAAGCGTTTTAAAAGAGATAAAGTATTAAGATTCAAACAGATTTTAAGCAATTTATGAACTTCGATGAAGCACAATCATACTAACAGCAACAAAGCTTGTCGTCTGAATTGTGCTTCATCGATGTTAAACATATCGATATTCGAAGTGATTTTATTTAACAACAAGACTGCTCTCCCAACTGGCATCACCATTGGCAAGTTAGTTCTGCATGCCGGGAGATAAAACAGTCTATGCTGTCGGTGCGGAGATAACCATCCATAACGGACTTAGCAGGGGTGCCCGGGTTCACTGGGTGAGGTTTTTTCGGGTCTTGGCGGCGGATGCGTCTTCCCACCAACTGCATTGCAGGCCGGATCGGAAGAGAATAGTTCAGGGAGTCCCTATGACTTCTCTAGCTGTACTCTTTCGAAACATCGCCTTGCACCGCAATGAAGGATGGATTCATTTATTTGTGACTCCTGGACACACTGACCCCCAGATTCCTACCCACCCCTCAAACCCTTTTCCTTCCTAGAACTTCCTCTCCTTCCTTTGCTTAAAGACATAAGGCGCGGCGTCGGAGGTGAAGTCGAAGGCGTGTTCTTAAATTTCAACCGTACAGACGCTGGCGTAATAATACTATAAATAAATTAAACAATTTAACTTTTTTTGAACCACTTTTATATTTGAGTAAAGCCGACCGGTTTCAGAACGACCGTTTCTTCTTCAGGGCAAATGTATACTGATTTTACAGTTATGAAATATGGATGGGAACAATGTATTATTATGGTAGGGGTGGAGCCGTTGCTAGGAACGGTCGTTCTGAAACCGGTCGGCTTTAATCAAATATAAAAGTGGTTCAAACAAAGTTAAATTGTTTCATTTATCTATAATGGACAACCACAAAGTTATAGCTACATTCAAAAGTATAATAATACTATCATCAATAGTAATGGAGGGAGCCAAAAAATAAAATAGCAACTCTAAATCATGCAATATGCAGTGTTCTTAATATGATTGTTTAAGTTTGGTTCGAGTAAAATCAAATGTAAATTTTTAGGTCTTTTAACTCCAACAAGAAATCCAAGGTAGATCAAAGATAAATTTATTGGCAATAATATACAACAATCCAATCCAAATAAATCCTGAAATCCCCCCAACGGACCGATAATATAACGTTTCGTTTTAAAGGCAAACTAATGCAGAAGAGAGAGAGAAAATAATTAATTCATCATATTTATTAACTTACTACAGGGTCCATTGGAGAGGGAAGACTATAGCCACTCCCGACATCTATGTGAAAAACTCCGAACTACAACTATGCCTGACATCTCTGTCGAGAGCGGAGAAACATTTCACCCCTTACCCAACTAAATACTAGTTTTATTTCTTAACAATGATGCTAAGTCGATTGAAAGTTTAAAAACTTGAAAAATTTACTCATTACGCAGGATTACAATTTCATCATCAATTAATCATGCCACGACCGAAATTATTACAAAAATTATTACATTTAATTAGTTCTTACTCACGAGTTCTTTCAAATAGTTCAATGTAATAATTCGTTTTTTTTTACTACGTTCGCCATGCGAATTAGAAGTGAGTCGTTCGCGAACGAGTCGGCTCAGTGAACCGGATTTTTACACGGATCCGTAAGATCCGGATCCGAACGAACGATCTTCACGGTTCGCGGATCTTTGCGAACGAGTGAACGAGTGAGCCGGTGATCCGACTGACCTGTGGGAGCCGGGAGATCTGTATCGTTCATCGGGTCTGGCGGCTCGCGGGTCACTACTGATACGGATCAATCGTTCGTTCACAGATCTGAGATAAGCGCTCAGTCAGTCGCGCGCATCTCCAGTGAACATTCCTTGATTTATGACATTTTTCCTGAGGATTTTAATGGTGGGGTGCTTCGATTTCATGTGCCAAGAAATGTTTCCGGTCTAACCAGCACTTGTACCGATTTGTTGTGAACATTATACGTATTTGGCTTTATTATTAGCGGCAACAGAAAAATGATTCTAAATTTCACTCTTTTTTCTTGATGAAATTATCAAATTTTAAATTAAAACTACAGTCACAAGTCAGTGATATTAATTTAAAGAATACGTAATTATGTATCTCGGGTGCAAACTAAGAAAAACGACAAGAGACATGCATACGATTAATGCAATGACATTTCGTTACTGGCGTTTCGTACCAAAACTCGACCAAACAAAGGATTTCATGTTTTCATTATAATAAAGGGGAATCCCAATATATTGGGAAGACTGTTTAAATGAAGTATTCATTATAGCGCGGGTGGGGCTGGGGAAGATTAGGGGAGAGGGGGAGGGGACATTCTTTTGCGGACCCGTCGTTCATTTGAGCCGGCTCACTGAACCGGATCTTTACACTGAACGGGACCTAGTGAAGTGGCTCTCTCAACTGAGCCGCTTCGCCCGCCACTAATGCGAATCAATTTATAATTTAGAAAGTTTGCTTAACGAGTTAAAAACAACTGTCTCAGTAGTTCTTACCTGTTACGAAAACCTTTTTGTTAAAAAACCGTTAAATAAATAAATTTGACTTTTAAATTTGTTTGTTGTTAGAACATCTTTCTATTTTTGTACAATATGTCAAACGTTATACAACTAATGGTATTGTCGTTTTTATTCAATTTCTCTTAAAAGGGTTACCAAAACAATCCGCCCATCCATGCCAAGCCGTGACGAAATAACCTTCCAGGAGGTTTATTTATAGGATTTATTGTTTTAAAATTGCTTTTGGATTCCACAGCAGGGAATCCCAAACTGGGAAATTTAAGTGTACAGCTTTTGGGCGAATTTATAATGTGACTAGCGAGTTCCCGGCATGCGTTTCTATGACACTTAATAATGAAATTGTTTCTCCCTGCGTGTCCTTTCCCATTCGTCCCATTCTCCTACCATCTCCACTTCCTCTCCCACGTCCCCTTCCCGCCTCTTCTCCGCCTTCCCTCTCCCCACTTCCCACTCCCCTATCTCGCTTCCCAAGTCCCGCGAACCCCCCTCCCGAGTTCCCCTCCCCCCAACCCGCATTCAATACATTCAGTCCCGGTATATTCAGTTTACAAACATCTCGCGTGCCACTTATTGTAATTTTTACACAAATTTCATAATTCCAGAGCTCACCAATATATATAGAAACCTTCGCGGGAATGCTCACAACAACTCACCAAAGTTTCATCGCAATTTGATGAACGGTTTAGCAACGCATAATTTCATGATGCCAGAGCTCATTATTATTTATAAAAACCATCGCGGGCAATGCGCACATTAAATCCCCAAAGTTTCATCGCAATCAGATGAATGGTTTAGCAACGCATAGACATCTCATAGACATATTCATACAAAAACATATTTATTTAGATTTGTTGGGCGAAAAGCAGCGAAGCTCCCCAATTTTCAATTTTCAGCACATCTTCGACAGTTGTTTATGCTGGTTCAAATAAACAAAACATACGGATGTATCTGTAGTTATTTTTTTAGATAGGATATCCCATACCTGCAGACGGGTTTAGCAATTTAAAGAGACATGGGCCTTGGGCAATAGCAATCGAACCGTTTCTCTTTAATGGCTCATTAAAAAGATAACCAATTTCCTTTTGTAAATAAATATAAGAATTTTCCTGAAAGTTCTTGATGTTTATTCTAGAAAAATTATATCGTGGGAGAACTGTGAGGGAGTGCAAACAGTATCGCGTGATAAGTGCGTAATAAATCTTGTTGTTACTTTCAACGGGTTCTTTTATTATGTTATACCTACGTAGATTCTTTTACTTTAAACATTTATTATGTTTTATTTTGCTTCTTTCGTATACGTTTAATATCTTCTGCTATTTGACATGATTTATTTATTAATTTTCGCGAAAATTACAGTTTACATTTTATCAGTTTATAAGTGTAGTATAGCCAAAAAAATAAACAGTTATGGATTTCCCCCGTGTGGCTGCATCTCTAATAAGACAACTTAACAAAATTTATAAGAAAATTATATAAAACAAAAAATTGCTCGTGAAAATTCAGAATAACATTTATTTTATAGAGCTTAGGTACTCTTGCGTAATTGAAGATGTCATATTATAATAAAAATGTATGAATATGAAACAGGATATATTATTAAGTTCTAAATTAATTAAGTTCTATACAAACAAATAAAACAATAAAAAAATAAACCCATGATAATAATAATAATATTTCAGTGTATGTACCTTTAGCCGCAGTTGTCATTTATTGGTAACATTATAGTTACCAATAAAAGACAGCATGGAGGTACATAAAACGAATCATAAATATTAAAACAAAGAAAAAATAAAAGTTTTTAGAGAAATACTCTTTTATGGACTTTCTATATTGCTCGCAATTGAAAATATCCACGTTTAATATAATATTATTGTAATTATTGCTAGGCTGTTCAAGCAAGAATTTTGTTTAGAGTCGTTTTGCATTACTCTACTAGGACAAGAGGAGCGTGTGGAGCGCGCAGATACATTAAATTGAATCTAATTTAGCAACGGGCATTGAATATTATTGCTAACTAATCTATACAGGAATAATGCATCTATGTGATGTCCTCGTACACTCGATGATTCAATTTTAAAGTATGAAGCTGGTCTGCAAAAATATTTAATCTTTCAAGTGACCTGTAACAAAGATATTTTAAGAATTTCTTTGGATTTGCTTTTTGTTAAAGTGAAATTTTGAAATTTGTTAATTTAAAATGAGTGGGCTTCGCGTTTGGGTCCCACCCGGGCGTCGCGTGTTCGATTCCTCGGCTGGCTAAGTCCTCCATCATGACACAAGCAAAATTTTCGGCTTAGTGTGGTGGTAGTAGGAGATTTTCAAACATTGTTGGGTTATTCGTAACCCGGGAATGTTTGGTTTTCTTTAAAAATCAAAAAGAAAAAAAAATGTTGCTGCTATTCAAAAGTTTTGTATTTCTAATGATGTAACCTAATATTTTAGGAGCTTTATTCGTGATTTGTTGTACATGCAGGTTATATTATATTATTATTTTTTACTTTTTTTATTTTATAAAATGGAAGCCTCAGCACGGGTAAGTCACCCAGTGAGGCCAGCTACTGGATTACTATTGAAATGTAAAATATTGTAACAAATAAAATAAAAAATTTAATATTGTAATTTACTCTCAAGGGTTATTCCAAGATAACGAGTATCTGAGACTGTTGCAATGTTGTTGTTATTTAGAGAATAATAAAAAAAAAATTTCGAAAATACAATGTGATGAAAATTTGAGATTTTAGAAATAATTGGTTTTGTGGACAATAGGTAGCTAAATTGTTAAAAGCATGTTGTAAATTGACACAATCTTTTAGACCAGTTGTGTTCGTGTACAGCTTAACGGTACCAGTTTGTGAGTATTTTGCAACATTAACCAAATCATTAATTTATAAAATTAAAAGCATTGGTTCGCGATGAGAACCCTGTTGGAAAGTTTTCCGTCTAGGTTGTAATTGTCACTGATTTCGGTTTCGATTCAATATTATCTTCCAAATGTTCCCAGCATCGCTTGCAGATTAGATGGTTTGAATCGGAGTAAAGTTAATGTAGTCCTGATTTTTAAAGCCAGTTTTGAAAGCAGCGATATTTCACTCATGGTTGAACTGGTAACAAAGTGTTCATGAAGTTATGATTTTATCGACATTTTGGTAAAACATATAAGCATTCAAATTTATATTTAAGATGCATTGCAGTCTGCTGAAGTTTGACAGATAATCCCTTGGGCCCATACAAAATAATATCATGCCATCAAATATTCCCTATTCAAATACATTCGCTGTTTCCATACGTATTCCAAAATGAAATTCTGTTTTTAAAAAAGCAGATGAATGACGCTTTCGCGGACATACGCAATTAAAAATATTAATAATTTCAAAGCAAATATGGCTAAAGTTTTTAACATCGCTTACCGATGGTCCTTTTGTAAAATTATTTATCACTTTATTCAACACTGGAAATCCACATAAAGGCCGCTTTTTTAAGCTTGGTGTTTCCTCTCTTTAAATCTGTTCATATTATATGTAAGAACGGTTATACAGAAGTAGAATAATATGCTATATTTCAAGTTGTGCATGGCCTGCCTCACTAGGCAAACCTGTATTGAGACAGAATTTTTAGTAAATTAAATAGGTTCCTATACAGCAATACTTTATTTGAGTTTACATTATTGCTTGCATATACACAATACAAAAACAGCAAGGTTATTACTACAATAACTGTCAATTACAAGGCGTTTGGGTGCGGGCACCATTAAAGGCTCGATCATTAGAACATATCGAAATTTTAACATTTTTTTAAACTCTTTCTGTGTTTGACTCAGTTTGATATTTTCTGGGAACACGTTGAATATTTTTGTGGCAAAGTATCTAAAACTACGTTGACCAAAGGTGCTGGAACTTGCAAAATGTCTTTGTTCGAATTACGTGTAAAACTTTCGTGTATGTCTGACCATAAAAATAAAATGACTATAATTTTTTAGACGACTTGTAATTTGGCGACAGATATAGCACTACATGGCTTGAGTGGATGAAAAAATAAAATAATAGTCAAACTTCAGAACGAAATAAAATGTCGATCTTTTTGTGAAAAAAACTCAGTGGTTTGAAGTGATTTTTAGAAAAAATCGTTTCTGTTTGGAAACGCCTTTTTTCTGTTTCGAAATTCTAGGTCAGTTATTTTTGTCTCGTAATTTTCATCATGATCTACGGAGCTTTAAAATATCTAAATTGACGAAAAATTCTCCAAAAAATGTTCAAAGAAAATCCAGCAGTGCGTCCAACGATATAGTACGGAAATTTAGTATTCAAATATACCTGTTATATTACAAGCGACGGGAAGTGAATAATTTTATTTAATAAGCTGTAAAAATAGCATTACTTATAACGTTTTATTTCAGTGTATGACTTGAGATGGCCTAACCCACAGCCCGATCAAGTCTGTTTATAAATACACCATTACAACTCCATTTATTATTTATATTAAAATCTTAACCTTTTACCAGCTTATAACGCATTATTTCTGGGTTGAAATATATGAAATATGACAGGCAACCCCTTCAGAATGTATTTGGACACGAAGGAATAATATTTATAATGGAGACTTTTTTGCCAGCTTTCACTACGAGCTTTTCCAGCTATGGCCCATTGGCGCCATCCAGCGGTGTGCGCAAGAAGCTACTATAGAAACGTACCAAAAAATTGCACTCAAAACGGGAAGGCGGCTGACGAGAAGTGGGAATTCCTAGTGCCGAACACCTCAGTTTTTTAATATTAAAATACTTGGCTCATTTTCATTGCGCGAGTTTCGAAATGTCACCACATGAGCTTAAAAATAACCTAATTGCATTCATGTCCCATAGATAATTAGGTAATCACTTCAATATAACAAACAAAATATAGTGTAAACACGATATGGCATTTTGTAGACATTCACAATTTTGCTAGCATGGATGCCCGGGTTCACGGGATAAGGTTTGTGCGGGTTTTGGGGGCGGGTGCTTCTGCACCAACTGCACTGATCGGGAGAGACTGAGAGAGACCTTTGGACCTCTCCAGCAAGACGATCTCCATCCACCGCCTTGCACAGCAATGGAAAGATGGATACATGCTTCCGTCACTCCTGGACACATTGACCTCCAGATTCCTACCCATCCCTCACACCTTTTACTTCCCAGAACTTTCTCTCCTTCACTTCCTAAAAAGACCTTCCACACAGCATCCCCAAAGATTACATAGACTATTTCCCTCTAGGCCTCCTGTTTTGAGATGTAAAAAAGTCGACGGTTTCAGATGGGTCAATAGGTTCTGATTTTCACGATAGTATATTTGTTTTTTTTTAAAGTCATATGACGCGTGTTGGGTTAAAAATCAAAAAGCCTGTACCCTGTAACCCTGTAAACCTATAAGTGTGTACGTTTATTTTAATGGCGTAGTATACCCATTTCGGTCTGCGTTTACCCTTTTAGAATCAGCGCTGTAGCTGACATTGATGGGTCAACACTTTCAATATTTAGTCCTCCGATTGCTTTATGGATAATGGATGTAGGTACGAACTCGCTTAACTCGATTCGGCCAAAAACCACTCGAGTTGGGAGTTAGTTCACGACCCTACGGTAATTACGTTTCGTTGATCAAAAAGGCGAGATGTTTTAAAAAAAAACACAGTTTTAGAGATTTTGTCATAAAACATAATTTGCGGGTATGTCCACAACACAATACAAATGATGATTTTGTTTATGACCTGTCAATACATTTTTTGTTCAAAGATATTTTACGTTAAGGGCCATTAACCAGCCAGCGGCCGAGAAATCAAATTTCGTCGAGAGATGTACTTACGGTCGTACAGGGCGGTTTCAATAAGAAAGATTAATTATTCTCCGAACCAGATTTTTTAAATAATAAATCATTATCGATTTTATTTCATTAAAAAATTGCTTTATTTTATTCTCATATTCAAAAATGCTGAAAGGCGTGATGATAAAACTAATAAAATTATTTAACTTTTTGTAATTATTTTCTGATTATAAGGATTTATCATTTTTCAATAATGTCTAAGCAAAATAAGAACGTAAAAAAAACTTAAATATATTACTTTGTAAGACCGTAAAAAAATAGACAAAATGAAGTATTTTCGTCAAAAAACACGTGCGCGGATTAAAAAAAAAAGATTTTACTTTTATTACTAAAATTAAAACTATATTATTGTAGAAAGCAATCACATTGTGGTTTGACATATTTAATAAAATGAAATACTTTTTTGTTTAAAACCACGAGATTTATTAATTTATGAACCGACCGGTTTCGCTTTACTTAAGCATCATCAGGGTACAAATTAATACTAATTAATACCGTATTAATTTGTACCCTGATGATGCAAGTAAAGCGAAAAAGGTCGGTTCGTAAATTAATAAATCTCGTGGTTTTAAACAAAAAAGTATTTTATTTTATTAAAATTATATTAATACTATTTGACGGAGTCTGTGGTTGAATGGTTTCGATCCTTCGCTACAAATCCGGAAATCGCGGGTTCAAATCCCGGCGTATGCAAATCAATTTATTATTTTTGATTATTTTTGTGTTAAATTTGATTATTTTTGTGTTATTTCACTATTTTTTAATTAATTAATTAACATATTGTTTATTTATAGCACGTTCCATACGGGTAGATACTTTCCGTATTGCCATGGTTAAAGAACCGTTCAGAATAGATACGTTGCTATGGCAACGAAATGGCTTTAACCGTTTTCCGTGACCACCTCTGAATAACCAGGTACCTACCTTCCTCTACGCCATCTTCTTCCCCTAAAAATGGGAACGCCATAGACTCACTGGGTCCAGAATCTTGGGAACAGTTCTTGCGGGTATTCACAAAAAGAATTTTAAAAAATCGACGTCTTTAGGAACACGTGTTCCACAAAAAAAAAAGCGATTCCAATACTCCAATAAGTGGTATAAAATTACGATTATTATTATTTTTGATTGCATCGCTTTGGGAAAACTTGCTTAATTGTGTTTTGTTTCTTCCTGTAACATATCTGCTCAATTAAGGTTTGTTTTCATTTGAATAAATGCTTCGTGGTAGTACGTCTAGACGAAATAATTGTTTCAAAAACATATATAATTTTATAATAATTTTAGGGGAAGAAATTGAAATACAATACGTCGACACAATAATTGAAATGTGATACGCTTAAGGAAGCAAATGGGCGCTCTTAGTACTCCTACGGCAATGGTATGGCAACTGCACAAAAAGGCAAAAAACTCCTTATCAAAGAAATGCTGCAGCTCTTTCTTACACGTTATATAATAATGAGAAAAACGACGAGACAAACAATGTACGTACGTTTGGCTCAAAAGAAAAATCAGATGCGCAATTCACACGCCGTAGAAGCGAAACCTTCAGAAAACTAAAGTAGACAAGAGTGGGGAGGGGAGGCTACCGCACAAAGAGACCGATTATACTATCTTGCAGGCTAAATCCTATAGATGTATGTATGTGTATGTCAGAGTTTTCAGTGAGCTAGAGTACTAAGATTGAAAAATATGACATTTGTTATGTTGTTGTAGCTGATAATGATTTTTTTTTTTCAAAATTTATACATTTTGAATGAAGATCTTTTAGTATGTGGATGCGGCGCATCCCTTGACTGAAAGAATCCTGAAGATTTTCATACAAAAAGTTGACATTTTGAAAAAAATAATCGGTTTTCAGCTTCAACAACGTCGATAACGTCATATTTTTCAATCTTAGCGCTCTAGCTCACTGTCGCTATTTTTCGTTTCATCGAGTTTCAAATAGAAAGAAGTTTTCACTTAAAAAAGTAATAATTTTCATGCATCTCCTTCACACGTATTAAAGAAATGAGATGGCGTGAACCCCGTTTTGCTACTTACTAAAGCGGCTAATGGTTTCGATTAATTTCTTCTGCGTGGATCCTTGATTAATTAGTTAAGACTGAAATATAATAATTTTGATTGGGATTTCAGAAAATTCATTCTATTAGTGGGTATCACTCGACATATAATATATATATAGAGACAATGTTGTGTACCCCTGCCTAAGTGTGTATAAATACCATAGCATAAGAATTTCAACTACCAGTCTGAAAATGTCCGTAATAGGATGAAACCGGTCCTGGTAAAATATAAATTAGTGGAAGAAAGTACAAAAGTGTTTTAATTTCAAATTCTAATACGATGGAATTCCACCATGAATTATCAGTGAAAAAACTAGACTCATTAATTCATTTAGATGGAAAATTTTATAATTTGTTCTGTGTTACGAATAAAATGATAAATTTTTAAAAACTGATTTTAAGAAACCAAGTATTCACACACAGTATTCAAATTTCTCCTACTACCATCATAATAAGCGGAAAAATAACTTAAGTAATGATGGAGGATTTTGTTAACATGATTTGTTGTGAAAACTTTACGCATGTCTCTTGACTCTAAAAAATAAAATGCCCGCTCACATTCCTGATGGATTACGAATATCCTGATTATAGATAAGTTTTAAGATTTTCACGGCTAAAAGCATTTTCGTTATTTGTTTTTGGGGTGTTATGCCGTGTTGCCCTACCTCCTTCTTTAGCCAACGTTTCGGACATCGTTGCAGTGTCCATCATCAGGGCAGATCCGGTAGATGTGACATGTGTCCGGCACATCTACCGGATCTGCCCTGATGATGGACACTTCAACGATGTCCGAAACGTTTGCTAAAGAAGGAGGTAGCGCAACACGGCATAACACCCCAAAAACAAATAACGAAAATCCTGATTATATTTCAATATATTATACAATTTCCACAATTATAAGCAGAAAATGTTGCTTGTGTAATGTTGAAGGACTGGGTAGAAACCCGACGCTTTAGATCACTCGTCTATTAACTAACCACTAAATTTAGGCAGAGGTGATAGAATACCATACAACTCTTTCCTGGCGCGTATTCCTATGCAAAGGGACTTTAAATTGACAGATAAAGTCATTTTTTAACTTGACCATTTGGCAATTCATCTGTCTTTAAATTTGTTTGAAGTTATGATTCCGGTTCAAGATAGTGACCTTTTTATCCTTCCAAAGTTCGGATGATTGTGGTTACTACGAGTTGTCAAATTATGATCATCAATTTTATGTACCTACCGGCAGGAAAAAAATTAGAAAAAGGATTTGGGATATACAAGGACAAATTGTATAATTCCCATAATTCTAAATATTTATGGTTTATAATGAAGTAAGTAGGGGGTATTTAAGTAACTACTTCCAAACCTTATAATTTAAGAGTAAATTTGATTAATTAAATACAGAAGCACAGAACTACCACATAGTTCAGCTCTAATGAACTGAAGGGAATCAGTAAACCGGCCATCAGGGAGAAGGCATGTAAGTGATTGCTTTAAAATTTATTAGTGCAGATATACTGGAAACTAATAAATAATTCAAACTGTCTGAGTTTTGACTTCGAAATTTGCTATTTCTATACATAGACTATAAAGTTAAAACTAAACGAAATTTTTAAAGTTATAGAATTTCCAATGTCATCTTCACGTAGTTTTAAAGCGTGGGACGTAAATACGCCGATGAAAATCTCAGAGCCAAGTTGAAAGGCGGTAGGTAATGTGCTTGTACGTACGTAGTGATGAAACACTGTCGTTAAACGGCGTTACGATCCGTCTGAAAGCCATTTGCGGTTTACGGCAGTTCACCATAATGCTCATGCTTTCCGGGTAAATGGGAAAATAACGTTTAAAGCTAACGTTTGATCGATTTAACCAGAAAAGACAGCGTTATATTATTAAGGTGTAAGTAATTCATTCGGTATAAGAGGTTTCTTGAAAGCTCACTAGTTTCCTAGAGATGGGCGCCGCACAACGCACTTGAGCAGCTTCAAACTAGCAAATATATCAATTAAAAGTGGCCCAAAACCAATCCACGAGGAACACCCGGTCGTTTTTAATGATATTAAGATTGTTTCGATATTAAGCTTTAAAAATGTATTGGTTACCTGTTTTCTTTCTTGGAGGTCTAAGTTAAAAAGTCTAGAAGTTAATTTAAAATTTAATATGTAGGTACTTGCGAACAGTCATTCTGGGTTTTATTTTGTTCCACGTGTATAGTCTGTCAAATAAGAGTAGAAAATATAAAAACTGGAACTACTAAATTTGTAGACTGGCAACACCAATTTAACTGTCAAATATTTTTTTGAAGTGCAATGACACTGAATGTATAGAACACAGTAAACCACATTTTAAAAAACATTTTTTCTTCATGACATAAATTTGATTAAAAGGTGGTTTATGAAGCGATTTGCTTTAATTTAGTTTAACATAAATTTGAATTTAACAATAGATAGAAAGGAAGAATCACTAATGGTGAGTTTAGTTACACTACTTTTAGATCTGAATGAGTTAAATATATTCAGATCTAAAATTAGAGACATGATCTAAAGCCCAGGCAACGCTAGGTACTTTATCTAGTATTAAATAAATGTGAGCAATTTCCAAACTGTGCTTTATATTTTAAAACATTATAGTTATTCTTCATTATGTTAACACAAAATTGCAAAGATATTAAAATAATATACCTATATGCAATTCTAATTTTGAGATCGGCGGATATCTGATACTGAAATGAAAAATATTTTTTCTACTATTATGCCTTTTTAATTTTTTATAAAATGTTGGTTACTCAGCTTTACTTTAACACCATGAGAGTTATGTGTTTAGTATTGCCATTTGATCAACAGTGGCGCCCTCATATATTTTCTACTCTTATTTGTTACACTATATTTTCTACTCTTATTTGTTACTCACAATGTTAAAATTTTTGTGTTGTCAGAGGATTGGCATACTATTTTTTCATCGTTGGCCTTTTTTAAATAATAAGATTTTTTATTTTAAAATAATAAGATTTTTTTTATTTTTAATAATATTTTTAATAATTTTTAATAATATTTGTTTTTTAAATAATAAGAATTTTTTAAATAACTAGATTTTATTTGAGTTCCATTTGTCAAAATCGGAGTGTCACCCTAGTTGTTTTGAACTACCTTTGTTTCTTGGTGGGTATAGTAATTAAGGATTTGTTTTACGGTCTATATTGTTACAAATTACCCATCTGGTCACCAATATAATCTTGTTATTTCTTATATTCTACATGATGTATTGTTTTGTATTTTAGTGATTTGTGTGTAAATGCATCACTCAAATTTATGAATGTTAACCTCAATACAGGCTGCTAGTCCTAGTGAGGTTAATATTTTTGTATGTAACAAAAAGAACACAAGTATGGTGAGAAATTATAAACATATAAATAAATAAATTTGACAAACTGTACATCTGAAATTCTTTCCTTGTTTGAATTATTGTGAATTTTCATTATTCTTGGCAACACCGGCTCTGAATCAGATAAAGCCCAAGTGTAATGCCATGAATATCGATTTTCCATCTGCAATTCTATTCTCGGCGTGTGCTGCATTTCGATAAGAATATGTCCTAACAGGATCAATCCATGCACTTCGTTTATTTTGGTGGGAAAATTAGCTAACTGATAAGATACAAAGAGAAAGCCATCGGACTCACCTAACCCAACAAAGCAGAGGCGGCAGTTAAAGAGACCAGTTTGGATTATCGTGCTCGTCTTTTCTCCTTAGTCCTTTTTCTTTGTCTGATTTTTAACCGTTCTCTCCAATTGCTCTCCAGCAATCTCAGTGGAATCGTCTAATAAATACGCTAGGTACTCTTCAAAATGGCTTAACGACTTCCTCACTTTCAAACGTCGGGATTTCTTCAAGCAATGAATCAGAATTGTCAGAATCTTAATAATAACATTATAACTAACCCGTGAAAAACACGGAATATTATAATAATTATCGCAGGATTTGTAAATCTAAAATTATTTACTCTTATTTGCTCCAGGATTTCCTGCCTTTCAAAAACAAATATTGTCAAATTTATTTACAACATAATATAAAAATTTGAATAATCATGAAATCTGTCAAAAAATTTACTTAAAGGAATACAAATTTCAAAAACAGAATAACATATTAATTCATTATTTTTTTTAATTATTTTAGGTAGCTATCTACTTTATTGCTTGTCTGAACAGTCAGTAGTAAGTACGTTTTAAGATTTTCACGGCCAAAAGCATTTTCGTTATTTGTTTATTACATATTACACATGTACCGGATCTGCTGGATCTGCCCTGATGATGGACACTGCAACGATGTCGGTCAACGGTCTAGTAGACTGATATATCGATATTAATTTATATTATATAAAAAATGATATTAATATTTTTAAAATCCTTGCATCCCTAGTCCTGATGAGTTAAAAACTCATTTAAGGACGGGAGGAAGTTATGTTCACAAGTGGAAGGTAATAGATACAATTTTCCGTAGGTATTTTGATATCAAAAACATAAGTTTCACGTACTAATAAAAATAAAACAGAAAGGTTAAAAAGAACAAGCAACAAAAGAAAACTAATAAATAAACAAACAAGAATGTACTAATTTGGATGATTATAAATACAGGGAAATGAAATGGAGAGAAAAATGAAACAAGCCAGAACAAAACAACACAAGAAAATTACAGATTTTCATTTTTAACACTTAAAAAAAAATATTTTTAAGTCGTAACTTTAAAATTTTTATGATGCTGGATGTTTTTGCATATATCTGGAAGCGAATTATATAGTATGTAGGCAAAATAGTTCAGATATTTCATTACATGTTTTGTAGTATGTGTTTAAGGAACGCGGATTTTATTGTTATTTCGAGTATTGTGGTTGTGGGTGTTGTTTTAATTTATACCCAGAGTTTAAACCAATTATGAATTTTAAATTAATGAATATCAGTATCAACAAGGTACCTCATTTGTCCAGCAGATGTCGCTGTAATGTAATAATTTTTTGTCTTTTCCCCCTCTCCACAGACAAGGAAATATAGCTATAAAAAGCCTACCCCGGCTAAAAAACTTTTACTACTTAACTAAACTTGCACTGAAAAATATTAAATAGCATTGAACCCTTGTCCGTGGGGTGAGGGATAAGTTATTTTCGGTAATTTATAAATACCAAATCATAACAATAAATAAACGAAGAATTTAATTTATCAGAAGTGCTTCATTCAAAAAACCAGTCTACCATTTTATTCCTTTGTGAAGACCTGATTATTTTACAGATGTCTTGATAGTAAAGTGGATGAATGTTAGTGTGCGTTTATTGTTGAGTAATTTGAGGATGGTACTTTTGACTTCATGTTTAGGAAGGAAGGATACCAGAAACCTAATAGATATCCCTGACATGAGTATCCCATGGAAGTGAGTGAGAGCTTCACCATGATTATTTTTCATTGAATATTTTTCAGCCACCATCTTATGCAATCTTCATAAACGCGCACATTTTCCAGGTTGTTTCCATTTAAATAAATGGTATTTTAGTTTTATATCTCTGTTTTCTCGTGTTAAACAGTTATTTTTGTCGCGAAGTATTTCCAGCAAACTTTTTTTTTATGGCAATTTAAAAATATATATTGTGTCATGGTGTCAGATGCAGGCAAACCAGGTAAAAATACTTTTAATTCCGTGATGACGAAATTAAAATAGTTCATAATAATAACTCGACAGAGTTCTATTTCTGTTTCTGTGTGTTTTATGAATACCTTTTTATTTGGATGACAATAAATCGTATAAACAACAGAAAATTTTAATTTTGTTTTTATTTTGATTGCATATTAATTTCACTACGTTAGCTCCAGACAGGAGGCCCTAAGGAAAATAATTACCCTCAGGACTCTGTCATCTTAGGGGATGCTGTGTGAAGGATCTTTTTAAAGAAAGGAAGGATAGGAAGTTCTAAGAAGAGAAAATGTATGAGAAGTGGGTAACAATCAGGGATCAGTGATCCTTGAGGTGTAACTTAAGTGAGGTTTTACATACTCGTAATTTAATAATTTTTATATTTTTAGCACCAGAGTACCAACTGCTCCCGCCTGGAGCCAGTGAGACTATGGAGTATGTTTGGGGTATGTTTATGGCTTAAATTGGGGTATGTTTGTGGCTAAAGGGAGTGGGGAGGGGAAGGAGATGAGGAAACACATCTGGCCACCAAACACGGCTAAAGCCATTTCAAACTTCGTAACAATTCTGAAGGGTGGTTTTACACCAGGGCGATACTGAGAGTATATTCCACTCCGGAACATGCCGTAAATATGCTATATATTTGTTTAAATAATAAAATTGTGAAATAACAAAAATTATTCATAAAATGATTGGCGCACGCTGGGATTTGAATCCGCAAACTTCGGATTGCTAGTCGAGAGCCTTTCCCCTCCACCACGGAGGTCGTCAGTTAAAACAGTTTTAATAGAAAGTTCAAGATTGGAGAAGATACGTATACATGGCACACGGTGTATACCATTAAACACTGCACATTGTATGATTTACTTATCCTCCTTTACTATTGAAATTACATGTATTAGAAGATTGGCTGTAAAAGTAAGTTGATATTTATTTTAAATACACGTATCTAGAATTTATTGCCACGTCTATATGTCATTGATTCACTTAGTCTTTTTGTACTATTACTTTTGTATAAAATAATTCTCTCATAAAACAGTCCAGGTGGAGTAAATATTAACACGTGTTCGATTTTCATCAAAATTCGTGAAAGTATTTTCAAGAAATATCACACGCGAAGGATGACATTATAAAACTTTGCTGAAGGCCACTGATTTTCCTGAAATAGAAGTCCTGAGGAAAACATTATTATTATTATCAGAATAACTTTCAGGCCCAGAAATTTCAGGAAAATATCCTTCAAAATCGTTATTGGATTAATTTTAAAAGCAGGCGACGTCTGAGGTAGGACTACCCTACTGTGAAACAATTATCTTTTAAGGTCAACTTTGGGTAAACACTACTTTTTATATCTATTGCCAGCCACGTATCACTATATTGTATTTTCGTCATAACACTCCACTTTTTATGTGTAAGAAAGAACAACGAAAACAATATTTATTTAATTTATTTATTTAATTTCAACGGTATATATATACCATAAGAACTGATTATATGTCAAAAAATCAAAAACAATGATATAGAAATAAAAGAAAAAAATTGTTTAACAGATAATTGTGGCATTTGAATGAGGAATGACATCAGAGAGACAGTTACATACAAAAATCTATAGTACAAATAGAATTAATATTGACTGAAAAGATTTGATAGCATAGCCCTCTTGTACCTACCTTCCGTGCAGTTAAATAGATCTGCCACATCTGCATATCTATTACTAACATCATGTAACCTAGGTACAAGGGAGTGTTTCGAGTACTCAGTCCGATTATTGTTACATTTTTAAACAGGATTGTAGATCGAGTGGTTCTCGCGGGAATATGAAATTCAATGAGCTTAGTTAAATTAGGACTGTCTATGCTACCATTTACAATTTTGAACAAAAATATTAAGTCGGATATAAATCTTCGATCTGAAAGTCTTAATAAATGTAATTCTTTCATCAAGTAATTGTAGTTTATGTTTTCAATGGGAATACCGAGTTTAAAATTAATAAGTCTTAGAAATTTATATTGAATTTTTTCGATTTAATCTGAATGTATTTTAAAATGGGGGGACCAGATCAAGGAGTTATATTCGACTTGACTACGTACTAAGGATGTATGCAAAAATTTTTGTTTTGAAATATTCCTAAAACCTCTGGAATTTCGAAGAATGAAGCCAAGCATTTTCATTCCTTTATTACCGATTGTGTTTATATGGGATATAAAGTTTAATTTAGAGTCGAAAATAATGCCCAGGTCGTTAATTTCTTCAACAGAGGTAAAGGTAGAATTATTGAATTAGGTATATAAAATTTAGGTCAACCATCTCATTCATCTGGTATGGATATCATCCACTGTACAAGATTGCAAGGTAGAACTAGACAGTTGCAAAGTAGGGTTCTAAGTTCTGAGCACTTAGTGCTTCATAACATTCCAATAGTCAGAAATATTCCACAAAATACCAACGCTAGGAGTTACAGAAGACTCTTCGAAACTCAATTAGAAAATGCTCAAGAAAGTTGTTGACATTCATTACCCTTTGGATAACACTAATTTCTACTGTCCTTTACGAAAGCACATTTAATCCAACTATTTCAAATCCACTAACCAACTAAAGCATCATTCCTTTATTCGAAGAACGTGAACCAAATACCGAAAATTATTACGAACTCGAGTGAAAAATTTTATGGATTAAAACATATATTTATTTTATTTTTAATAATGAGTAAAACCTTGAATTGTAATATTTTAAGTAAATGCGAAATATTAGCAAAACTCAACCGAAAATTTGAAAACAGAAAAATCGGAAAAAGATACGGTCACATCTAACACTCGAACCCACGACCTACGCCTTGCCGGGGGCAGTGCTCTACACATTGAGTTAATGTGTCTTTATCCGATTCGGTCATATTTAACTGTACATACGAGTACTTCGACTAAGAACTCCCAGCATTGTCTTTATTTTCTTTCCTCTATTTTTTAAATATGTTTGTAAGATTCAAATCCGAACTAAATGCTATCTAGAGTAGTCTTGGATAAATTAATTTATTTGAAATAAAATATAAAAATTTGAGGTTTTACTCATTAATTTAAAAATAAAATACGTATTCATCCTAGACTTACAGAAGAGTCAATAGATGTCGCATATTAAAAATAAAAAAAATTGATAAAATTTATCTTATTAGACATAGAACTAAGTGCTCTCTATCTAGAGCGGTGGTGGGCAAACTTTCTTCATGGCGGGGCAGAAAGTTTAAAACAAATTCAGAGGAGGGCCAGGAGTATAGCCAAAATGCATTTTGTTTTAAAATCTATATTCTCATTATAAAACTTTACACACAAACGCTTATATAAGTTAAAGATTACAATTATTTTACTTGTATTTGAAGGCCTGGTGTGTGAGACATATGAAATTGTTTTTGATTGGCCATAATGTCTTCAAATGCAGGTTTTATCTGCGATGAAGTAACCTTTAGCAGCGAGAAAAGGTGCTCATCAGTTAACCGATTTCTGACGGAGTTTTTCCGCAAGTTCATGGTCGAAAACGCCTGTTCGCCGACATACGACGCGCGACGACCCAAACATCGCTATTATTTTCTTGGCGTGATCAATTGGATATTCAGTTTTCGGCAGTTTTCTACAAAAATCTAATTTTTCGGAATAAGAACAATTGTTTTAAATGGGAGCTGCACTGCATTTTAACAATTTCTAACTGCAATTCTGCAGGGACATTCTCCGGCATTGGAAAAACATCAAGGATGACTGAATATTCTTAAAATCTTCAAACCTAGTTTCAAATTCACATCGCAATGCAACACATGAACTACGTGGCTATTCTAGAAATAGCTTAATTTTCAAATTCATATAATTTACTTTATACTTCTTCTTCTTCAATGGCGCTACAGCCCAATTCGAGCCTTGGCCTCCTTCAAAATAAGCCTCCACCGCCCTCTGTCCTCGGCCGTCTTCTTCCAATCTGCAACCTGGAGTAATCCTCTTGCATCCTTCCTGACATCATCCTCCCATCTCAGTCTAGGTCTGCCCGCCTTTCGTTTACCTCCCGGGTGTCCTGTCAGAACCTTCTTCGGTACTCGTGTGCTTGGCATTCGGTGCACATGTCCGGCCCATCTTAATCTTTGGAGTCTTAAATGGGTGGAGAGTCTGGGAGCTTGGTAAATATCATAGAGCTCATTATTGTGGCGGATTCTCCATGCCTCTCCCTCTCGCACCGCTCCTAAGATTCTTCGAAGTACCTTTCTTTCGAAGATGTCCAGCCGTTCCGCTGACTTTGCTGTCAGTGTTCCCGCCTCACATCCATAGGCCAAGACCGTTCTGATAATTGTTTTATATAAGGTTATTTTGGTTTTCCTATGGACGTTTCGGGATTTGAACACTGGCAGCAACGCGAAGTAAGTTTTGTTAGCGGCTGTAATGCGCTTTCTTACTTCTACTGGGTCTTCATTGTCCTGCGTTATGATGGAGCCCAGGTAGGTAAACTCTTCGACCACTTCGAAATTATAATTGTCTTTGAATTTCACTTTGTCTTTTATTCTGCGGTGAGGGGTTCTGGTTTGCATCATGATTTTTGTTTTATTTTCATTGATTTGCAAACCCACCTCTCTTGCCGCAGTCTCCAAAGGGTCAAACACTTCTCTTACAGCCTGTAGGGATCTTCCGACAATGTTAAGGTCATCTGCGTAGCCAACTATTTGATTGCTTCTGTAGCAGATGATTGAGTCGGTACTGATCATTGTCTTCATTTTACTTTATACAGCCGGCTATAATAGCCCGCCGTAATTATATTTTGACGCCGACAATCCTTCGAAATTTATAGTATATAATTGGTATATTTATAATTTTGAAAAATCGTCGGCGGGCCGGATTAAATACTTTTGCGGGCCGGAGCTCGCCCGCGGGCCGTACTTTGCCCATCACTGATCTAGAGTGTATCTACACTTAGTTCTAAGAATTGGTTTGTAACCTAGTTAGCGTGACGGATAAATATATCCGGTTTTCCAGGATAGACGAGAGGTTCTTGGTTCGAGTTCCAGTTGCGACCATTATCTTTTTCTGTTTTTCTGTGTCTTGTTCTCTTTCATATTTTCATTTTTTCTTTTTTTTTACAGTCAATACCGCACAAGAATCTCAACTGCTCCCGTCTGGAGCCAGTGAGACTATGGCATCCCCAATTGGGGTATGTTGTGAGGCTGAAGGTAGTGGGAAGGGGAAGGAGGTGGGGAGGAGGAAGGTTGGGAAGTACCTAGCTATTCAAATCTGGTCACCAAACACGGCTAAAGCCATTTTCAAGCAACGTTTCAATTCTGAATGGTGGTCTTACACCAGGGCGTTACTAATAGTATCTTCCACTCTGGAACATGTCGCAAATATAGGTACTATATATTATTTTAAATAAATTAATTGTGAAATAACACAAATTAATCAAATAAAATTTATTTGCGCATGCCGGGTTCGAACCCGCGACCTCCGGATTGTGAGTCAAGAGTCTTACCCACTGGACTACGGAGATCGTCGTTTAGATTTTTTATGCACCAGATTTAAATGTCCGGGTTAAATTTTCCCCAAAAAAAAAAAAAAAGGAAAAAAAGAAGGAAAAACTAAACCCTTTCACACACTTCCCCAAATGATCATCTAGTCAACCCACGCTATGCAATTGCACTATATAAGTATTATAAATACAAAACAATACAAGAACAACATGTCAACCTACTAGAGACCAAATGGGAATATAATTCACCGACTCCAGATATTTTCATATCAGAGGGTTCGGCTCTGTGGCATTTCTAATTGAACCTATAAATCCTACCGATCCCTCAATATAAATATTTAAAAAATCCTTTGTAATCCTACATGTATTTAAAATGACTGATTTTTGCATTTTTATATACAAATTCTTTGACAAATCTAATATGCTTAAATTTTGAATCAGATTCCTAGGTATTATGCCAGTGGCCGAAATAACAAATGGCAATATTTTTATAGTCCGAGAATGCCAAATTCTTTTAATCTCATTTCCTAAATCTGTGTATTTTCTTATTTTTTCAGAAATAGTTTTTTGAATATTACAGGAATTTGGAATAGCTACTTCAATGATATAAGTTATTTTTTTAATTTTGTCATGTAAAACTATATCAGGTCTATTATGACTCATTGTTCTGTCTGTTAGTATAGTTTTATCATAATATATTTTATAAAATTCATTTTCTAAAAATGAATTTGGTTCATATTCATAATATGGTACTATATTACGGCAGTCAATCAAGTTATGTTTAATTACCAAACTTTGGTGAATTATTTTTAAAACCTGATTGTGCCTAAATGTATACTCGGAAGGCGCTAATATAGAACATCCCGATATAATATGTTCTATAGTTTCGGGAAAAGCCAAACATTTTCTACATAAATCATCAATTTGATTTATATCTTTGATTATATGCTTTCTATAATTTTTAGTATTAAGACTCTATCTTGAATGGCAAGCATAAATCCTTCTATTTCTGCGCTCAACTCTCCAATACTCAACCATTTGTTTGACGAAAGTTTGTCAACATACGTTTGGTTGAGATAATTGAAGTGTTTTGCGTGAATAATTTTATTTGACCAGGAATCTAATAATTCCTGGTTAGTATTTATAAGAATGTTGGCATTCTCGTCATATAAATTTAAAGGTGTAATATTTCTATCTGCCTTGCAAATTATTTTGTGCATTTCTGAGCTATTAGCTTTCCTATGGAAAAAAATTCTAAGCATTTCTACCTGATTGTATTTCAAAGATGTTATTTTGACTACACCCCTACCTCCTAAATTTCTAGGTAAATTAATTCGTTCTATAGCTGAATTTGGATGATGGCAATTAAATTTTGTTAACGTAGTTCTAATTAATCGTTCTAAACTATCTTAATCTGTATTGGACCATTTAATTATGCCAAATGAGTACGTTAGTAGAGGTATTGCCCAAGTATTTATTGCTTTTACTAAATTTTTAGCAGATAGATTGCATTTTAAAATTTTTCTGATCCTAGTTTGAAATTTAATCCTAATATCATTTTTAATACTAGTGTGATCTAATCTATTCGATTGCGGGTATCCTAAATATTTATAAACCTCATCTCCTTTCATACTTTGAATTTTGAAATTTCTAAATATACCCTCGTCTCCATCTACAATTTTGCCTTTCTCTATATGGATAGTTTTACATTTATCTAAACCAAAAGTCATTTTAATATCATCAGAAAAAATTTTAACTACCTTAATCATTTTCTCTAAATTTGATTCAGAATTTGAAAATAATTTTATATCATCCATATATAATAGATGTGAAACTATACTACTCTCTCTTGTATTACCCTTAATTTTTATTCCAAACTTGCTTTTAATTAACATTTTAGAAAGGGGATTCAATGCTAAGCAAAACCAAAGAGGGCTCAATGAGTCTCCTTAAAAAATTCCTCTTTTTATTGAAATGCCCGGTACTACTATTTTCTTACCTTTTAAATTAACTAGCAAATCTGTATTCCAAAAGGACATAATATTTTTCAAAAAGCTAATTATAATTGGGTCAACTTTATATATTTTTAATATTTTGATTAGCCACGAGTGCGGGACACTATCAAAAGCTTTTTGATAATCTATATAATAAGTATGTAAATTACGCTTTTGATTTTGAATTTGTTTTAAAATTACAGAATCAATAACTAACTGTTCTTTACATCCCATATGTTTTCTGCGACAACCTTTTTGTTGTTCAGATAAAATATTTTTTTCATCCGAATGAGTATATATTAAATCTGTCAAGCAAGAGGTTAAAATTTTGTATGTTGTCGGTAGACATGTAATGGGTCTATATTGAGAGGGATTATTAATATGTTCGCTTTTAGGCAACATATAAGTAATACCCTTAGTTAGAAAATTAGGAAAATTTTGAGGTTTATTTATTATTATTATTATTATCGATCGTTTAGATTATTATTATTATTTCTTCTTAATTTATTTATTGTTTCTTTACACTGTAGGTAAAAATGTTTACAATACAATTTGTTACCTCACTAGGACAAGCCTGTGTTGAGGTTAACAATAATTTTACAAGTTAACAAAATAACACAAAATTATACAGATTTTGAAAGAACAATATTGTTGTATTTCTTACAGATTGAATCGATCTATTACATTGATGGGAATAAGCTCAAAAGTTATAAAAAGAGAGTTTTTCTTATAAAATTAAATATTCAATTAGAGTTTCATAAAAAGTCAATCTTTATACCTATATAAAACAAAGTCGGGTTAGTTACACTTATGGAAATGCGATTAGGTACTGATTATTTCTTTAAACTACGACAACACTGTTGTCTTGGCAACACCGGTCACCTCACCAGTGTAGTCCCGCCTAAGACCATTCCTACAGAAGCGACCTACGTCATTCCAGTTACGGAACCCGTCTCGAGAACACGCCGCTAAATAGGCCACTTGCATGGACTTCATAACGACTTGGAAAAAACCGTGTGGATACAGTTTTTTACTAAGATTACGAAAATGTTAGTAAAAATTTTTAGAAATGTACAGTTTTTTTTTATTTTTAAATAAATAAATCCATTATTTGGGCGCGTGACGTCACTACATGAAAATGTTCCTATTAATTTTGTAAAATTCCACACTGATTTATTTTTTTTATATGGCATCACTTTGATTTCAGGCGAATTTTTGAATTCGTTCACTAGATTTATTGTTTGTTCTATGCGAACTTATCATTTGGTTTGATTTTTGACAGATGTTCTGAAGAGAACCCCGTACAATTAATGGGTACGGGGTTCTCTTCAGAACGTGAAGAGGATGTCGGTACATGTTTTAGAGGTATAATGATTACGGTGCTGATTTTAACAAAATAAAATTTTATAATATTCTTATAATTATTACAATTTACAAGTTCAAGTATATTACATTGAATTTAATAATATAGACGCTGTACATTATAATGATTTATGATCAATAAGATGGATCAAGGAAAAAAATATTTATGAGATGCAATATTTTTGGTATGCCTCGTTATTCTCCTGTGCCATTCGTGTGGAAAACGTTCTTTTTTTTTAAATGATTTTCGGCTATGTAATTATCGTTTTTTCACACCTATAAAATTATGTCCCGTCTTTCCGGTTTATAAAAAATGGTCTGATTTTTCGGATTGAAATTTTCAAAAAATCCCAAGGGTTTCAAAAATACGATTAAAAAAAAAATACAGAATGTCTTAGAATATTTGCCTTAACCGGAAAAAATTTTAAAAAAATGTGATGCAAGTGGCCTAATTTTACAATCACATTTCCATTTCTGACCCGCGATCTCTAAAGTGTAAATGTGTCTGTTCAAAGACTAAATAAATAATAAATCGTGGATAACTCTTTTATTGCTTCATTGAACGCAAGATCCTTCCTGTGGAGTTAAGTAAGTATCATCGATATTACAAAAGGAGACTTGAAGTAAGGTTCCCCACACACTATTTATAACTCGAGACGGGCTGGACCGATTTTGATGATCTTTGATTTGTTGGATTTGTCTCCACCCCAGATAACAGAATAACTATTAAAACATCGCAAAAATTCACGAAAAAGAAAGTTATGAAGAAAATTAATTTTTTCATACATTTTGTATGGAAGAATTCTCATATTTTGAAAGAACTGCAGAAATATTGTGATAGGTATAATATTTAACTGTGCATGAATTCCAAAAATTCAAAAACGTCAAAATATCAATGCACTGATTGTTTTGCTTTTATTCTTAATCATATAATGCTGCCCCTCTTTCTTACACACTAAATGTCAATATTCGAAAATGAGACAAACGGCGAACGTGTGTCTCTGCACCCCTCCAAAGGAAAAATACAATAATTATAAATCTCTGAAATGAAACGCATTTTTTTACGTAAGTTCCACTCAGGACCTATGTCATCTTAGGGAGCGTAGAGGGTCTTTTTAAGGAAGGGTAGGGTAGGAAGTTCTGGGAAGGAAAAAGGCATGAGGAGTGGGTAGGAATCTGGAGGTCAGTGTATCCGGGAGTGAATCCATCCCTCCAACTGCGGTGCAAGGTCATTGACTTGACCGGGATCGACCTTTTACCTTGAATTTTCCAGCCGGACTCTTTCGACCCATTGGTCGAGAGAATCCGGCTGAAAAGGTCAAAAGGCCTCGCTCAATCAGTCTCTCTCGATCTTGCCCGCCACGCATCAGGTGGGCAGACGTATCCGCCGCCAAGACCCGCACAAAAGTCACCCCATGAATCCGGGCACCTCTGCTAAATCACCAAACGTAGCGAACCACTTGGGGTGACCTCTGACAGAGGTTTTGGTTATCGAATAAATGGTTCCCGGGGCGGCGGCACCCGTACCCGCTTCCTTTCAAAAATTCCCGTAAGTGGAAAAGTAAGAAAATCAAAAAATATGTAAATCCGTACACAACGCCATCTCTAATACTGACAAAAACAAAACACGGAAGTTGGGCATCGATAATTGCTTCATTGCGTAATTTTTAACTTAATAAAAAAATTAATTTAATTCAACAGTTATTGATTCTGAGGCGGTACGAAGTTCGTCGGGTCAGCTAGTAGTTCCATATAAATAAAATCGGATATATTTATCCGTGATGCTATCCAGGTTACAAACCAATTCTTAGAATGATTGTTTCCAATAAAAAGGGTAGTTGCCTATGACATGGAAAATAAATTAGTTAAAGATAATATTGTTAATTCTAAAAAAAATTGAAATATGAGCTTGACTATTAATAGTTTGACAGCAGGGCGCAATGGCACAATTGGTAAACGCACGTCCCGGATAGAGAGGTTCTGGGTTCGAGTCCCGGTTGCGACCATTATCTTTTTCCGGGTCTTGTTCTCTTTCATTTTTCGTTTAGATTATTATTATTATCTTCTTCTTCAATGAATAAATAATTATGCACACTTGCATGAATTCATGTTTATAATGTCTTAAACTAAAATACGTGTCAGCTCAGAGCTGAAATTCTGACATCGGTCCAAAGAAAAAGCAAATAACAACCATATAATATCACACAAATCTGACAGCAGATCTCGGCCGAGAACTATCTCGTTCCCACAAAAGATATAGAATAGCTCGTCTGGTAATAAAATGAGATAGGAGTATTAGGCCAACGTAAAAGTTTTGCAGCCATCTTTTCAGTTTCACATCCCATTATTAGAAAATGCAGAAAGGCGTAGAACTTTTAAAATGAAAATTTCATCGACCATAGAGGAAATGTAAAAAAGGAAACAAATGTGTTTCCGGAAAACACGCATTAATTTTACTTCCCATCAAGATATAAAACCGAAGATGGTTTTATAACGAGTCAATTTCGTACTGCAATCTTCAGACCCGAACTATGAACTTTCAAAGTAGGTATAAAAGAAATATTAAATCAGTTTAGTTTTTCACATTTAACCGATAATAAGTATTCATAAAATCTAAATTTACGTTAATAGGTAATTGAAAAGTTATTTTACGACTACGTATAGATAGAAAATAGCAGCTTATGAAATGGCGGTTAACCTGCGCATTTTACGGGCGTTTTGTCAGTAATTATACTTTTTTTTAAATTTGCAAAATAATGATTGTTTTGTTAACTTGAAATTAAAAAGAAGTCCCTGAGCCGAGTAAAGGTTAATTAAAAAAGGCAAGGAAAGACCTGTTAAATTAACTTGAAATATTTCTCAGAACAAGCAGAACGTAACAAGGCAGAAAGGTACGCATAATTTAAATTAATTACAGAATGTGTGAATAGGGACCTACTCATAAAAAAACAACAATCATCTTTGCTGCTCCTGGGTTGTCTCATCATCTTAATAGAATCTCCGGGGTCAACAAAACACTTTGGAATTTATTTTGATGGATTGACAATGGGCTCTGATATCGTATTTAGCACTGTTGTAATAATCTGGACCCGACCTTGAAGTTCCCACCTTATTTACTAAACACTCGGTCATTACAATACCGACAGCTAAAAGTCATCTGTGAGTAACCTAAAAGATGACCATATATAGTGCCATTAACGGGTGAGCTCTTAATCTAATATTAAGAATATAACAATTTCCGTTTATTACTGTTAAAGATAGTTACCAATTGTATTGAACATAAATGAGTATCGTAAATTTGAAAGAAGTTTAAAATGCTGTGGCTTATTCGCTCCTGACAAATACTGTCGAACTCGTAGCCACGCCCTATTCTACATACCGCAGGGTCGGACAGATGTCATGGCTCAACACAGCATGACAAGAGGTATGGCATTGCTTTAATGCCCTACCAGCGGATATAGATGTGTTTGATATCACCGTACCATGTTTAAAAAAAACTATATACATGTCTTGTTAGTTGTAAGAAAATTGTACCGTAATTGGACTCACCTGTGTGTCGTACAATTACAAAAAAAAATCTGAGCTTAACGGTGTCTATCATCTACCTTGATGTACTTAAATGGAAAAACATATTATTGAATTGCTTTGCGAATAAATTTTAAGGCGATTCAACACGTGAAACATTTGGAATCGGGCCGCTAACAATAACACTCATATACGAGTAGATGGCGACAAGGTTTACATTCCCTCGTAACTCTGCCGAAAAAACATTAATTTGATTAAATACTGGTTTTAAAATTTTACACACTAACGTTAGTGGTTTTCACTTAGATCTTTTAGAAATATTAGAAATTAGGAAAAATGTCAATAGAAATTTAAATATTATTAACAATCAAATTAATTTTGTGAATAACCCTAACTTAAACATATTTCCATTGTATTTTTTTGTATTTGTTCTTCTAAGCACATCCCCCTTTCCACCTCCCCCCCCCCCCTCTCCCTTGTTGATCTTCTAAGCACCTCCCCTTTCCACCTCTTTCCTCCCCCATTACTTCCATTTCTACCCACGCTTGTCTTTCTATATTTGATCATTTAGTTTTAGTACATATAATGTCCTGATGAAGAGAACATCGTTCTTGAAACATGTTGACTTTTTAAGTAAGGATTGTCGTGGTAAAAACAAAGTTTTTTAAATTATTTCATTAATAAAATGGTGCCACAAAGTGAATTTGCAAAATTTGAAGAAACTATTTTTTTTGTTCTTATAAATTATATTTTTTTTGTTCTTATAAAAAAAATTATTGATTATTTCAAAGGCCAATATGTATTCTACTTCCAGGTTGAATAAAGCATCTTATCTTACTAATATTATAAACACGAAAGTTTGTATGGATGTATGTGTGTTTGTTACTCTTTCATGCAAAAACTACAGAATGGATTTTAATTAAACTTTACAATTTACAATAATATAGCTCAAACATCAGAATAAAATATAGGCTATAATTTATAAAGCTAGCTAGGAACGGGGACGCACGGGAAAGGTGATTCAGGAAGAAACAATGTATTTTTTTTAAAATGACATTATAACGCATGCCGGGAACCAGCTAGTTTAAATATTTATTTCTTGTAACAAGAAACACATATTATATTACACAAACTAACTACCGCCAAGTGTTTGATTTCCGATCCAGAAGTCACGTCCTCTCGAAGATACTCTTTGTATCGCCCTGTTGATAAACCACTGCATGAAATGACATCATAAATCATAACATATCTACTCAAATTCAAGATGCCATAGTCCGAATATCTCCAGGCGAGGAACTCAATTTTACGGTATTCAGAAAGGTTAGCGCTTAATTCTTTTCGATCCATATTTATTATTTCTGTTCACTTCGTATCGAATCAACTCTGCTTGACAAAGATTAAATGATAGATAAAAAAGTGACCTTTTAGCTAACCGTGCGAGGGTCCTGAACGTTTAAGTGCAGTCTAACGAACCAGAATGCAGCTATAAAATGCACTCGTCCATTTGCTTACAACCCCAGAGCTCGCTTTCCTGGTAGCTTACCTCCACAACCACCCGAGCTAGATGCGTCATAGAACGGAGTAACATGCACAAATGTGAAATGGATAAGGTCAATGACAGAATTTATCAAATATTTTTACACGATTTACCAATTTTCTTCCAAAAACGTTAAATGAACACCAAGAAAATAAGCATTTTTGAAAATGCTTTAAGGGGGTTTTTTCTAACTCTCGTTATACAGGGTGTCCGGAAGTAAAGTGCATTAACTTCGGGAGGTAATTCTACATGATGGTAGGAGTAAAAAGATTAACAACTTTTTCCGAAATTCCAACAATTTTTTCCCATACAAAAAGACGTACCTACCAAAATTCCTTAATGTGATACGATCTTATCTCGCTGAGCGCCCGCCGGGCACGATTGTGGCCACATTGCATGGTTGTGACTGGCCCGTATCGTAACAGCCCGTATTATAATTGTTTTCACACATTAATATGCTAGCCTACTTTAAAAGCTAGACACGAAACTAAAACGAGATTCCCTGCGAATATATATTTTTTCATACAAGAAAGCATTTACTTTAACAAATAATTACTATTTTTGCAAATACCTCCTTCAACTTCGGTCTCTTTAAGCCGCCGCTACCCGAATTTCTACCGATTTCTTACATATCTCCCTTAAACACTTGAAGTTTTTAAGCTCTTTAAAAAATATATGTTATTTTTGAAGATAATATCTAGAGGCGTTTCACGCCGAAACGCAAATTATATGAAATTACCTCGATAGAAAAAAGTATGCTGTATGTAATTATAGTTGTGAAAAAATCACAATGTTTCTTTAAATGATACTTAAGACGCCTTCCATGAGATTTTTGCTCTATTTTAAACGAGTCGTGTTTTATTAAACATTTTCGCATCGATATCGCTTTAAATATTAGCGCGCTCCTTTAACATTCCATCTTCTTCTTTTTGAGCGCGGATGCGGCGCCTTAAGATATTTTTTATTTATTTATTTATTTATTTATCTATATAAGGTATGTTTACATTACATTATTCGATGCCTGTCTCACTAGGGTATACCTGTGTTGAGACAGGCGTAGAGGTACATAAATGAGTATCATACATAAGAATATTTAATTATAACATAAGAATATTTAAGGTAAGATACATACTGATTTATACAATTCAAACAGAAAGATGATTAAAATTGAGGGTTAATATCATAAAGAGAGCATTATATAGGTGAAGGAAGAGAAGAATCTATATAGGGAGTTATATTATACATATAGTATTTTACTTTTTTAAGTTCTTTAATAAGGGTAAGGACGTACGTGAGATGGTAATTCTGTCTATTTGTTATCTATTTTACAGATGTTAGCAGTATGTGACGTCCAATACTTATAATCCATTTCTTTATATCTTGTTTGTATTTGGTCATTGATTCAGTTTGTCTAATCGTGGCTGGAAGTGTATTGTGTAGTTTGCAAGCTATGTATTTAAAGTGTTTTTGTCCAAAGGTGGTTTTAGAAAAGGGAGTTTGGAGAAGTTCTTTATTTTTGGCTCGGGTATTGTGTATCATTTGTGTTGGTTTGTATAGGATTTTGTTGTTTTTATGTAAATAAAGTAAGATGGATTTTGCGTAAAGCTGTTTAATGTCCATAACGTTGAAAGTATTGAAGATCGTATCGGTGCTGGTAGTGAGAGGAAGTTTAAGAATTATTTTTATTATTAGTTTTTGAGCTTTAATGATTGGGTCGAGGGAATTAGAATAAGTGTTACCCCAAGCTTTATAGGTTCACTCTTTCATTTCCTCGTAATACTATTCAAATTTAAGGCTGTGAGGGAAATATTTTCCTCGAGGCCTCCTAAATGGAGTTAAGCTATGCACTTACAGTCTTATATTATAAAGATTCCCAAATACGTGGCCTATAGTGTTCGTATGACTAAATGAAGAAGAGGGCAGTATATTGCTCGGTTTAAAATCATTACTCATAATATTAATCACAACTTCTTTTTTACTTCTCCAAACCTCAAAAACACTATTATTTTTTTTGTGGCTAACTTCAAGTTTCTTCAGATGTCATACATTGATTTTTGTATGAACGTCTCTGACCCGGTCGGTTTTTATTTGCATAGAAATCCGGTCAATTTGATATGTGAGTCGTATTGGCATCGTATACAGCCGATATAAATCTGACAGTTACACATATATGGCCGGTATACTCATCCGCAGTGATTATGAGTAACGTTTAACGTTTTTTTATAATATATATTCCGCGATTATGTGTAAGACGACAAGCAAAAAGTCAGTCAAAGTTTTAGGAATTCATGCGCTAGGTACTTACCGACATTTCGGAAGCCGGGTGGTCAATGATCTCAAGCTCAGTTTCATGTCCGTCCAGTAGTACTGACACGTTCTTTTGTCCATATTCCTCATCTGCAAATAAAAATACTTGTTAAAATATATCCAGAAAAAATCACAACAAATAGGTGCCGCATTGAACGAAGCAGAAATGCGCTGAGGTTATCCAACATACGATATATTCAGATTATAATATTAACGACAGGGCCGGATCTACAATATTTTATTCCTGGTGAAGAAAATATTAATTAATTTATTTATTTATTTACGCCCTTTTACGTGGCTTTTACAAAAGTATGAAATTTACAAATTACACTATGATTAAATAATATATAAATACTATATATTTCTTTATCAAAGAAATATAATTGGTATTTTGCAACGAAATATATAGTATTTTATTGTTATAACTAACTGCCTCAGTAACAGTATTTTATATTTGTTTAAAGATAAATTGAAGATATCCACTGACTTGGTATAATTATTTCCCTCCATTAGTATCTTGGGCAAAGAGGAATACATATGGTAGTTAGTTCCAGAATTTCTACGCTGAAATAAATCCTGACTTCTGGTATTACGTAGTGGAATCCGGAAGCTTATCAATTCAAGCAATACCGTAGGTATTATCAACTAAATTATTTAGAATTTTATACAGAAATACCAAAATATAACATTTTAATACACTTTATATTGTTAAAATTTCTAGTTAACCTAGTTATAAATCCCAACATTTTTAAGTCATTGTTAGAGATTTCTGTTGTGTGGTTAACAAATGAAAGATTTGATTGAAAAGTGATGCCTAAGTCTTTAATTTGTGTTAATGTCTCGAGAGTATTGTTATCAATGTTGTAATTAAAGATCACTGGATTTTTTATTCGAGAAAATCTAACTACTTGGCATTTTGAGATATTTAAGTAAAATCTACTTTCATTACACCAAATTAACAATCTGTTGATATTTTCTTGAAGAATGTTGCAATGGTAAATATTTTGAATAATTCTAAACATTTTGAAGTCATCAGCAAAAAGTAAGAAAAATACATCATGAAATATTTTTGTTAGATCATTTATAAACAAGAAAAATAAGTTTGGGCCAAGGTGTGAACCCTGTGGAACTCCACTTGTTGCATAAATTTTTACGGGGAGGATTTTATTCTAACAGTTTAAAGGCGCCCATGTCCTAGTAATACTCATACCCTAGTATTACTTTAAGTTCTCTGATTTTTTTTACTCATTGAAGAGAAATATGGTTCAGGTGTTAAGTATGGCTGATGGGATGACTTTTACATGAAAATGTTATCGCATTAGTTATTTATATTTAGAAAGAATTTATTTGTATAATAAGTGGGAACCAAACTACTTAATCTGTTTCATAAGTCAGGTACGCCGCATACGTCATACATATGTCTGGTACTGTTATATTATCGTGAAAACAAGCTTATGGGTCCGAGTGGTTAATATTGAGCGATGAATCATCTTAATGCGGAACCTAAAGATAGAGGATTCATTTTCATTCATTCATTTAAGATAGCCATATTTTCCTATAAATCCAGCTAACCAATTAAGATTATTATTGCATCTATGTTCAATAATTGTAAAAATATAATAACCCCCTCCTATACTGCTCAGGTTAAAAACTTTACTCATAATCATAAATTTTCCAAATCGACAGCTGGATTATGGGTTATGATTTTTTTACGGTAGCAACACTCTGCTTCAAAGCTGAAAAAACGCGGTCAATTTGGCACTTCGCGGCGTGGTGCCAACTTCGCGTTTATTCATATGTCAAAATATTATTCGGCGAGATTGTTTTGTGTTTCAAGTTTCAACAATAACGAAGAATGGACAACGTTGTAAACATTAATTCGGATGTGTAAACGAAAAGGTGTAGGCGTAACAAGAATTGGGGCGACTCAAAAAAGTTCGCCATTTCGAAAGTTATACTGCCGTAATACTGAGATACCCCTGGTGATCGGGTGGTTTAAATTTTGACAGCTGCTAATAATCTCGTATAGCGATGGGATAAGAAAATGCGCATGCGCGCGACTGTCCCGCCATTATGAGTAACAATTTCATCTAACCCATTCGTATTCTCGTGGTATTATCTTATTTTGCGATTATGGGTAAGGCCGAAAATATATAAACGTGTGATTCATATAAAATCCTCAAACTGCTTTGACTCGCGTCAATGACTTATTTATGTAGGTACATATACCTACAGAACTTGTTTGTTGGTTGGTTTTTAGTGATGTCACTGACAACCTCGGCAAAACCTTTAACAAGTACTTAGTACGTATGTTAGTTGTAAATCTCTAACTTTAAGTCACAGTTGTAGATACCTACATGTGTTTGTCATTTTAAGTCAGCTATTATAAGTCACTAGCTATAAATCTTAGATGTATATCGTATATCACTAGTTATAATTATAATTCTTAGTTGTAAGCCAGTTTTATTAATTCTATTATATATTTATTTGCACAGCGCCCTTGAGGTAATTTTTAACGAAAACGGTGCTATATAAATCAGCAAAATTTTATAATTATTAATTGATTCTCTATTCAACATTCATTAATTTTATTAATATGTATATTCTTGTAATTATTTACAATCATCTACTAAGCTAATGAATTTATATATTTTCATATCTTTTTTATCCGATGAAAACATTGATGAATCTATAGACCAACTTTATTTAAACTTTTCTAATACTATTGAATCCTATGTACCTTTTTATACACCGAGAAACTATACCTACCCGGTTTGGTTCTCACCAGAGCTTACTGCCTCTCTTCAACAAAAAAAGAGTCAACACAAAAAATTCAAACACAGCAAATCCATAAGTGATTATATAATCTTTAGCGAAACCAGGAAAAAATGTAAAGATCTTTCCAAAAAATGTTACAAAAAGTATATAACCTCTATCGAGGATACTGCCTTTAAATCCAAAAATCTTTGGAAATTTCTTAAAAAAATAAACAATGAAAACACAGAATACCCGCCAATAATGCAAATGAACGGAACCAGTGTAAACAATACACAGGACATTGTAAACCTTTTTTAGGATTTCTTCAAAAATGTTTATGATGAAGAAACCCCAGATGACAAAATACCTGATTACAAATTTAGCAAGACTACACACTTAACGCATTGCCATATCACACAAAAACACTGCGAACAGAAATTACTTTCCTTAGACACTGACAAATCCACTGGCCCAGACAACATTCCACCAATATTCCTCAAAAAATGCTCTAATACATTATCTAAACCACTCACATTATTATTCAACCGTCTCTTGACCCTTGGACACTTTCCAGACCGCTGGAAATCTAGCTTCATTACACCTATCTACAAAAAAGGAGACGACACTAATATAGCCAATTATCGCCCCATTTGTATACAGTCAGTACTACCTAAGCTTTTTGAATCACTGGTCCTTGATGAAATCTATCCCAAATTAATAAAATTAATTGACCAAAAACAGCACGGTTTTATCAAAGGTAGATCTACCGCAACTAATTTAACAATATTTCAAAATTTCATAAGACAATCTTTTGCAGAAAATAAACAAGTCGACTGCATATATACAGACTTTTCGAAGGCATTTGACAAAGTATCCCATAAACTACTAATCCAAAAACTATTTGCTCTAGGAATAAGGGATAACATGCTAAAATGGTTTACTAGCTATTTATTAAATCGTAAACTGTTTGTGAAAATAAAATCATGGATGTCGAAAGCTTTCTGGGCTACTAGTGGCCTACCACAAGGTAGTCACCTTGGCCCGGTTTTGTTCCTCATTTTCATCAATGATATAACCAATTGCTTCAACGATGTCGAGGTATTGCTCTTTGCTGATGACATCAAGCTATACAAGAAAATAACTGATGTAAATCATTGCCATATACTTCAGTCAAATATTAGTATGTTTAAAGATTGGTGCGTTCAAAATAATTTATTCTTAAATGTAGAAAAGTGCAAAACCTTGACTTTCTTCAGAAATAAAAATCCTGTTTTATTCGAATATTCCATCAATAACACAGCTTTAGAAAGAGTCACGGAAATGAGAGATCTTGGAATTATTTTGGATGAAAAACTAAGTTTCGCTAATCATATCCACCAAATTGTAAACATAGGTATGAAAACACTAGGCTTCGTACTAAGAACAACCAAAAACTTTAATTCCATACAAGTCATTAAATTATTATATGTATCTCTAGTTAGAAGTCTAATGGAATATAACTCGGTAGTTTGGTCTCCATCTTACAAAATTCACATTAATAACATTGAGCGAATACAAAAAAAATTTCTGAGTTTTATAAATTTTAAATTAAATATCCCACTAGAAGACTTGAAATATAATTTATTATTAAATGTTTTAAAAATACACACACTAGAAGACAGACGTAAAATAAACGACTTAACATTTTTATTCAAAATACTTAACTCTAAATTTGACTGTTGCGAACTACTGCAACTCATAAACTTACGAATACCGACAGTAACTACACGACAAAATACACTATTCTACTGTAGCATTCATAAGTGGAACTACATTGCCCACTCTCCAATACAACGATTTCACACTATGGGAAATCAGTACTTAAGTGATATTGACATATTTGACATAAACTTGGCGAAATTTGTTGATCTTTTAAAAAACTTATTATTCCAAAACTATTCCTAAACCTATCTGTTTTTCTGAAAACCCTGTATTTTTGTATTTTTATGACTTGTGTGCTTTTTTATCAAATTTTATTTTTATTATTCTGTATATGTTAAATAATCTGTCATGAATCATTTGTACTACCAAAATGTAAAAGCCCATTGGGCGTTAAATAAATAAATAATAAAAAAATAAAAATAAAAATATCGTTAACCTAAAGAACTCAATCAGAATGTCTGATGACATGTTTAACGTCATTGAAATATAAAGTAAAGAGCAGGGATTCTAAATGGGAACCTGGAAGTAACCCCGAGGGATGGTTATTTTCTGTGACATGTAACGTTTTAATGCAATAGCTTGACATTTAATTTTTAATGTAAGAAGTGAACCCTCTGGGAAAATTTCCACTTACATTATCTTTTTCAGTTTGTTTAATAGTGTATTATAATTTATATTGTAGAAAGCATTAGAAAAATCAGTAAAGATAGTCAATCTAACAATTTGGGAGGCGGGAATGGGTACCGCCGCCCAGGGAACCTTTATTGGATAACCAACACATCTGCCATAGGTCACCCCAAGTGGTTCGGTGATTTAGCAGGAGTGCCCGGGTTCATGGGGTGAGGTTTGTCTAGGTCTTGGAGGCGGATGACCAGGACACACTGAACCCCAGATTCCCACCCACCCCGTAAACCCTTTTCCTTCCCAGAACTCTCCTCTCCTTTCTTTCCTTAAAAAAAAAACCTCCACACAGTATCCCCAAAGATGACATAGGCCCTGAGGGAAATTATTTTCCTCAGGGCCTCCTGTGTGGAGCTCATGTAAAAAAAAAACTGTTTCTTTTTGTCCATACAATTCAGATGAAAATCAGTGCTGTCCCAAGTTCTACTCAACAGATTTGCCTTGAAAAAACAGTGTTGTTGTTGGGGTTTGATAAAATTGGGATAGGGGCAAATGCGTCCTAAGTGGCAAATGCGTCAATTATTAAAGATCCTTTGGGGGCCATCCATAATTACGTCACACGAATTTCATGATATTTTGACGCACCCCCCCTCCCGTCCCTGTCACACATCGTCACATTTGTGAGACATCCTCCCCCAAGCGTGATGTCACATATTTTGCAATTTAACATGTAAAAATAATAGTTGATAATATTTATAAGTTTTTCTCAACACTTAATACCGTCACGGTCATATTTACCACAACCCACAACGGAGGGTGCATAGCGGGATACATCGACGGGGGGGCGTAACGGGAAACCAGCAATGGGATAGGGAAAATATTTTTGTGGCAGTCGCATGTTTCGCAGTCGTTTTGTGCATGTGACGTCACAAAGTTGATGACTCCCCATACCCCTTGTCACACTTCTCTACTCCCCTCCCCCCCTTAAGGAGTGGCGAAATTTATGGATGGACCCTTACATGAAATTTATTTTTTTATGAATTAAGGAACTTTGAATTGACGTATTTCCCCACAAGATGCACTTACCCAAACTGATCTATTTTTTATTACTTAAAATTTTCAATATTGTTCTGAAATAAGAAACCAGAGAAATATTCGTCAATATACGAGATTAGTACCTAGTATGTATGTCATTAGCTAATGTATAAAACATTTTAGTATGCCGTAAATCTGCATGAGAGAGAAGTAATAAAATTTCCCTTGGGAAATATTTTATTATTGGCATTTATTTAGATTTGCTCGAAAGCTCTGAAAGCTCGTCATAAACCGCTTACAAATCATCAGGCGACATAAAGTTATAACGGCTCTTTGGTGATAAAATCCGATTTCATGGGTTTATTTACTTATGCGAAGGTTATAATTCTACCTGTTAGAATAATAAATTATTAATCATAATTAATTCTACACACATACATGTCATACATATATTGTTAGATGGAAAAAGGAATGCTTAATCGCCCTAAAGGAAATACCAGATCAAATACCTATATACAACATTTAAATCTCTTTGCTAATAATGCCCTAAGACAAAGAGATATTAATATTTTCCACTGTACTCATTAGACATGTAAAATAAAATTAACTTTACAACTTACTATTATTTATTTATTGTTAATTTTAATTTTAATTTATTATTTTTTTGTTTGTATGAAGCGGATACTTTGTGACGTGACATTATTAATTTAAAATAAAACAATAACTTTGTACACACCACTTTTATTTTTTATACTTTATGCCGACCGGGTTTCGCTACAACCGTAGCTTCATCAGGGCAGTATAATGCTCTACTAACATTAGGTTACATGTGTGTTATAATATATAATTTACCAAAAATGGGTTGGACTCGTCAAGTGAAGGAGGAAGAAGGCATAGATGGAGAGATCACTTGACAAGTCCAGCCCATTTTTGGTAAATTATATATTATAGCACACATGCAACCTAATGTTAGTAGGGTATTATACTGCTCTGATGAAGCTACGGTTGTAGTGAAACCCAATAGGCATAAAGTATAAAAAATAAAAGTGGTGTTTACAAAGTTATTGTTTTATTTTAAATTATTCATTTTTCCTTATACTTTGTATTTTTATAATTTTTAATGGCTACTTGATTTCTAATCTGAAACCTTAAGAACATTTTTGTACGTGGAACTTTGCTGGTTTATTTCACCATTAGATGTAAAATAATTTTTATATAACTGTACGCTTCCTGAAAAAAATCCCTTTTTTAATTAACTCCACGCTGGAGGCCTTGTGGAAAACAATTTCCCTCAGTGCCTATGTCATCTTTGGGGATGCTACGTGAAGAGTCTTTTTAAAAGGTCTCTCTCAACCAGTCTCTCCCGAACCGGCCCGCCACGCAGCAGGTGAGCAAACGCATGCGCCGCCAAGACCCAGACAAGACTTCACACCGTGAACCCGGGCACCCCTGCTAAGTCAACAAACGTAGTGAACCACTTGGGGTGACCTATGGAAGGGATGTTGGTTACCCAGTAAATGGTTCCTGCGGCGGTGGTACTCATATACGCCTCCCAAATTGTTCTGCTCTCTTCCTCCCCTAGTTCTATCGTGATTTATTTTTGGGGCATTATGCCGTGTTGCACTACTTCCTTCTTTAGCCAACGTTTCGGATAGCGTTACAGTGTCCATGTGCAGATGTGTGTGTAATCGACGTAATTGATGGATAAAAATATGCAAGACCTCTTGTGCGATGCCAACACGTACATATAAGAAGATTAAAAACAATCCTACCAAAAGATTTACCTAAAGACAAGGGAACTAGTCAAAGCTTCCAGCATCAGGAAAGATGATCGGTATCTAATTGTAAAAGACTCCTCCAGAACTCCTACCCTGTACGGCCTTCAAAAAATCCATAAAAAAGAGATCCCCATGAGACCGGTAGTCAGCGCTATTGGTGTACCTATTACATTCTTTCACAATACCTCTAGGGATAAGGTACTACAGATGGAAAGCGAAAAAACTGAATTGTTGATTAAGGAGGTGAGGAGAGTTCGTAAAGGTCAAAGTTATTCATCCAGTCGACTGCAGTTATTAGTTTACTACAAAAGTCCCTCCGGGAACTGCTAAAACTGTTGTTTTGATGTGTGAGACTAAATACATAAGAGTACAATGCTATTGCACTACCTCTATTAAGACTGCAATTCGATTGAGTCCGCAGCAGGACTATTATTTGTAGCTAATTCTTATTTCTAGGTTCAAATGTTGAAGCAAAGGGAGTAATTATATATATTCCGATAATCTTGAAATACGTACTTATAAAAAGATATTTAATTTAATTTATTGGGGGGCTAGAATTCCAATAATCCATGCGCTTGGTAGCTGCAAGACGAGTTGTTTTTTAGACTCCTACATAGTTAAGTAAAATCCATGCTAATTTGTACAGCGCTCTTGAGGCGATTTTTCGTAAAAACAGTGCTGTATAAGTTGTCCAAACTTATTATTATTTTATTATCCACATTCTGACCAACACATAATTCAGAGTAATTAAGGCCCTATATGTACATCACACACAAGCAGCCACAGGGACTGCACCGAATGTACCCTGTAAGTACCCTGGCAGTTTAATAGGGCCACAACGAGACGAACTACAAATATGTAGGATTATTGTATAATAAACTTTACATCAATTTAAAAATACGATTGTCTTGGGATATAAAAAAAGAATGTCAAATGTTGAGCCCGTGGCTTCGGTTGAGAAATTGCGACGATTTAAAACATCTAAAAACCAATTTGCTGGGACTCGAAAATAGCATTTATTTAAAACGGTTTATAGGATAACCGTCAACGCTGTATGTCGAACAAGATTGAAAATTAAGGTAAAGTACCAGGACGAAATGTGGATTAATTATGGTTATAACAATGTATATTTATTTATTTTATTTTACGCCTAGAGGACTTTTACATAATAAATAAAGCAATAATATAAATAAAGTAAGAAATAAAAAATTGCATGAATGAAATTAAAATATAAGCAACAAAATTTTAAAGTACAGTGAGATATAATGTATAATGTATAAATTAGTTAACAATAATATTCAATGCCCAGAGTTGCTAAATAAAATTCAATTTAATGTACCTGCGCGTACAACACGCTCTTCTGTCCTGTTCAGGGTTGATCAATGCAAAACAAACTGTAAGCAAAATTCTTGTCTGAACAGACTATGCAATAGTTACAATAGCATATTATCCAAGGTGGACATTTTCAATTCTGAACCTACCAAATATAAGGGGTACATAAAAGAGTATTTCTCTGATGTTTCATGAATATGTTATGTGTCTATGTTTCTATCGTTTATCTTTAATTCTGTTATGATTTGATTTATATGTACAACCTGGCTTCTTATGGTTACCAATGCATTGACATTTTTATGTTTTATGTAAATTTTAGTTTTATATACTTAATCTTTTGTTTTATAAAATTTTTGATCTCATACTGCTTTATTATAAATTTATTATTTAATTTTTTTTATTATGCTGTTTATCAGAGGTAAAGTCACATGGAGGAAATCCATAATTGGTTTTATTTTGGCTATACAAACATGTACAAACTGGAAAAATGTAAACTGTCGATTTCCCGAAAATAAATAAATAAATAATAATTTAGCAATATGCGTTATGTTTAGATATTTTATTCAGAGGGTTTGACAGTTTACAGGCCTTGCCACGTCTGTAAACTGGATGCGTGTGTTGTGGAGGTTTTCAATAATAACTCTTGATAGTCAAATATATTTACATTGAAACTGTAAGTAAGCACAGATTTAATAATTATCTCGCTTAGAGAAAAAGCAGGTGGATGGAACGAACGTTGAAACCGGAATAAATTTGCATTATCATGCACTCGGCCGGAGAGCGGTGCCCGGTGATACCAGTGTATAAAATCGGATTTGAATAATATTTTCCTGGTTGTTCGTTGCTCGGCTACAATAACAAAAAGTTACAAAGGGGAAAACATTTTGAAGCAGTGGAGGTAATCCACCTCTTACCCGCCCTGGTATAAGTAACTGATGGTTACTCCTTCAAGGCTCTCGCAAGATTCTAATTTTTTGATTAAACGAAGCTACATTTATTTATTTTGAACGAATCTAGACCTCCAGTGTCCATGCATACGTTGTTAGTTAGCCTAGCCGGTGTAGCATTCACCAAGGGGAAGAAAATAGCCTTCCTTGATTTACGAAGGTTTTTTCAATTTGGGAGGCGGGTATGGGTACCGCCGCCCCGGAAACCATTTATTAGATAACCAAATGCCATAGGTCACCCCCAGTGGTTCGCTACGTTTGGTGACTATCACGGGTTCATGGGATTAGGTTTGTGTGCGTCTTGGCGGCAGATGCTTTCGCCCACCTACTGCGTGGCGGCCGGTTCGGGAGAGACTGTTTGAGGGTATCCTTTTGACCACTCCAACCGGATTCTCTTGATCCATCGCCCTGCACTGCAGTGAACACATCGCCTTGCATCGCAATGGGAGAGATGGATTCCTCAAACCTTTTTCATTCCCAGAACTTCCACTCCTTTCTTTCCTCAAAACACCCTCCATACAGCATCTTCAAACTAGAATACATAGACTTCGGTCGGTCACTAGTAATAACCATGAGACATGCGTAGAGTATAAGTGTGTCCGTGTATATCTGGACGATGATCTACAAAAATGAAACGATGTTTTGTATTCTTCAATCCCGTCGTATTTATGGGGTAAGTTGGACCTTAAATTAACACTTTTAGTAGGTAAAAATGTTTGTACTAATTAAAAAAATGGAATTTAGGTACAAAAATTGTTTGTTTTTTCACTTGTTCTTATTATCGTGTGGAATCCAGAGCCCAAATTAAAGTTGCTATAATTCACTCGTATACTTGTAAAATATTACGTTGTACAGAAAAAGATCGAAATTCATCTTCGTCGACATCCCGGAGCTTTTGGAATTGCCCTAGCCCGAAGGTGACAAGCTTTTAGGGGAACTTAATGAGTTATGAGGTTTTTCGATGGAGACCGAATTAATTAAAATGTTTATTTATTTAAATTTAATGAGCGAAACCTCAAATAGTAATGCTTAAAATGAAGTCGACATTAATGACGACCCTGCGGAGAACCGCCCCGGCAAAGCTAAGGTCCGGGATTCGATTTCTAGAAGTGACCCTATCTTTTTTCTAATTTTACTGTTTCAAATTGTCGATTGAGAGTCGCTAATATTTTCTTCATTCATTAAAATGTGTTTGGTAGCAAAATATTTTATTTATTTTGACAAAACAAGTTTTCAAGGGTTAATTGAACCCGACGGCGATCGGACATTGTTTTATAAAAAATGTGGAGGGGATTCTGGCCTCCTTGGTGGCTAAATAATGGCCCTTGTTGGGGCCGCAATATTGAAGAATGCGGGCTCTTGTTGTCCCTAGCAGCGCAGCTGGCCTGGGGCAGGCTCTTGTTCTCCCTAGCAGCGAAGCCGGCCAAGGAGTGACTCCGGTCGGCTTCTTCTGGATGCCTTGTAGGGCTTTAGATTTGCCCTTGTGGGCTTTATGTTTGCCTTTGTGGGCCTTGTAGGCTTCGCGGGCTAAGTAATAATAAAAAATTAGGCAAGGCCGTCCGTCTTCCTGGCGGAAGAGGAGGAGGCGAAAAGGCCGTCCGTCTTCTTGGCGGAGGAGGAGGAGCAGCCTGCTTGCCTGTTGGTGGCAAGCAGACTCTCTTCCTAGTGAAAAGGGAGGCAAGGTTGCCAGAGCAGACTTGCTCTTCCTTGGCAGCGAAGCCGGTCTGGGCAAACCCTTGTTGCTCCTGGCGGTGGAGCCGAAAAAATGGCCCTTTTTAGGGCCGCAAAAATAAAAGGGAGGCAAGGCAGCCATAGCAGACTTGCTCTTCTTTGGCAGCGAAGCCGCAATACAGGCCCTGACCGGGGCCGCAAACTTTTGCTCCGGGCCAGGATAACGGCCCTTCATGGGGCCGCAAACTGGTTGCTCCGGGCCAGGATAACGGCCCTTCATGGGGTCGCAAACTGGTTGCTCCGGGCCAGGATGACGGCCCTTCATAGGGCCGCAAACTGGTTGCTCCGGGCCAGGATGACGGCCCTTCATGGGGCCGCAAACTGGTTGCTCCGGGCCAGGATGACGGCCCTTCATGGGGCCGCAAACTGGTTGCTCCGGGCCAGGATAACGGCCCTTCATGGGGCCGCAAACTGGTTGCTCCGGGCCATGATAATGGCCCTTCATGGGGCCGCAAACAATAAATAAAAAGGAGGCGGAAAAATAATGACAATTTGTTAGAAAATGTCTCCCGGTGGCAACCTGGCACGCAAGCTTTATTTGGTTGCACCGGGGCATTGTGCATAAAGACATAAAGAAATTGTAAGAATAAAAATTAGATTATTACAATCTTTTATACAATTATTAGTCCTTTACAATCGAGATAAAAATTATCATATCTTTTAAGTTGGACCAAATTACACACAGTAAGTCAAATTTCTTAAAAACCAGTTAATTAGTTTCGGAGTTTATCTCGACCAAACATCGTGACGCGAGATTTTTATATAAGTATATAAAGATAATAAAGAAATTAATTTTTCGTGATTTTAGAGGTAACTTTGGCATTTTTCGTGAGGTAATTATAATTATTAAAAATAATCTCGACCGTATCTGTGAAAATGTAATGAAAAATAAAATAAAACATCGTTAAAAAAGGCGTTGCTTGGTTAAAAATCTTAATTTATCTACTATCTATGTACTTAATTTATAACAAATTTGTGTTTCAACATAAGTCGGTCATTTGATATATTTAATTAATTTGTAATTTGAAACAATTAATTAATTAATTCACCCATCAAAATATTTCATTTATTTTAAAATAATTATCATAATTTCCAAAGTTGCCTCTAAAATCTCAATTTAAAAAAAAATGTTTAATGGCCTTTATTTCATAATTTAAAACACATCCATACTAGATATTTGACATACCTTTTGATTGATCTAACAATTTTATGGTATTTTGCATACCCCAAATTCAAATATAAGTTTTGGACGAAAATTTAAGTTACATAAAATACAGCCGTGTACAGTTTGTCTTATGGAGGGTTTTGTTTTCAAACACAGCGTAAATTATAATTAAAAATATTCCAGGTAAGCATAATTGCTGTTGTTACATAGTATTTGATTCACTTGACCGTGTCAAGTTGTAATACTGCACAAGAGTTCCAACACACGGAGCCACGGATTCCCCAGCTGGGGAATGTTGTGCGGTTGAAGGGAGTGGGGAGTGGAAGATGATGGGGTAAAGGAAAATTGGTAAGTAACTGGCTTTTCTGATCTGGCTGGTAAAAACTGCTAAAACCTGCATGATTTTAGATTTTCATGGTCTATTTGGATTTTTGGGTTGTTAAGCCTTATTGAACTTCCTCCTTATTTTGTTAATGTTTCGGATAGCTTTGTGTCCGTAATCAAGGCATATGTGACTAAAGCCTATGTTCACGCCTTTATTGTTACATGTTGCTTTTGGCAACTACCTAGCGTTTGCTCTCCTGTTCAATAGTTCGGTTGAATTCACCTCGCCGCATAGGACACAAGTCTTAAAAACCGCATCGCTTCACAGTTTTAATAATTACACCGTACAGGACAGAAGTTAAAACAAATCGCAACTATTCGTAAAGTAAAAGGCCATCGCCGCGCCACCTGATCTATTATTGCTCGACACTATTATTCCGCGATCAAACGTTCATTTCCATTCACCATTGGGAACACCAATTGAAGTGGGAAGCAACCAAGGTAAGTGAGTTTAACCATAATAAAATAGATATGCTAGCGTTATTCGATGACATACTGAGAAGCAAGCTGGAGTACGCGAGCGATGTTTGGGCACCGTACCACCAGAAGTACATTGATGTGTTAGAGCAAATCCAGAAGAAATTCCTCAGGTATGTTTATACGTGGAAGCATGGAACCTATCCAAGGTTCATGCACCATATTGACTTACTTGAGGAAACTGATTCTGGGAGTCTAGAAACTAGACGGAAAGCAAGTCTTGCTATTCTGTCTTTCAAAATTTGGAACAATTTCATCGATAGCCCATTTCTCTTGGGAAGCTATAATTTTTATGAACCAGATCACTACAGCCGAAGTTGACATCATGATTTATTTAAAGTACCGAACGGCAGAACAGACGTCTTGGCAAAGCATAGCATGACGAGAGGAGTGATGCTGTTAAATGAAATTGCAAACCATTTGGATGTAAGTGACTGTTCTTTACATGCCTTAAAAATATTATTGAAGAGTCACTTGCCTAAATGCTGATGGGGTAACTAAATTGTACTGTAATTGGAATTATTCTGTTGTAGAATAGTAGTAAAAAATATATATATATATATATAAAAAAATAATAAATAAGAACCGCATACAGTTCACGCAACATTTGATCCCTCAATCGATCGTGTCGGAGCATTTGTCCCCGCCGCAACAGCCTATTCAAGCAACATTGTCATTCTCAATGGTAGTTTAACTCAGAGTTTAATTGCCAAATAAAAAAGGGAAGAAATATATTGCAATAAAAGTAGCGCTGACTTCGTGAAACTTGAAATAAATCTAAATTGTTATTAAAAGTAGGCTTTGACTTTGTAAATTTTACGCATAAAGTTTCCGATGTGATAGATTTAATGATCGATCTTAAAACTTTTTCGCATTACATTTTACGCCAACGATTTTCAGGAAAGATGAGTTCCAAGTCTCGCTTCGAAATCTGTCGAGCTTTTAATACGTCTTACTTCTTGATTGAGTTAATTTTAAACTTTGTGGTTATCGTACTGCGAAAGCTCGATCTCCTAAGTGCTTTGTACTTCCTAAAAGTTTTTCATGAATCGACGTTTTTTTATGTTGCTGATCTGCATTACGAAAATGTTTAAATTTGGTTCCGCGTATGAATCCATTCATTAATGTAGTCAAAATTATTCGAATAAAATTATTTGTGGAGAAGAATGTAAATTTCCCCAAATATAAACGTTTAGTTTCTTCTAAATTATTAATATTACCATATGCGATCAATGAGCGTATTGAGGTATTTTGAATCTAAATATATATATATATACATAAATGAATCCCTGTTTCCCTTGGTCACGCCATAACTTCAGAACCTATTTCATTCATCTTTTTATTAAATTTTCTAATACTTTGTAGAAGGTTCTTACTTCTTAAAATTAAAGATATTTTTAATCTATGTTAGGTACCAAATTTGATTGATTGTTCTTATAATATACAAAACTGAATATTTGTAATGAAAAATGAAAATTTTAATAAAAAATTGTATTAGGTGGCACGTGAGCTTTTTGAAGACTGAATGTACTGGGACTGAATATTTGGAACGCGGGACGTGGACGGAGAAGGTAAAAGGGGAACGCGAAAGGGTAGTGGATGCGGGAGGAGAACGGGAACTCACGGGAAAGGACATACAGGGAGAAACAATTCATTTCTTTGAATATGGCATTGCAACGCATGCTAAGAACAAGCTAGTAACCTAATAAAATTTCAAAAAAGGTTTTTATCAAAATAGTTACGTACGTAAGTAGACAGCAAGAAGAAATACACCGACAAAATATGTTTCTTCAAGTAGTTTGGAAATAGAAATTTATTTAAGGCCAAAATTTTTAAAATTATTATTACTAAATTAGAAATATGTATATATATAACTCTATAAACAAATATCTAAAAATTAGTATAGTTGCCATCCAGGCAAATGTCAGAAGTCAACTGACATGGAAACGAATAAAATGTTACAGGTAGGTGGTAGGTAATCCATCGCCCTTTGTTTGTATTTGAAAAGATTATTTTTATAATTAAACTAGCTTTTTCCTGCGGCTTCACTCGCATGGTGTAAGGGGGTTGCCACTCCGCCTCCTCCGCCCCTCCGCCGCTCTCTGACCGCCAACCCTGCATAAAATCACCAAAGTTTCATCGCAATCGGATGAACGGTTTAGCAACGCGTAATTTCATGATGCCAGAGCTCACTATTGTATACAGAAACCATCGCGGGCATGCGCACGTCAAATCCCCAAAGTTTCAGGCCCCATATATATGTACAAACCCAGAAACAAACATATTTAGATTTTTATATATGTAGATAACATCAGTTCCAATTCTAAAAATGTCATACTATTAAGACGACAACTCTAAAATATATTCAGAATCTTAACGACATAAGTAAAGAAGTCTTGAATACAAATTGCGACTCGCGACCCGTGTATTAGACGGAACTTCTGTCAAATTTACCGTATCAAAGAAAAGAAGAAGAAGAAAAATAATATGGGAATCTTAACGACGTAAGTGAAGAAAGTCGTATTGTACGAACGTACGGTCGAATTCACCCTAGCAGGCCTGGAGATACGACCTTTCCACCGCGTTCATTTTGATTAATTCTGAAGAACGTGTTACAAATATTTAAAATGTGTCTCCGTGTTGTCCTCCCGAAGTTATTAATTCATCGCCTAGAAAAATAAAATCTGGTGCTTACCGCTAACCTTATAGTTGAAAAACGGGTTATAAAGTTTTAAAATCGTTGTGCGTAAAATGTATTAATGTTTTTATTAATCTAAAATATAAATAATTTGCATCCCTTGTGCGGCATGGAAATAAAAAAGTTAATATATTTACGAATTCGCCGAAAATGTTTAAAATGTGCGTTTTGAGCAAACAAAAATTATTCGGGTTGTGTACCGCCATAAGCGAACTGAAATTACGTTATTTAATTATTCACTTCTTGTACTGAATATGAACACTCTGGAATTTGAACAATCTCGTCTTATTTCACCGAACCACTCAAAATGAACCAGTAATTGCATTTTCAACTGCCACCTAAACGACGTTACAGCATGTGCTGGTTTGATCTGATAATGAGCTGTTTCCGCTACCCGTGCTTTAAATACCGTGAAATGCCATTTATTTGAAATACCTACCATTAAATATGGGGTTCTATTATTAGAAGTTCGATTCCTTCATCCTATACCAAGCGTGTTAAACACGGAGGCTCCTAAAGGCCAATATAACAATATCTATATAATTTGAATTAATTAATTGATTTAAATACGAAACAATTTCTAGAGATTTTATTTTAAAGAGTTTTATTTCAGTTTTTATTTATTTTTGGGGTGTTGTGCCGTGTTGCGCTACCTCCTCCAGCCAACGTTGCGTACAGCATTACAGTGTCCATCATCAGATGTGTGATAATAACAAAAATACTATTGGCCGTGAAAATCTAAAATCATAACAGTTTTATTTTCGATCTGAAACTTCCGGTGAAATATACCTACAACCCCAAATTTTTCACCGTCCTACCCCTACCCTCCCTTTTTTTAATCGCAATTTTAATATTTTTGTGTTAACAAATTTAACCGTCGTGCGTCGTTCGTATTTCAAACAGAAATAAATTATTTATGTTGTTGAATGACAGATGGCGCTACATCCGCCTCATCGAACTTTTATCCACCCATAGAAATAATTTATATGGCAGAACAACGTTTGCTGGGTCAGCTAGTAATAAATAAATATAACATATACAAACAATAAATATTTGTCCTCCGTCCCAAAGTAAGGATGACGGTAGCAGAGAAGTTCAGTTTTATCTATATTTCTGTAAAATAATATTCAAGTTTGTATTATGCTGGCCCACACAAACGTTTTGTTTTGAAGAGATTTATTTCACGTGTAGGTACATTTGTTACTTAATTTTATCTGCTACTAATAATTGTCCTCTGTCCCAAAGTAAGAATGATGGTAGCAGAGAAGTTCAGTTTTATCTATATTTCTGTAAAAATTAATTCAAGTTTGAATTATGCTGGCCCTCACAAACATATCACTGTTTTGTTTTGAAGAGATTTATTTCACGTGTAGGTAAATGTGTTACTTAATTTTATGTGCTACTGGTTTCGACACATCCTGTCATTCATTAAATTGAAGTCACATGGTTCACTCGGATGAAGGTTTACTCGATGAAATGTTCCATTCTCGTTTCACCGCGTGTTCACACGGTTCCTTCGAAGGAAGAGTTCACTCGACATTCTCGCTACGAAGTCGTCGAGCGGAGTCGCGGCGCGCATTGGAATTCGTCCGGCGCTGACGGCTAAATTCGGGAATATTTACGATTTCAATTGACATTTCCGATAACGTCGAACTAAATTACGAGAAATTGGTGATTTTTGTAAACAGTAAATAAATTTCAGCACCATAAAATGAACATATGGTTAAATAATAACCTGAAAACTGATATCTACCAGTATTTTTACACCATGAAAATTTTTTTAATTCCAAAATAGGCCTCGGCTTGCAATAAAATCCATATAAATGGAATATTTATTAACGTATCCAAAAACTAAAAACTGTTTTGGAAAGGTGATGAAATATGCTTCCAAAATTTATTATTAAAAATAACCACGTAATTTTTAAAATAGAATAATTTTTAATGTAAACTTTTAAAAGTTAAAAAAATGGCTCTCCTTGCTTTTATTCTTACTAAAATTACTGGTAATAAAAAAAATATAAAAACACAAACTTATTTTGTTAGACAAATAAATTATATACGTTTCTGTCACCTCACTCTTTTGTCGTTTCATATAAAAATAGTTTGTTTAAAATTCACAATGTTTCATAATTTTTTTTTTCAAATTCGATCAGAAACTTTGGTTCCATAGAAGTGTACATTCGTATTCTTTTGTGGTTAATTGTTATATTGAATATATAGAGCATTATTTTCTCTTTCCAATACCGTTTAGATCATATTTTTCACTATGACAGTAAGGTAGAAACAACGATTTCTATGAGACGTGTAGGAGTTATTTCGAAAAGCGACTAAACGGAGCATTTTGACGTTTAAGCCGCTCCGGCTACTCGTCCTCACGCCAGAACATTTCGGCCGACTAATTTGCGAGTGAAAGACTGTTCGCTTGAGTGTTCACACACATCATTCGCGTCACGTGATGTTAAATTCCGGTTGCGAGTGAACAGTGCCGAAGGAAGCATTCCAACATTGTTGGAATGCTTCATTCGGCACTGTCTCTATTCACTTTCGTGTTCACACGGTTCATTTCGAGGGAAAGAGGTGGAATGAAATCACAAAATGAACGATAAATGAATCACGTGAATGGGCTATTAAGTTGAAGTCACATGGTTCACTCGGATGAAGGTTTACTCGATGAAATGTTCCATTCTCGTTTCACCGCGTGTTCAGACGGTTCCTTCGAAGGAAGAGTTCACTCGACATTCTCGCTACGAAGTCGTCGAGCGTAGTCGCGGCGCGCATTGGAATTCGTCCGGCGCTGACGGCTAAGTTCGGGAATATTTACCATTTCAATTGACATTTCCGATAACGTCGAACTAAATTACGAGAAATTGGCAATTCTTGTAAACAGTAAATAAATTTCAGCCCCCTAAAATAAACATATGGTTAAATAATAACCTGAAAACTGATATCTACCAGTATTTTTGCACCATGAAAATTTTTTTATTCCAAAATAGGCCTCGGCTTGCAATAAAATCCATATAAATGAAATATTTATTAACGTATCCAAAAACTAACTGTTTTGGAAAGGTGATGAAATATGCTTTCAAAATTTATTATTAGAAATAACCACGTAATTTTTTAAATAGAATAATTTTTAATGTAAACTTTCAAAAGTTTAAAAAATGGCTCTCCTTGCTTTTATTCTAACTAAAATTACTGGTAAAAAAAAATATAAAAACACAAACTTATTTTGTTAGGCAAATAAATGGTAAACGTTTCTCTCACCTCACTTTTTTGTCGTTTCATATAAAAATAATTCATTAAAAATATATTTCATAATTTCATAATTTTTCATAATTTTTTTTTCAAATTCGATCAGAAATTTTGGTTCCATAAAAGTGTACATTCGTATTATTTTGTGGTTAATTGTTATATTGAATATTCAGAGCATTATTTTCTCTTTACAATACCGTTTAGATCATATTTTTCACCATGATAGTAAGGGAGAAACAACGATTTCTATGAGACGTGTAGGAGTTATTTCGAAAAGCGAACTAAACGGAGCATTTTGACGTTTAAGCCGCTCCGGTTACTCGTCCTCACGCCAGAACATTCTCGGCCGACTAATTCGCGAGTGAAAGACTCTTCACTTGAGTGTTCACACACATCATTCGCGTCACGTGATGTTAAATTCCGGTTGCGAGTGAACAGTGCCGAAGGAAGCATTCCAACATTGTTGGAATGCTTCATTCGGCACTGTCTCTCTTCACTTTCGTGTTCACACGGTTTATTTCGAGGGAAAGAGGCGGAATGAAATCACGAAATGAAAGATAAATGAACCATGTGAATGGGCTATACGCATACGCAATCTCAAAACTAGCCATTGTTAATAAAACTAACTTGACCACAGTTACCCCAAAGATATCGAAATATCTTTGGTTCCCCCTTCCCCCCCCCTCCCAAATCACCACTCCCCTTATTAAATTTATTCATTTTTTACTTGCATAGGAAAATTGTAAAATGTTTCTTCTAATAGTGCAAAATTATTTTGTGGTAACATTTTAAATTCAAATTAATAAATAACGTTGTATTAACCACTTAATTATTTATAAAAACCGACATATTTCGTCAGCAAAGCTGACTTCCTCAGGGTTTTGACAGAAACAAAAGTTTTGAGTTCTGTCAAAACCCTGAGGAAGTCAGCTTTGCTGACGAAACATGTCGGTTTTTGTAAATAATTAAGTGGTTAATACAACGTTATTTATTAATTTGAATGTAAAATGTTTGTTTTTTTAAAAAGCATTATTCTTAACTCATTTTGTAACAGACGTCTCAGCGCCTTTCAAGAACTGTAAAAAAGGGACCGGTCTCGTGCACGCCTTCCAGAGGTACGCGCTGATGATGATGATAGTTATTGGCTGGCCTCCCTACATCCAGTGGTAATGGTCCTGGATGCGCCTGGTTTCTGCCTGAGCGGTGCCTTGGCATTGCCCAGAGTCAGGGCCGACTGCAGCGGTAGGCACCAGGTTCTCGAGACAGGCAGAAGTCGGCGGGAGGCAGCTGGGTGATGAAAAACTTCCGAAGAATAATAATAACACGAGTTGTCAAGTAGAGATGAACTGAGTAACATTTATTTGAAAATTCGGCATATTTATTGGGTTAGTTGAACCCGACGGCGATCGGGCATTGTTTTATACAAAATGTGGAGGGGGGAGAAAATGCAAGGTGGTTCTTCCTTGGGGCTAAATATTGGCCCTTGCTTGGGGCTAAATATTTGCCGGCCTCCTGTGAGGCGGAATATTCAAAACAATGAAAAAAGAGGTAAGGCAGTCTGCTTCCTTGGAGGCGGAGCAGACTCTCTTCCTTGGCAGCGAAGCCGGCCTGGGGCAGGCCCTTGTTGTCCCTGGCAGTGAAGCCGGCCTGGAGCAGGCCCTTGTTGTCCCTGTTTCGGGCGGCAAAGGAGTGACTCCGGTTTGCTTCTCCTGGATGCCTTGTAATGGCCCTTACTTGGGGCTAAATATTGGCCCTTGCTTGAAGCTAAATAATGGCCCTTGCTTGGGGCTAAATAATAACAAGTTGTAAATAATAAATTTAGAATGTCTCCCGGTGGCAACCTGGCACGCAAGCTTTATTTGGTTGCACCGGGGCATTGTACATAGTAAAAAGACATTATTTTACAAAAATTTCCAAGAAATGACCTCAAAATGTGAAGGATGCCACCAGCGATGAATCTTGATGAAAGGATGTTTGGAGGGTGCGAACACGTCCGTTACACATTTTTTTATTTCATATTCTTAATCTCAAATATACATATTTTTCTAACTTCTGTTCGAAAAATGGTTTTAATTTTGGGACATTGTAACGTAGAGGTCGTATAGACTTTCCGTGAATCGTGGCACACTGAACAGTGATCACGGGAGCGTGGCTCAGGATGATTTGCTTGGCGCAGCGCATTGCTTTTATGAGAATACCAGGGAAAAACTCATCTACTTCCCCATTTCATCCTATCCTCTTAAAAACAATGCGCCGCGCCCCTCCCGAAAACGTTAAATAATTATCAAAAAAACCATAACCGCTCAGAAAGCGACGATTCCCTAACCGTCTGAGAAAACTCAGACAGCGAACGATCATCGATGGCCAGGAGTCTACCCGAAGGCTAACCCGAGACCTGCCTCACGCTCAAGGAACCGCGCCACATCTCCTCATCACGGAGTGTAACTCTGGTAGAGTGTACACGTTACGAGGGAGGAAGTACTACAGAAATGATCCTGTGAAGTACAGTCCTACCGAATCAACAGAGGCCAGACTATTTGTGGACATGTCGTAGACGTCAGTAAGCAAGCTGCAAACTCAAGTCACGCCATCTGTGCTCAGCATTTTCAACTGATTATTGCACGATCGATTATTATCAGTAAATACAAGTACCTACACATCACGACATCACACAATTACCTCGTGTCTCGTGTGATCACTTCAGACCTCAGCATAAATATACTAAACCACCCACGACCACAGACAAAGACCGCGCAATAATATTGACTCACTAGTTAGTGAAATACGCTGAATCGTGGTGTGCCAGCACTAATCTTCGATGGGTTTCCATTGATATATACATACCTCAATGTGGTTTTCCAATTCCAAAAAGTATGTACATATTTTAAATTTGTTAACAATTTTCATGAACGTTATACCAATGCCTTACCATTTCCCCGATGGCGTTACTTTGCCACATTTGAAACAAAAAATTGTTTATATTCCGGGTTGGTGAAATGTTATGTTTTGTGGTAGGTACCTACTTAGATCAATGCGTTATTGTAATAATAATAATATGGCATTTAATTGCTTTAATCAAGCTAGCGTGTCATCGTCAGCTGTGTTGAGTGTCTTCTATCTATTAATATAAAGATATACTGAATATAGTATATATAGAATACTGTTTATAGCGGATAACGGACTGGTAGCGTGGAACATCGATATATTATATCTACGGCCTTTATTTTATTTTTGTACATATCTACAGTTTTATTAAGAGACTGATGACGATGACATTTTGCGTACCTACTTGATCTTCAAAACAAGAGCAAGGTCTCTGTCTATATTATATTTAAAAAAAAAATCAGAGTGTGCAATTCACACGAGGCAAAAGTGAAATCTTCGTAAAATTAAGTAGACAAGAGTGCGGAGACTACAAATCACTTTTTTTATCAAGGCGAATAATGATTTTTTCCATATTTTTGCGATTGAATTCCAGTGCACCGTTTCCTATAGGTACATTTGGTATTTGTGTTTTCTTCTTCGGGGTAGCTAGATGTCGCTTTCTTTTCTTTTGTCTATTTATTTTGGAGTGGTTTGAAGATTGGATATTGATTTTACAAAAATATTTCTTTTTTTTGGATTTCGTAGGATTCGACCCGTGGTTCCCCGGATGTCTGGCCGTTGAAGTTCGTCAGGCGCTTTATACCGCTACAGTATTGAAGGCTCGCATGGAACTGTGGATTTTTCGTATTATATTAGAATCGAGTACCTACCCGTGAATAAATAAATATTTTATTGTTGAAGAAGAGGATAACATAAACAATCAAAGAGAACTAGACACAAAAAAATTAAAAAAGATAAATATCGGTATTACGGTAATGCTGTAATGCTGTCTAAAACATTAGCTAAAGAAGGAGGCTGCGCAACACGGCATAATACCCCAAAAATAAATCACTATAGTACCTACTTTTGGCCGTGAAAATCTAAAATCATATCAGTACTAGGAAAATTTATAAATTATGGGGTACCTACCTAAGACTATATTTTTTAAATCCATAGTTGGGTCAGGTTTTAGATCGAAGTAGTATGCTGTTCTGTATTAATAAATTATTGATTTTACAGAATTTCTCCAATGGAAACAATCTTCCCAACACACCTTCCATTGATTTGCTTGGTGTAATTCTAAGTGACCAGTTCAGATACAGGGGCTCCATTGAAACCAAGTGAGTCAAGTGAGCTTCTTAGAAGCTGGGCGTATACGGTACGAGGCCCGCAGACACTTCATTAAAATCCCAAATTTATTTTTATTTTTTTATTTTATTTGATGCAATATATTTACATTATAAAAAACAATTCAATGATGTGATTTACCCTCACTGGGTGATTTACCCGTGCTGAGGCCTCCATTTCATATACAAAATTATACACATAAATTATACACAAAATTATACAATACATATAAATAATATTGGTGAAAAAACGGAATGGTTACGCACATACTAATACCTGCACATACACATACCTACACAGCACGCATACATACTATCACTGCTTGGACTTGGTATTAATTATTGTTGCAAGTCCTTTTGTCCTACCTTTTCCCCCCTCGCTTACCCACAATCTTAATCAGTCTGCAATAAACTCCCGCTGGATATAGCCATCACTGTGCTCTGCTCACGAAAAATCCGCTATCAAAATAGTTGCGCCGTGTACGTACTATAAATTAAACCAACTCCCGACTATCACTGTTTGTGCCAATTGGATGGATGAACGAACGCAGCATTGCCAGAATACAAGATCTTTACCTTTTTCCGGTGAGTCCTCTCCTTTTCTTTGCAACATGTATTTTTACCATTTTTTAGGCAGTGATTAGTAACACAAAATTCAAGATCCTTCGCCAGTCATTTTACAAAAAACACATAATCCACTCTCACCACATAAATAATCATACATTTTTGATCCTAGCGAGCCGTATATATTTGAACCACAATATTAATAAAAAACTAGCAGAGTGAGATTACGTTTTATAACATCGCACAAAAATAATTATCCGCATTCGGTTTGATATACCTACATGAGTAATTTATTTCCATACTTATTTCATTACGTTGGAAATAACATATTTACCCGCTGTTAGAATAAATAAATACGAGGCATCCTTTTAATATTTATTTCTGATAACTTATGTAGTTGTATTTTGCTGATAAAATCGCATTTACCTACCTTATACATAATACGATTATTTCTTAATAATTGTATTATTGGATATCATTGCAAAGTGGAAAAATATTATGATCGCAATATTTATGATTTGTTAATGATAATAAACGCAATAAATAACTTTCTTTACCCGCTCTGTGCACGTATTCCGTTAACCTTTACACGGCGCAACAGTCAATTTAACGCTGTGAGCGGATTACAGTGAATTAATTGAATATATTAATTAATATATTAATTAATAAATTCCGCATACATAATACAGACTCATCATACCGCATACCTTATATCGCATACAGCGTATCGCATACCGCATTCCACATACCGCATAACCTTTAACCGCATACCCCTTACCTCAAACCGCATACATAATACCGCATACTGCATACCGCATACCCCTTACCTCAAACCGCATACATCATACCGCATACGCTTTAACCTCATACCGCATTCCACATACCTTATACCCTTTAACCGCATACCGCATTCCGCATTCCGCATACCCCTTACCTCAAACCGCATACATCATACCGCATACCCTTTATATAGCGCATACCCTTTAGCGCATACCCTTTATATACCGCATACCCTTCCTCATACCATACCGCATACCCTTTAACCGCATTTTTAGTTGTTTTACGTTTCATATTTTGTAAATATAACCGGAATAAAGAAAATGGCTACGAGCGCGTCAATCGAGTCGTCTCGGGATGAAAGACGTCTCAAACGTTTAAATGCTAAACTAGCCGCTAGCTTTGCGAGCTTACAGTCGGTGTATGACAAGATAAGAAAAGCTTCGGAAAGCATTTACGATCGCCAATCTTTTTTATCAGGCGCAACTACTGTTGAAAAAATTCGTTCTGAATTTATAACAATATTAGATGAAAAGGTGGATTGCGAACTGGAATTGAATCCGGAAGCAATCGCTGAATACACTCAATTAAATGCATTTGAAGAACTCTTCGGTGTTATTAAATATACAGAAGCAAATATGCTGTCGAATCCGGTTGCAAAACCTCGCCGTCAAATTAAGCTACCTGCATTGGAGATAGCGTGCTTTAACGGGAATCTGGATAGTTGGTCTCTCTTTTATGAAACATATAATTCAGTTATACATTTGAATGATTCTCTGGATGATACGGAAAAAATGCAGTATCTGATGTCTAAATTAACCGGAAAAGCATTAAGTATTTGCAAAGCTATTACGCCTACAGGTACAAATTATCAAGTTATCTGGGACGCATTGCGTACTAAGTATAATGATCAACGCGTTCTTGCTGAATTATACTTTGACCGATTGCTGAAATTACCTCCAGTTAACTCGGCCACGCCCGCTTCTTTAGAGAATTTTGCAGATGCATACTCCACGAACATCGCCGCGCTGAAGCAATTGAAAATAAAAGACCTCGCAGAATTCATATTGTTGCAACTGGGTCTTAAACGTCTTGACATAGAGACTGTAAAGGCTTTTGAATATTCTATTAAAAATAATGAAAATCTACCGTCCAGCGCGGAACTAATCGACTTCGTAAGAGTACAGCAACGAATTCTTAATCGCGCACAAATCACGCAACCGACATCGAGCCGTCTTGGCTCAAATAATAATTATACCGCTAAACCGCAAAAAACTAATTCCGCAAAGGCATTTATTAATGTTGAAAAAATCGATAATCACTCCATCGAAATTTGTTTTTGCTGTCAAAAGGGATCGCACCCTTTATACCAATGTTCTAAATTCACAAGTTTAGAACCACGCGAGCGATTTAACTGCATTAAGTCATCAAAGATTCGAGTTTGTGTGAACTGCCTCAGTACTAGGCACACCACGAAAGCTTGTAAATCGAAGACTACATGCAAAACATGCGCGCTCAACCATCATAGTTTGTTGCATTTCAAACAAACTGATGGGCCGAAGTCACAAACGGACCCAATACCATCTCCCGCGTCACAAATGGATGCCGATAATGATAACTTAAATTCTTCGAATCCGGTTTCGTTATGTGTGACAAATTCATGCCCAAGTGCAAATACTACTGCACTATTAGGAACGGCTGTTTGCACTACCAGAGACGCTAAGGGCCAGGTACAGACGATACGGGCTCTAATAGATAGCGGCTCCCAAAGGGACATAATTACGCGCAAATGCTGTTCACGCTTGAATCTTACGGTGCGGTCATCTCCAAGTACTTACGTCACGGGAATAGGTGACGTAAGAAATGTGACAAATGGCGTAACTTGCTTAAAATTACTCTCCCGCTATGACATCACTCAGTCGTATACGATTAAACCATATGTAGTAGAAACCATAACCAGTGAGTTGCCTACTGTTAACATTAACCGCTCCTCTTTGTCGTATCTTGACAATTTGCCCTTAGCAGACACAACATTCTGTACGCCCGGTGAGATTGATATTATCTTGGGATGTGACATGTTTGCTCGCATTCTAAAGGCAAACAAAATATCAGGTTCTCTCGGCCAGCCATTTGCCATTGAAACTACTTTGGGATATCTCATCTTGGGTACTGCCCCAACGATGATTGAAAACCCAAGTATAAACAACACGCAATCATTTTGTACGTTCACACAAAATGATGAATTTTGCCTTTCGCGCTTCTTCGAATTGGAAGACATTCCAGATGAGAAGTTTTTAACGCCTCAGGAACAAGAGTGTGAGGATATGTTTAAACTCACTACTTCTCGTGACACGGCAGGTCGTTATATCGTCACGTTGCCGTTTCGAAACGGTCCCTCTGTTCTCGGTGAATCGTTACCCGCCGCCGAACGCAGGTTTCGGTCTCTCAAACGCCGCTTAATATCTCAACCCGCAATAAAGTTAGAATATGACAAAATATTGCGCGAATACCTTCAGAAAGGTTACATTTCCCCAGTTGACAATTCTGATTTACCGCATTACGTAATCCCGCATCATATCGTAGTTCGCGAAGATAAACTGATAACCAAAATCCGGATGGTGCTGGACGCAAGTATGAAATCCGATTCAGGTTCCTCGCTTAATGATATTCTACGTACCGGAAATAATTTACAAGGTGCTCTATTTCGCATTATCCTCAATTTACAACTATTCGCCGCGAGAGGATTCGATCTTGTAAAATTCTCTGGAAATTCTCCAAACTTTTTGTCCACGATTCCTACAGCTCGTCGTGTTAAGGAACATGTGGAATTTAATCCCGACGAAAACCTGAAAATACTAGAGCTTCATTGGATACCCGCTTCTGATCATTTCGTATTTTTCGTACACACCGACGAAAGAACGTGTACTAAACGAAACATTCTCTCGACGATTGCTCGTCTTTGGGATTTGATGGGTTTCGCCGCACCAGTTGTATTATTAGCTAAGCTTATAATTAAATATCTATGGGAGTACAACCTGGATTGGGATGATCCTCCTCCTGACACCGTTGTCACGCTTTGGCGTCAGTTTGAAAAGGAATTGCCCTTATTACAATTTATTAAAATTCCTCGCATTTTGGTGTCCAATACCAATATGTATTAACACTTATCGGATTTTCTGACGTAAGCGAACGCGCATTTGGAAGCGTTATATACTTACATGTTTACTGTCCGAATACTCATAAAACCACAATTAATTTATTATGCGCTAAATCCAAGGTCGCTCCGGCTAAGACGATTTCACTTGCGCGATTAGAACTATGTGGAGCGCTAGTACTTGCCCGATTAATGCATACGGTCAGTAATACCTACACATCAAATTCGAAAGCTAATACGACTTTAGCTTTTTGCGACAGCACGGTTGCTCTAGCGTGGATAAATTCACCGCCCGCAAAATGGCAGACTTTCGTTGCCAACCGTGTCTCACAAATACAAAACCATCTGGGGGCTGAATGCTTCCATTATATAAAAGGACAAGACAATCCCGCCGAGTGCTTGTCGCGGGGTCTTACGCCCGCTCAACTAATCGACCATCCGTTATGGTTTAACGGCCCCGTATTTGCCCAATTACCTAAACGTGATTGCCCTTTACAACGTTTTAATACGAATTCTGTATCTGATCAGCCCGAACGGAAAACAAAAATTTTGATGTCCGTTCAAGACATTAACCGCCTCAAAACAATTGCTCCTCTCTTTGGTGGGATCTGGGAAAGTAACATTAAATGCCTGAAAGGTTATTTAAATAAAATAGTAGGCACCTCTCTACTGACGTATGAAGAGATGCAAACAGTGCTTTCTCAGATTGAAGCAATTCTAAATTCACGCCCGCTATCTGTACTTAGCGTTAACAACGTTTCGGCTCCATTGCCACTCACCCCCGCACATTTTTTAACGCTCACTCCCTTAAAATCTTTACCCGCTGCTGATTTGTCAGACGAGCCAGTCAACTTGGCACAACGCAAACATCTCGTGAATAGTCTTGTTCAGACGTTCTGGAACCGATGGCAAATTGAGTATTTGAATACTTTGCAAACTCGCTAGAAATGGAATACAAATGCGAATCCGGTAACGACAGGCACGATAGTAATGATTAAGAGTGACAACATCGCGCCACTTCAATGGCCTATTGGGGTAATAGTCAATGTCTACCCCGGGGCAGATGGGGTGATCCGCGTTGCGGATGTTAAAACTAACTCCGGAATATACCGCAGGGCAGTCGTTAAACTCTGTCCCTTACCGTCACAATAGATTTAACAGAAGTAAGTTCATAATACTTTTATTCTTAAAATCAATTAGGTTAGTTTCATTGTTAAATAGGTACTAAACCTTACTTTTAGTTTTATCTACCGCATATTATCACATTAACATATCATAATTTTACGTTTCCATATTTTATTTTTTAATTTTCTTGTTATATCGGTCAATTTGACCATTTGGTAAAGCATTTATATAACTTAAATAAACATTTTTCATAACTTTTACATAATTAATTGCATTCTACCGCGTGTTACAATTTTGTTTGCGCATTGAAACGTATTGGCACTCTTTTGGTTTATGGAAGTGGATTCTTTCATCCCCTTCCAGGCGGGGGGCATGGTTACGCACATACTAATACCTGCACATACACATACCTACACAGCACGCATACATACTATCACTGCTTGGACTTGGTATTAATTATTGTTGCAAGTCCTTTTGTCCTACCTTTTCCCCCCTCGCTTACCCACAATCTTAATCAGTCTGCAATAAACCCCCGCTGGATATAGCCATCACTGTGCTCTGCTCACGAAAAATCCGCTATCAAAATAGTTGCGCCGTGTACGTACTATAAATTAAACCAACTCCCGACTATCACTGTTTGTGCCAATTGGATGGATGAACGAACGCAGCATTGCCAGAATACAAGATCTTTACCTTTTTCCGGTGAGTCCTCTCCTTTTCTTTGCAACATGTATTTTTACCATTTTTTAGGCAGTGATTAGTAACACAAAATTCAAGGTCCTTCGCCAGTCATTTTACAAAAAACACATAATCCACTCTCACCACATAAATAATCATACACGGAATAAAGTAAATTAAAAGACATATGATTAAGATAAATTAAACTTAAAAAGTAGAGATTTAAAATTAATGTAAATTTGAAAATAAATAATATTATATGTATATAAAAACGATATTTTTAATAAGTATTATGTGTTTGTGTTTTAAGTTGGTTTTGTGTGTTACTTAAATTATTTTAATTTAAAATAAAACAATGCGCCCCACTGTTGAATTTGGCAGTCAGTTCTGGTCTGGAGCCCCAAAATACTTGAAAAAAAAACCCACGCTTCTGTGCAGAAACAGGTGGTGCCTTTGATAGATTTCCCTATTTTAACAAACGGGTGGCAATCTTTAGAACACAGGCGTCAGATAGGAATGCTGTCCTTGTTCTACCGGTATTACAATGGAAGATGCTCTGATGAACTAGTGTCTTTGATCCCATCGCAAAACAACATCGGGAACACAGCAAACGTGCACCAAATAACTGACGAACTATTCCGTATTTTTTGTGAGAACGAGATCGATATCGCGCGAGAACTCTTTTATTTGCTTCTTCTACGGGCCGATGTCAGAATTTCAGCTGTGAGCTGTCACGTATGTTAGTTTAGGTCGTTTTATACACACATTCCTGCAAGTATGCATGCTTATTTATTCATTTAACAGCGATATAAAATCCCACAAATCTGACAAGCGATCTCGCCCGAAATCTATGTCGATCGAAATAGGAATAGCTCGTCAGGTCATTTCCACGAAGCGTTCTTGAGTTCAACAGTTCGGCTGAGGAACGGAAGGAAAGCTGCCGGTCCCTGTGTTTCCTCCCTTCTACAACATGGATCACATGTGCAATCCTTTCTCTCCTCAAACAGACATCCCATACCGCATCCCCAAATATGACACAGGCCCTGAGAGAAATTATTTTCCAAAGGGCCTCCTATGTCCTCATTGTGATTGACGTCAAAGGAAGATATCTTACTGAAGAAAGATAAAAAATATGAATTTCTTTCTCACAAAAAAGTTCCATTTGCAGTCGTTTTTCTACACAAAACGTGAAAAACCACTATTCAGTGTCAATTGCGGTAAGTACCTACTTATCATAAGCTTATGAAAATTTAAGTAGTTTCGTGCATGTGACGTTAAAATTAGATCGGTAGAAATTCAAAAATAGCCCAGCTGGTGTCCTAGCACGCGTTGAGCCATTAATTACACGTTTCGCCCACTTAACTTAAAACCATTGGTTATTAATACCAGAATAACAGAGACATTAAATTTAGTTATGGTTGTTTTATTGACATTAGCGAATATCACTTTTGAACAGTCGATAACATGAAAAGGAAATTAAATTTCTGACGGTTGCTGCAACCCTCGGTTGAGGACGCAGAAAAATAATATTTACTCCTTCGCAGCGAGCAGTATTCAAGAAATTCTCTCCGGTTGACGATGGATTACTGATGAACTACTATATCTGAAATTTTGAAGTTTGATATATGCATATGTAGATGACGTCGTGAGGTAAAGTTGGAAGTAGTTCCGTGTAGGAATGATTTTTATTTTGATTAACTTGAATATTTAGGTATAAGAACAAGTATAATCAAATTTATAATTTCGACAATATCAATTAGCGAACCAAAGTACAGCGTGTAACATGCACAGCCTGCACGTGATAAAAAATAAGAGTGAACGTGGAGGAACGTTTTATACTTACCATTTTAGTATTCCCGAATCGTGGGATATTTTATAGTTTTAATTACTAAACACACAAAAAAATAGTCATGCAAGAATAGGCCACTTGCATGGATTTCATAACGACTTGGAAAAAATTATGTGGATAGATCTTTTTACTAAGATTAAGAAAATGGTAGTAAAATTGTTTAGAAATGTACAGTTGTTTTTATTTTTAAATAAATAAATCCATTATTTGGGCTCGTGACGTCACTACATGAAAATGTCCCGTCTCCGAAAATGTTCCTATTATTTTTTTTAAATTCCACACTGATTTATTTTTTTATATGGCATCACTTTGATTTCAGGCGAATTTTTGATTTCGTTCACTAGATTTATTGTTTGTTCTCTGCGAACTTATCATTTGGTTTCACTTTTTGACAGATGCTTTGAAGAGAACCCCGTACTTTTAATGATCTACGGGGTTCTCTTCAGAACGTGCAGATGATGTCGGTACGTGTTTTAGAGGTATAATGATTATGGTGCTGATTTTAACAAAATTAAATTTTATAATATTCTTATTATTATTATAATTTACAAGTATAAGTATATTACATTGAATTTAGTAATATAGACGCTGTTCATTATAATGATTTATGATCAATAAGATGGATCAAGGAAAAAAAATATTTATGAAATGTAATATTTTTGGTATGCCTCGTTATTCTCCTGTGCCATTCGTGTGGAAAACGTTATTTTTTTTAAATGATTTTCGGCTATGTAATTACCGTTTTTTCACACCTATTAAATTATGTCCCGTCTTTCCGGTTTATAAAAAATGGTCTGATTTATCGGATTGAAATTTTCAAAAAATCCCCAGGGTTTCAAAAATACGATTAAAAAAAAAAAAAATACAGAATGTCTTAGAATATTTGCCTAAACCGGAAAAAAATTTAAAAAAATTTGATGCAAGTGGCCTATTCAGTTTCTGGGTTTACTTAATCCTTCGATTTTGGTTAATGGTTTTCTAACTAACTAACTAACCATCACGCTGTTTCCCCGCAGGGGTAGGCAGAGAGGACGGACCGCCAAACAACTCGATCTTGGCACACACTCCTTGCCTCGTTCACATTCATACATCGACTCATACATGCTCTCTCTTCCGACTCTTCACGTGGCCCGACTCAGTATCTGATTCACTTGGTCGTGCCATGTCTTCCTCGGGCGTCCCCGACTTCTTTTTCCATTGCGTCATAATTCTCCTTACACTCCTTTCCTCGTTCATTCGCTCTACATGCCCAAACCATCTGAGTGTCCCTTTCTTAATCTTACTCATTACACTTACATCAGCCTTGCATTCTTCGCGGATCTCCACATTTCTCACACGATCGTACATGGTTTTACCACACATACGCCTCAGGGATCTCATTTCTATAGCATTCAGTCTACTTTTATCCTTCCTCTGCCAGTTCCATGCCTCACTGCCATACATCAGGGTAGGTACCAGCACTCCATTATGGACGGCTTCTTCTTCGCTTCTTTGGACAGTTTTTTGTTGGCGCCAACGGCGTTCAGTCATCCATTAATAGAGTTGCCTGCATTTACCCTTCTTTCGATATCTCTGTCAGCCCTTCCATCTCTCGTAAACATACTTCCCAAGTACACAAACTCATCCACCTGCTCCAAATACTCATCATTCACAACTATGTTGCACATTGTTTTCATACTCTCTCACTCTTTCAAATACCATATCCAAATAAAAATAATGTATTTGTTGAAAACGCGTGAATGTATAAAAGATTGACGTTAATGCGTTTGATTTGGCTGAGAATATAACACAGTCCTTGCAAAACGCCGCGTCACAACAATTATTTGAATTACTTAGGCCCACACAATGTTTTTAGCAAAAAAGCGACAGCAAGTGTATATTAATCAAAAAATTTCCTTCGCGGTCGTGCGCACAACAACTCACCAAAGTTTCACCGCAATAGGATGAATGGTTTTAGGGAATGCATAAGGGACAAACAAAGAGACTTAAATTTTTATACATTCACTTAATTATATTTTTAAAATGCTGAAAAAATGGTTAATATATCGTTTTTTTATTGGTGACGTTTTTAAGCACATGTACATTGTACGGTTCCATGACAGTTCATCCTGCGACAATTCATCCGGCGACAGCTCATCCTGCGACAGTTCATCCGGCCGACAGTTCATCCTGCCGACAGTTCATCCTGCCGACAGTTCATCCCGCCAACAATTCATCCGGCGACAATTCATCCTGCCTGATCATTTAGAAGATTTTTTCTTCAAGTAAGTATGCAAAGATGATATACGGCTGTACAACCTAACCTTACCTAACCTAACCTATTTAGTAAAAATATTTTTACAGCGGATTTCCACTCAAGATGCCTTCAGATATAAGTATATCGATTTTGATTGTACGGCCGTATATCCTCTTTGCATACTTACTTAATAAAAATCTTCTAAATGATCAGGCAGGATGAATTGTCGCCGGATGAATTGTCGGCGGGATGAACTGTCGGCAGGATGAACTGTCGGCAGGATGAACTGTCGGCAGGATGAACTGTCGGCAGGATGAACTGTCGCAGGATGAACTGTCGCCGGATGAATTGTCGCAGGACGAATTGTCGGGTCACCACATTGTACATTAGTATCCATTGATTTTGTGTAAAAATATGAGTTTTTCTACTATACTATGAGCCTTTGAATGTGCATATGCCTACGAATAAATATGTTGACTGTGTTTTATCTATCTTTGTATTGTGTTGATTTGTTCTATCTCTATTTTCTATACATATTGTGGTTTCTCGTTATATGTGTGCTTGTGTTATGATTAATATTGTGAAATTGACCAGCTGACAAATTGATTTTTGCAGTTAAGCGGGTGCTTTGACGATAAATAATAAATAAAAAAGTATTATAGTATTTGAAAAGTGTATTTCATTTGTTTAAATTTTTGACTGATATAACAATTTTTAAGTTGTACTAAGGGTGTTCATAGGAAAAATAAATTTTTAATCGTCGCGTCGTTCTAATTACGTTCTAATTGACGACCTCCGTAGTCCAGTGGCTAAGACTCTTGACTCACATTCCGGAGGTCGCGGGTTCGAACCCGGCATGCGCAAATAAATTTTATTTGATTAATTTGTGTTATTTCACAATTAATTCATTTAAAATAATATATAGTATATTTGCGGCATGTTCCAGAGTGGAAGATACTATCAGTATCGCCCTGGTGTAAGACCACCATTCAGAATTGAAACGTTGCTTGAAAATGGCTTTAGCCGTGTTTAGTGACCAGATCTGAATAGCCAGGTACTTCCCAACCTTCCTCTTCCCCACCTCCTTCCCATCCCCGCTACCTTCAGCCTCACAACATACCCCAATTGGGGATGCCATAGTCTCACTGGCTCCAGACGGGAGCAGTTGAGATTCTTGTGCGGTGTTCACTGTAAAAAAAAAAAAAAAATTTTTTTTGGTAGACAATGACTCTGTGGGAATATTTTATAAATGCTTTCAGCATCATCATAAATAATTGGATATTTATATCTGCATAAGATTTATTGAATTTAAATATTTCGAAAAATCTCCCCCACACACAAAAGCCCTATTTTTTTACAGTGAATACCGCACAAGAATCTCAACAGCTCCCGTCTGGAGCCAGGGAGACTATGGCATCCCCAATTGGGGTATGTTGTGAGGCTGAAGGTAGTGGGAGGGGAAGGAGGTGGGGAAGAGGAAGGTTGGGAAGTACCTGGCTATTCAGATCTGGTCACTAAACACGGCTAAAGCCATTTTCAAGCAACGTTTCAATTCTGAATGGTGGTCTTACACCAGGGCGATACTGAGAGTATCTTCCACTCTGGAACATGCCGCAAATATACTATATATTATTTTAAATGAATTAATTGTGAAATACCACAAATTAATCAAATAAAATTTATTTGCGCATGCCGGGTTCGAACCCGCGACCTCCGGATTGTGAGTCAAGTGTCTTACCCACTAGACTACGGAGGTCGTCAGCGGAGCCCTGCTTATTTATGGGGGTAAATCAAATAATATTTGCATCGGTTCCGCGACTTTTCATCCCGCGACAAACCCACCGACAAAATATCCCCGACAAACTATCCTACGGATAAAATACCCTTCGACAAAATATCTCACAGACAAAACATCCCCCAACAAAATGTCAACTAAAACCTAACCTAACCTTACTATCCTTACCTAACCTTACCTATCCTAACAAAAAAATGGAACGATAATAATACAGACAACCTGTAAAGACAATAAATTATTTTTCAAAAATAGTAAAATGGGACGAAAATAAATACTTCCTGTAAAGACAATAAATTATTGTTAAAGAAAAGTAAAATGTAAACTAAGGTTAGGTTAGGTTTTAGTAGATATTTTGTTGGAGGATGGTTTGCCATAGGATATTTTGTCCTTGGGATATTATGTGTAGGGATATTTTGTCGCGGGATGAAAACGCGCGGTACCATTGGCATCATATGTATGCTTTAATGCTTTATGCTTTAAATCATCACGTATGTTTTCAAGATGGTGTTTAAAAAATATTTAATGCTTTCCTTATACTTGTAAACTAAACAAAAACAAAAAGGTGTTTTGACACGTAGATTAATATAGGAACGTAAAACTGGATAAGCGTAGACAGGGTAAGAAAAACTGTAGAGAAACAAAGGGGGTTAGAAAGATGTTGTTGGGTAGAGTTATGTGTCGTGAAAATGAAGATAATAAACAAGAAAGAGAGACACTGGGAAATAACTGATGTCAAAATATGTAGATTTAATATATTCTTCCAAAGAGCCGTGGGCTGTAAGCAAGCAAATTTACTTTCTGTCTGGAACTTTTCGCAGGTTTATTGTCCTTCTTGCCTGATTATTTGGACAAACCAAATGACGTCTTACTTCTTAGAGTTATTGTTTCAAAACTGATGACAACTTTTGGTGTTTCAACTAAAAAATGGTGGTTACAGAACTTTGCTTTAAATAAAATTATATATTTTTCATCTGTGCAAATTTCATGACTACAGAGCGTACACCGTTCGAGGATTTTTGATGCGTCACACATCCAGATTCCTACTATCTGATTTATAAGGCTTTTTTGTTTTATTAAATACAATATACATAAAGGTAAATTTATACATACATATTTATCAGTGGCGGTCGGTGAGTTTTAAGTGTGCTAAGATTGAAAAATACGACCTTATTGTAACTGAAAATGAATATTTATTTTCTCAAAATTTCAATTTATTGTATGAAGAATTCGGTATCCTTTCACTTTGGGGATGTGCCGCATCCACAAACTAAAAAATCTTCATACAATAAATTGAAATTTTGAAAAAAAAAAATTACCTTACCGATATGCTAACCGTTGTTCGTAGATACTCCTAGTATCGCCCTAATCACCTAATCATCACCACCGGAATCGAAAAGTTGTTCCTTGAAGAAGCATAAGACGAGTTTGATGGTCTGAATAGTCAGGTTTTTCTCATATTTCTCTTCCCTGTCTCCTACAATCTCACTACCTCAGCCTCACAAATACCCCAATACGGTAAGCTACAGTCCCACTGAAAGATCAGATTCAAGAAAGGTTTATAAAATATCATTACAATATCGACTCTGCCCTTTCAACTTTAATATCTCGACGACCTCCGTAGTCCAGTGGCTAAGACTCTCGACTCACATTCCGGAGGTCGCGGGTTCGAACCCGGCATGCGCAAATAAATTTTATTTGATTAATTTGTGTTATTTCACAATTAATTCATTTAAAATAATATATAGTATATTTGCGGCATGTTCCAGAGTGGAAGATACTATTAGTATCGCCCTGGTGTAAGACCACCATTCAGAATTGAAACGTTGCTTGAAAATGGCTTTAGCCGTGTTTAGTGACCAGATCTGAATAGCCAGGTACTTCCCAACCTTCCTCTTCCCCACCTCCTTCCCCTCCCCACTACCTTCAGCCTCACAACATACCCCAATTGGGGATGCCATAGTTTCACTGGCTCCAGACGGGAGCAGTTGAGATTCTTGTGCGGTATACACTGTAAAAAAAAAAAAAAAAAAAAAGACCTTTCAAAATGTATGTATTGACTTCGTGTCGAATCTCGCCATTGGTTCTTCATCTCCCAAGAGACAGGAGGACGGGAGAATGGAGGAAGAAGAAAGTGGAAAAAAGGAAGCGAACGAGAGGGCTTTTGTTTGCCAATCAAACATCGAGGGTCCTCCAGAAAATAATGAAACGGTCAGCTTTACTCTAGTGGGGCGAAATCAAAAGAGGCGAAAGACTCTGTTGAAGTGTAGACACCGAATATAATTGGGAACCGTATCATTTTATTGGGAGACAGTACCTACACATTGGTTTTGAAGTGAGGTCTTTGCTTCAGTAATAGTTTTGATCTAGGTATTAATTATTTGGTATTGTATGAGTTCGCTTGGCTTTTACTATAAATGCCCTGCTAAAACTGGATGTTTCACTTGGTAATGGGAAATACTCCCAGTATACGATAAAAGATTTTTTCAACAATATCGGTAACATCAACATTCAACATTCCCGGCCATGATCACATTTCGCGAATGACATATGTGTGTTTTACAGCTTTTTAGAGAATGAGCTAGTTTGAAAGAAACGGAGAAAAACCAACAACAATAACGCCTAAAATTATTTATAAAATTTCGTTTGATTTCAAATTATGAATCTAACAACCTATTAAATAGTTGTGCAAGTAAATAGTTGTTTCCTGTAGGCCCGTAGTAATTTGTCGAATAGTACTCACTTTAAGTAAAATTTTAATTTAGAACTTTTATAGAACTTTCAGAGAACTTTGTAAATTTTAACTTTTAAAAAATCTGGGAAACAACCCGTACTAAAAACAATCTGATCCTTCTTTGAAAATAAGTCGTTAAGTTTTTTCTCGTGGATTCTGCACGAATCAGATTGTATGGCAGCCATCTTAAAAATGACGGTGGGTATTTTCCGCGGGACTAAAATGCCAACGAAGAAACGCAGGATTTCGAATGGTGAACGAGGAATTTTATGACAAGAAGAGAAAACTAATTTATACCCAAGATTTAAAAATTCATGTCATAGCTACGTAAATCAAACATTTTTTTTTAAATATTGTCGTTAAGATTCCCACATTATTTTTCTTCTTCTTCTTTTCTTTTATAGGGCAAATTCGACAGTAGGTCCGTCCAATACATGGGTCGCGAGTCGCAATTTGTATACACGACTTCTTTACTTACGTCGTTAAGATTCTGAATGGTGATGATGAATACATATTATAATTTTTTATACAAGACGTCCGGGGGTAAAGTGTGCAAGGAAGGTGATTCTACATGACAGTACAAGTAAAAGAGGTAAATTTTTTTTTCTAACGTTTTTAGGTAGTTTTCGGGTAAAAAAGTTGAATTGTTTGCTTATAAAAAAGTATATTCCTCTACGGAAAAATATTTTTATTAGGGAAAAAAACATTGAAGTTTCGAAAAAAAGTTGTCATTTTTACTTCTACCGTCATGTAGAATCTCCTCTCGAAGTTTGTACACTTTATCCCCGGAAATCTTGTATAGATAACCTTATAAGAAAAACCTTCATTAATTTAGTTGTTTTTTAAATATATATGTATATATTTTTTTCATTGACTCCACACAAGAGGCCCTGAAGAAAATGATTCCCCTCAGTCCTATATCATCTTTGTGGAGGGTATTTTTTATAAAAGGTAGGAGAGGAAGTTCTGGGAAGGAAAAGGTGTTAGGGGTGGGTAGGAATCTGTGACGTGTGTGGGAGTGCTCAGTAAGTAATAAAAAAGGTATATGTGTCTCTATCGTTTATCGATATTTTTCATTTAAGTACTGACAAATTAAAATATAGATAATCGTCGTTGCGGTGGTAATATCTATTAAGTAACGTTTCAAAATTGCTCAAGAGTTAATATAAAAGGTACGTATCTCTTTCGATTTTGTAAGATGTGTTTTTTCAACAAAAAGAAACACGTAATTAATATAGCAACATAGAACATATAAAATAAATTACTGAAAGACAGGAGTTTTTTTTATAGCAAAAAAATTTTATTGAAAAAAAAATACACGCGGGCCAATGATGATGAAATACAACCCTGATATGTTGGAACACGTGCAAGGTCTTGTGCGTATGCGAGTGACGTCAGAAACTTTGCTTGTAAGTAAATGTATGATTTTAAAATTTTCACATTTGTTTGTACGCTGCCCTAAAACGATCTATAAATTATATATGTTTTTTGTATTCGGATAGCTGATTACATTTTAAAAAATAAAGTTTGCGATGCATACCCTTTGAAGTAGCTGGAACTGGGTTATTTTTGTGATTGAAAAATTAAACGCCCTCAAGACTATAGACAAAAAAAGCGCAAAATGCGAAGCACAAAGCGAACTAAATGCTGCCATATGTTACACGCCCTTTTTGTAAATGGGCACTACTGACTTTTGCTAACAATATTAAAAAAAATCGTGTTAGTTTGCAGTCATTTTAACAGATGTCGCTAATGCAAAACATGAATTTCTTAATTTATTTTAATGGGACGATGGAACCTCTACAGGGAAATTTTCGAAGTATTATTCGTACAAAGAACCGAATCGCAAATTCTGATTTGGGAGAACCGACTCTTAATACATTATTTTAATATCGGATGCCACTCAGATGGCCATACGTCTATTGAATTCCTAAGAAAAATTGATAAACTATAAAGCAAACATACACATGCGACGAGGAAAAGAAATGAACTAAGAATCCCCTTCAGGAAAAAAACACAGAGTCAAAAGTCATTGATGTACGGAGCATTGAAGATATTTGGAGAATTACCAGAAGAAATAAAATTGGAAGAGAGCATAAAGATATTTGAAATTAAATTGCGAAGATATGTGATTGATTTGGTATACCTAGATGTGTTATTTTAAGTGTATGTGTTCTAGCACAGCATAGCATGACAAGAGGAATGGTGCTGTTGAACGAAATATCGGAAACACTAGATAATATATAACTCTTCTTTAGATAGCCTTAAGATTTTTTTGTATAATAATCATCTTCCTAGGTGTTAAGACTGTCAAAATGAGAAAATTGTACAGTAATTGGATAAAAAATCTGTTGTACAATTTAAAAAAAAAAATAAGGATTGTATTAGGACATAGATAACTATGTACCTATTTAAAATACCGCAATAAACAATAAACTTTGAATTCAATGTATCTACCTAAAGAAAAACACAAATAGTTGTACGTAAGCATGGGCTTAAAAAAATTTAGACAAATGTAGCTACTTTGGTCCATATTTTATTATATTTTGTCTATATACTGAATTTCATTTTTTTAAGAGTATCTTGGCCACCGTTTCAATGGATGTGCAAATTTTAGTTTATGGAAGGGTATTTAATTTTGATATTTATTTATTTCTATTCTCGTACATGCAGTTTACAAATGTTGACAGTTAAAATTTATCCATGTAAAAATCTTGTGTCACGGTGTTTGTGGTCGCATTTAGCAGTAGGTATGATAATAGGTTGTAAAGTATATTTCATACCGCTAGGTGATTAGGGTGTCCCTATCCAGAATTACTTGAAAAAAAATTTTTTTTTGTATTATTGTTTTTGGCATCAAAAAATACCTATAACCCAAAATTTTCACCCTCCCATTTCTTAATCGCGGTATTAGTATTTTTGTAAGAACAAATTTAATCGTATTTCAAACAGAACGAAATCATTTAACTTGTTGAATGACACATGGCGCTACGTCCGCCTCATCGAACTTTCATTCACAGATGCGCAGTCATTCACTAGAAGCGACGCGTTATTTTGACATTTCAGTCGGCATTTGTTATGTGCGAATAACTAATATGTTAGTGCAACGATTCAGACGGTAGTCGATGGTTTCACCTCTTCCTCACACTCGATAAATGCTGGCGTCCCGCAGGGATCGGTTCTGTCTCCGACTTTGTTTTTGTTGCACATCAACGACCTTTTGTCATATGCACCAATTCACTGTTATGCGGATGACAGTACAGTTCATGATAGCTTTTAGTTTGACAAGCCCCCAATGGGCTCACAAACTCCAACACTCGTAAGGCTTTGCAGCAAAGAATGGACGGTTACCTCGAGAGTGTTTTCTCTTGGGGTAAAAATAATCTCGTTGAATTTAATGTTTCAAAGACCCAATCTTGTCTGATTACGTCTAAAAGGGATCGAAATGAAAATCTAGTCTCTTTCAACGGAAGCAATCTTCCGAACAGGCCCTCCATTGATATGCTTGGTGTAACCCTAAGTGACCAGCTCAGGTATGGGGGCTCCATCGAAGCCAGAGTAATGTTAGCCTCCCAAAAACTGGGCGTACTGTACAGGGCCCGCAGATACTTTAATAGTACACAACCGCTAACCTTGTACAAATCACAAGTACGCCCCACGGTTGAATTTGGCAGCCATCTCTGGTCTGGAGCTCCAAAATACCTGAAAAATACCCTCGACTCTGTGCAGAAACGGGCGGTCCGTTTGATAGATTCTCCCATCTTAACAGACGGATTGCAATCTTTAGAGCACAGGCGTCGGGTGGGAATGCTATCCTTGTTCTACCGGTATTACAATGGAAGATGCTCCGAGGAACTAGCATCATTGATCCCTGCGGCACCGGTGCATAGTCGGGAAACACGCCTAACGCGTGCCCAACATTTGTACACGGTTGACATTTGTCACATGAGAACGGGTCGTTTCTTCGACTCGTTCTTGTGTTCAACAGCTCGGCTGTGGAATGATTTGCCGGCCTCTGTGTTTCCTCCTTCCTACAACATGGGTCTCTTCAAGACCAATGTTCATTCCTTCCTTTTACATTAACTCCACACAGAAGGCCCTGAGGAAAATAATTTCCCTCAGGGCCTATGTCATCTGGGATGCTGTGTGGAGGGTCGTTTTGAGGAGAGGAAGGAATGAACATTGGTCTTGAAGAGACCCGTGTTGTAGGAAGGAGGAAACACAGAGGCCGGCAAATCATTCCACAGCCGAGCTGTTGAACACAAGAACGAGTCAAAGAAACGACCCGTTCTCATGTGACAAATGTCAACCGTGTACAAATGTTGGGCACGCGTTAGGCGTGTTTCCCGACTATGCACCGGTGCCGCAGGGATCAATGATGCTAGTTCCTCGGAGCATCTTCCATTGCAATACCGGTAGAACAAGGATAGCATTCCCACCCGACGCCTGTGCTCTAAAGATTGCAATCCGTCTGTTAAGATGGGAGAATCTATCAAACGGACCGCCCGTTTCTGCACAGAGTCGAGGGTATTTTTCAGGTATGTGGACACAATGTAGTAACAGTGTAACGAAAAGAGAATAGAATGTAGTAAATAATATTATCCTTTTTTTATTTACGCACCAGATTTAAATGTCCGGGTTAACTTTTCCCCACAGGAAAAACTAAACCCTTTCACACACTTCCCAAATGATCATCTAGTAAATCCACGCTATGCAATTGCACTATATAAGTATTATACTCGTAAATACAAAAGAATTCAAGAACAACATGTCAACCTACCAGAGACCAAATGGGAAAATAATTCACCGACTCCAGATATTTTCATATCAAAGGGTTCGGCTCTGTGGAATTCCTAATTGAACCTATAAATCCTACTGATCCCTCAATATAAATATTTAGAAAATCTTTTGTAATCCTACATGTATTTAAAATGACTGATTTTTGCATTTTTATTTATAAATTCTTTGACAAATCTAATATGCCTAAATTATTATTATTATTCTACGTGCAGATTTTTATTGCGTGACCTAAATGAAATGATTTTAGAATTCTAATTATGGTTAAAAATTATAAAAATAGATAAGTATTTATCTTGTAAGCACGTACGTTCGTTTATACGTGTTTCTATGTTTAACACGCCACTGGTATAAATAATATTACGGTTATATTTTAAAGTTATTTTTATATATATATATTTTTTTAAATTTGGGTTGGGTTATGTTTGGTTAGATGGAATAATTTTTTCAGCAAAAAGTGACTACCTTGTTTTTTGGTTCAGGCTGTGATTTTTTTTGTGAATTATTATTGTACATAAATTACGGTTATATGCAATATTATGTAACCGTACAATAATATTTGTAGTTAGTAGTTGTTTCAGTATAGTGGGTGGTGGACATGCCATTTTATAGTTTGATTGCCTTCTGCCCTGTTCAAGTTCAAGGTAGATCAATATCAAATGCAATGCAAATGGACATTTCAATTGCGAGCTTAACAAATATGAAATTCATGAAAGAGAATTTGTTTTATGGTACATCCTGTCTTTTTATAATTACCAATAAATGACTATCATGACTCATCATCATCATCTTCTTCCCCTTGTCCTATTCGGGTCGGGGACCCATTGCATCAACAAGGCTCCTCCATACGTCCCTGTCTTGTGCTGATTGTTCGGCCTCTGTCCATGGTACCCATCCTCTCCTCACAGTTTCTGGAGTTGCCTCGCCCAACTGTGTCTGGGGCGGCCCACTGGACGTCTGCCCTCTGGAATCGCACTCAAAATCTTCCTCGGCATTCGGTCATCAGACATTCTTAGTACACGCCCAAGCCACCTTAGTTGCGATTTTTCTATGAAGAGTAGCAGTAGTTCAATGTTTAGATCCCATTTCGTAACCCCTGCCACTCCTCTCAAGTACCTTATTTCACCAGCTTGGACTCTAGAGCGTGTTCGTTCATTTAGCATCCTTGTCTGGTGGCCGTAAGTGAGCGTCGGGCGGTATACCGTTTTAAACACTGCCATCTTTGTCTTGATGCTGAGCTCGGCTTTTCTTATCACCGAGTTGTAGAGAAGACGCAATTCACTGCTTGCCGCACTTATTCTTTTATCAATTTCTCCGTCTTGCCGACCATCGCTGGAGAATTTGACCCCAAGGTATTTGAACCTGTCCACCTGTTTCAGCTGGGCCCCATTAGCGAGTATTGTGTTTGATCCCTTCCTATAACCATCACCTCTGAATCGACAATCGTGACTACCGAAAAAAAAGTTTTTCTGAATTATTATTATAATGGATGAGTTTTTGTTGTTGTTTTATAAAATTCTATGTTGAACTTAATGAATATTATATCCTGACTTATCCTTACTACCTGCATATAATATTATATCTTGTCTTAATATGACATCTTCAATTACCAGAATAGGATCCATAAAATAAACGTTTTTCTTATTTTACATGAGCAACTTTTTGATTACATAATTTTCTTATTTTTTTATTGTGTTGTCTTTTTAGAAGTATAATCAGAAGGAGAAAATCCACAATTGGTTTTATTTTGGCTCTAATTGCACAGATATATTATTGCATATTCCCGTAAAGCATTATTATTCTCAACGTTGTTAGAGCATGATATGGTTATTATTATTTACAAATACGAGAATCCATAATGTGCTGAGTTTTCAGATTTTATCCAAAGTTTTTCTATCTCGTGTTTGAATATTTTACCTTAGCATATTCTGTCGTTGACGTGTAATTTTCCCATGTCGTTGAAAATACATGATGTCTTTATTTTAGTTTACCTGATTATGAAACTGAGATTTTTTTAACGATCTCGCACATTTTTTGTGTTTCACATATTTACGATAGGTTCTTATTCATGAGCCTTCTGCCATCCGGCTTTGGAAATGTGGCCTAACACATTTTTTTCTAGATTTGCTGATGCTTGCGGGTCACACCCGCCTATAGTCTGCACCTTTCTTCAGATCGCCTGTACATCACATATTATATGGACAACGATAATTTGTAATGATAGCGGCACACCAGACCCACGTACTCATTGTACGCAACGCATTAAGACCAACTTACAATCCGTACATTTTCCGTGAAAATTGATGCCCTAGGAACATACTTGTCACACGCAACGCAATCCTACGCTCCACACGAAACAGCGATGAGCCCTGTCAAGATCGGGGTGGACGTACGAAAGGTGGAGGCGATGTCTAGTATTTATCTAGATCTTACGTATAATACATTGTTGATTTCACTGACATTTCGTGATTTGACAGTTGATTGTATCGCAGTTGATTTGAAATTTGCTCGTGCAAGTTGTCCTCAACTTCACTTTCAGAATCACAAGACCATGGTAAGCCGAATAGGAATTAAAAGTATGTGTGCGTCTTCTAAGAAGGAAAACTGATCTCCTAAAAAATAAAAGTTAAATCAACTGACCCGCCACGTACATAATATCTAGAACCACACTGGTCACACGCGTGGCAGGGCGTGCCCTTACCTAATTAATGTTGCCTACGTAGAAAAAGAAAGTGTGCATGTAAACGAGGCATCACGTACGTTGTGTATTTGAGTCACACACCCCGAATAGTTCCATTTGATGTTTAGAGTTAGCGATGATAATGTCCGCCACCTCATGTCGTTTCACAAGCTACTTTTTTTAGTACAGATTCCATACAGGTTATCTTTTCCTTATGGATTTGGTAAGTAAAAAAGGACTTGTTCTATTTCCGATCTTTGTCCTATGTGGCGCGCAATATTCGACAGCTGTTATTATTTTTATGTATTATGTAGAAATGCTGTGTTTATTTCCGAAATGACTGATGCATGTTTTCGTTTGAAATTTTGAATTTCGTGTACATTTTTTTAACACTTTGTGACATCTATGTTTATGTTATGTGCTGTCGTTTTAACGATCATGTTAGTACCGTCCTAAAATGTTATATTGTATTCTTGAATATTAACTTCACAAGCAAATCTGTTTGAAATCGAAGGAATGAAAATATTGATCGTGTATAGCAAAGATTTTCTCTACAGGTCCCGATGTGGTTTTAACGTGGAAATCGGAATGGAAATAAGTATCATGTGAAGCTGGCTTCAGACTTGCTCCACTTATCCATTTTGATTGATGATATTCTTAGGATATGGATAAGTTTGCTGAAATCGGTCGACGCAACTCCTCTTCTCTCAATTTCACTGGTCTTGTTTTCTTTACCCTGTTTTAGAACATTACTAAGGTGTAAGTAAGTATTATTTGACACTTTCTAATGATATTCCTCCAGCTCTAATGTGCGGTTCTTTGGGGGTTGGGACATTGGTATTCCCAAAATTCATATTTAGATCATTATTTCTAAATAGTTTTTCAAGTTCTTTCAACACAGATTTCAGATCTTCGTTTAAGTTACTAATGTTGACAATATCATTTTCTATCGTTTTAAAAGGCACACCATGTATGTATATTGAATGAGGCAAGGATCTCCCATGAAGATAGAGTGAACGGGATGAGGTGTCGCCCCAACCAGGCTATCCGAACAAAGGACTATTGTTCCGCCACGTGTCTCCTGCAGGATCAACGTCTACATAAGAACTTGGTGTAAAACAATGGCAGTGCAGTTTGCTTGTATAATAATGTTGCATGCGAGCTTTTAATTATTATTTTATGCCGGTGGTTTCTTTTTTTACATTGACTTCACACAGGAAGAGGAAAATATTTTGCCTCAATTCCTATATCATCTTTGGAGATGCTGTGCGGTGGGTCTTTTAAAAGGAAGGAAGGAGAGAAAATTCTGGGAAGGAAAAAGGTATGACTGGATGGTTAGGAATGTGGGGGTCAGTGTGTCCAGGTGTGACGGAAAATCCACCTCCCCCTCACCGCGACGCAAGGCACAGGGGTCGTGAGAGTCCAACTGGTGAGATCAAAGAGTCTCTCTCATCCGGCCTCTCGCGATCCAGACCGCCAGACAGCTGGTGGGTAGTCGCATCCGCAACCAAGACCAGGTGGTTTTTTTTTCAAACGTTTTTGGCTTTAACCCTTGAAAGGTGTTCGAGGTCATCATTTTAATTTATGGAGATGGGTTTGATGAAATTATATATTAATTTTTATTTAAATGTTAAATTTCATGATTATAAGGAAGTTTGGAAACGAGTTCAGACTTATAAGATATGAGATGTTGAACGGAGGGGAAGCAATTTTAGATAAAGCTTGAATATACCAATTTTTGCAAAATATTGTAGAAAATTTAAAGTTTTTCTTCATTGAGGTAAAATTGAACCAACGCTTATATAAGATAAAATGATAAAAAAATAATAGAATACCTAATATAATAATTCAAAAGTAATAGAATACTTAAAGCTCTGCAACCGGGCCCGAAAAGAAGAAGATGGAGAGATACGAAATTACGAATGTTAGAGGAGAGCGCTAACATTTACAGCGACAAAATAGATGCGAAAATTGCGAAAATGTTTAATAAAACACGACTTGTTTAAAATAGAGCAAAAATCTCGGCGGCATTATCTTAAACAGCATTTAAAGAAACACTGTGAATTTTTTCATACATATAACTTGTAAAATAACAGAAACAAACGTGTCAATAATAATTTTTGGAGCATACTTTGTGATTTTTTTCTATCGAGGGAATTTTATATAATTTGCGTTTCGGCGCGGGCAAAATTTAGATATTATCTTCAAGAATAACATATGAGCTTTAAAACTTACCGTGTTTAAGGGAAATATGTAATAAATCGGTACAAATCCGGGTTGCGGGCCCGTTTATTGTTTCAAAAAACCGACACGTTTCGTAAGCAATGCTTACTTCATCAGGGTTTACTTAAAACTTTTATGAGCTTTAAATAAACCCCGGTAAACCCTGATGAAATAAGCATTGCTAACGAAACCTGTCGGTTTTTTAAATAATAAACGTTGTTAAAACTAAGTATTCTATTAATTTTAAATTAAAATGGTGCCACAAAATAACTTTCTGTGTTTGAAGAAGAAAAAATTATACAAAAAGAAAAATTAAGCATTGTTCGCAATTCTACACCACCCTATTATTTTACCAAATGTCTGATCTAAGATGTTTGTCAAACTAGAAATGTTGATCGAAACAATTCCAATAATCGTGAAAGACTACCACCATTCCCAATCGAAATGTTCGTTATTTGAAATGTCTTTAGCCGGGTTTAGTCATGACATCTGAATAGCCAGGTATTTCCCAACCTGCTTATTTCCAAAATTGAAAAATTGATATTTTAAAAACGTTTAAACCTACCGGAACGTTTCGAAATTTTGTTGATAAATAGTTACCTGAAGTCCGAATAAAATATCGCTGTAGCCTTATAAAAGGCAGTTTCCCTAACATAATAATTTAAAGACTCTCCAACGTCCCTGAGAGCTTCTTTGAAGTAGAGAATTTCAGGGTATCTAAAGATTATTTCCCCTCAGTGGATAACCTTGTAAAATTTACTGTCTCAAAGACCCAATCGTGTCTGATTACGACCAAATGAGGTCAAAACGAAAATCTAATCTCCTTCAGCGGAAGCAATCTTCCCAAAAAGCTTTTCGTTCACATACTCGGGGTAACCTTAAGTGACCATCTCAGACACGACACTCTCACAAATCCATTGAAGTTGCAGTTACGTTAGCCTCTTGGAATATTAGAAACTGGGCGTACCGTACATATAGGTACTGCAGATACAAATCGCAAATGTGCTCTACCGTTGAATTTAAGAGCCACCTCTATTATGGAGCCCCGAAAAAATTGGCAGATATACCAGTGGCGTAGCTAGCATGGGTGGCACCCGGGGCGGAAAACGCGGTGTCACCCCCCCCCCCCCCCTTATTGAATTTTTTTTTTGAGAAATTTAAAACACAAATTTTGACTTCCTAAAATATAAAAAACATTTCTAGCTAGTCAAATATGTAAAAAAAATTGTTATCCTCAAAATTAAAACACTTTTAAAAACACTAACAGAATAAAAGCTTTTTCAACAATCGATAGGTGATAATATCCTTCGCGAGTTCCCGTCAATCACAATGTACGAAAGAAATGAGAAAGACACAGGGGAAAAGCGAGGAATATTTCACGGGAATCCCCAATAAATCAATAGCAAGAGCTAGGAACGAAAATAAAAAAAAAAACAGATTTTTTGGGGAATGCTGACTGACCGAGCCATATAGCTACAAATAACAGAGTTCCGTGTGGAGTCTTCAATTCTAATATGTTGCAAAAATCTGAAGAAAATCATTTGCTGTCTTGAAAACATAATAACAAATACTTAGGTTAAAACCAGTTTTGTGTTCAGAGTGTAACGATAAAATTTCAATCGTGAAATTGTAAAGGGAGCGTTCAAGTATAACGTTACGCAATTTTTGAAAATCTTTGACCCTTTCTCCCCCCATGCTACGCGCCGTAACATTTTTCTGTACCTCCCTCCCCCTAAACGTTACGTAACACCCAAGTGACTATTTTTTCCTAAAAGTCTCAATTAAATTGCGCAAAGTACTGGAAAGTCGCTTAAATAACTTATTCTTGTTTTAATCGCGTTTGTGGTAAAAATAAAACAACAGATTTCAAACTCGCAATAGGTCCATGCGTATATTGTTTATTTTATTGTTTTAAATTGTAATTCATAAACAAATTGGGAAAATATTATTATTTTTATCGGCCTTTCATTCCTTCCGGATCTCCACAATTTAATACTGTCTTACCTTTAATACACCTACATTTTTTTACAACACATATTTCGTTTTACATTAGCTACACTGAGGAGGCCCTGAAGAAAGTAATTTTACAAAGGTTTCCATATGGAGCAACACTTTACTCCACTATGATTCATAAGCTTACTCAGAGTGGAGTAAAACCTTTTTCATGATCTGAATGCAGTTATTCAAGTCCTCAAAACGAAGATTTAAAAGTCCACAGTATGATTCACAGAAGAGAAAAACCTTTTTCATGTCCTGATTGTAACTATTCGTGTTATCAAAAGGGAAAGGTACATAAGAAGTCAGTTGCTGACTCAGTGTGGAGAAAAACCTTTTTCATGTTCCAACTGCAACTATTCATGTACTATGAAGAGAAATCTAAAAGTCACACGTTTACCGACAGTGGAAAAAACCTATTTCATGTCCTGACTGCAATTATTTTTATTCTCGAAAAAAAATAACTAAAACGGCACTTGCTAACTCACACTGATGAAAAACCTTTTTCTTGTCCCGACTGTAACTATTCATGCTCTACAAAACGGTATCTAAAAATTCACATGCTTACCCATACTGAAAAAAAATCTTTTTCATGTCCCGACTGCAGAATACAAGTTTTCAAAGGAAAGATTTAAAAATCCGCAGTACGTTTCACAGAAGAGAAAAACCTTTTTCATGTCCTGATTGTAACTATTCGTGTTCTCAAAAGGGATACATATGAAGTCAGTTGCTGACTCAGTGTGGAGAAAAACCTTTTTCATGTTTCAACTGCAACTATTCATGTACTATGAAGAGAAATCTAAAAATCACACGTTTACCGACAGTGGAAAAAAACCTATTTCATGCCCTGACTGCAACTATTCTTATTCTCGGAAAAAACCCTAAAACGGCACTTACTAACTCACAGTGATGAAAAACCTTTTTCTTGTCCCGACTGTAACTATTCATGCGCTACAAAACGGTATCTAAAAATTCACACGTACCTACCTTGTTTATCAAACTGGTCTTTCAGCACTAATAAACACGCTAACACAATAATAACTTCGTCACTAATTCACGTCAGTCCATAGATAACAATTCACTTCACGAGTCTACTTTAATCACAATATACGAACGAAATTAGAATGACACAAGGAATATTTCAGGGAAATCCCCGACTGAGTTAGGAACAAAAAAAAACATTTTTCGGGAATCCCCGACCAATCAAGCCAAAGAGCAAAATAACAGTCAGTGTTAACGTGTAAAATATTTTTTACGGCAATTTTGCACTTTCGTAAGTTTTTTCTCCACGTTCGAGTGTCACCCCCTCCTCGGGTGGCACCCGGGGCAATCCGCCCCCCCCCGCCCCCCCCCTCGCTACGCTACTGAGATATACTCGGATGGATATTGACAAATGGAAAAGCTGTTTTTTCTGCCGGTATTGTAATGTAAGAAGAATTGAAGAACACATTTCAATGATTGATAATTCTATTTTTCATACTGACAATTCATGGTAGAATTCCGTTAAAATAATATATTCTTTATAAATTAACTTTTTTCCACTTTTTTATCTTTGACCATCACTAGTTTCAGTCCACCATGGCCATCTTCAGATTAGTACAATTATTCCTTAAGAGGGCGTTACAAGTGAAAACCGGAAATACGTCATTTTCAAAAAAGATTTTAGACGTATTGACTCTTTTCCACAAAAAATCATAAATGGATTTCGAAAGATTGTTCTTTTATCTAGCATTCGTATGTAATAAATTTTGAGAATTTTTTAAAATTTTTAGTATAATAAGGTTATTCCATAGGTCGTTGGCAGATTTGTTAAATTTTCAAAAAAGTTTTTGTATTATACCACACCCATTTCAAATAATATAATCATGCAGTAAAATAAATCAATACATTATCTAGCAAACGTATGTTTTAGAATTTAAATTTTAGTTTCAATAAAATCATTAAAAAATATGTACGTACATGTGTTTCTTGACGAAAATTGGTCCATTTGTGTATTTATTTGCGCACTTACAAACTAATATATTTCAGATTTTTTAACATTCTTATTAAATTTAGACATTATTGAAAAATGATAAATACTTATAATCAAAAAATAACTACAAAAAGTACTCTATTTCAATAGTTTTATCATCACGCCTTTCAGCATTTTTGGATGAAGGTATAAATTAAAGCTAATTTGGATTGAAATAAATTCGATATTGAGTTATAATTTAAAAAAGCTGGTACGGGGAATAATTAATCTTTCTCATTGTAACCGCCCTGCACGATCGGAAGAACAACTTTCGACGAAATGTGGATTTTCGTCCGCCGGCTGGTTAAACGCTCTTAAGCCGTGGGTAATACGTTAAGGAATTATTTGTTTTAGTTTAAGGTTAAAACAATAATTCTTCCCAGGTATTTGCATGTTTTAGTTAAGTATTGTCTTACTTATCTAAAAAACAAGAATACTTCAAGACAGGTTCTCCATGCACAATTCACAAAGCACATCTACAACCTATTTACATACCGTTACTGATTATATTATTAACGTATTATTAATATAATAAAGCAAAAGTTAGTATGGATGTATATTTGTTACTCTTTCACGAAAAAACTACTTAATGGATTTTAATGAAACTTTACAATAATATAGCTCATACATCAGAATAACATATACGAGCTCTGGCATTATGAAATTAGTATAAAAAAAGGTGGCATGCGAGCTGTTTGAAAACTGAATGTAACGGGAATGAATGTATGGAATGCGGGAGAGGGGAGGGGAAAGGGAGGAGGGGATCCCGGATAGGGGGTTCCACGGGTGGGGGGGAGGGGGGGAGGGAAACTTGGGAGGGGGAGGGGAATTCGGGAGGGGTTCGCAGGACGGGAAAGGAGGGAGTGGAGTGGGGAGAGGGAAGGTAGAGGAATCGGAGTGGGAACGCGAAGGGGAAAGGGGACGAGAGGAAGGGGAGGGGGAAGGGAAACGGGACGAATGGGAAAGGACACGCAGGTAGAAACAATTTCTTTATTAATTGGCATAGCAACGCATGCCGGGTACCAGCTAGTATGTTCATATTACTGGAACATGTAAACTGTAATCATCTGTAAAATGCAAGTACGACAATAGAAATAAATTTAGAAAGGATTATTAAAATCTGCCTAAGTTAATTCATAAATTCTCGGATTAAAGTCAAATCCTTTTCTAATCTACGACCTTTATTAATATTTCAGTGATCGGAAGGGCGTGTTTTATATGAATTATTACCAAACACATAAGAATTACACGGAGTAACTAAAACCCAAATGATTAATTATTGAGGACCGTCATTAGGACTTAACCGGAACTGACATGTAATGCAACCCCCACACTTCGGGAGTGGCGGCTTAAGAGGAGCTGTCAGCAGTGGTAGGTAATCCCCTTTACTTTTAGATTATAAAAGTGAGGATGCAGCAAGACGAGTACGAAGAACGTCGTCAAGTAATAATAGGCGATGAAAACTTGGAAAATGTTAATAAGTTAAAGTACTTATAAATAATATTCGCCTCAAAGATATCACTAGAAGAAAATTACGGTTTTATTGCAAAAACATGGCTAGGTGTATTTCTTTGGAAGAATTATTAGGAAATTTTTTGATAACAAAACAAGTTTACCGATTAATAAAACAATGGTTGCAGTATGGTAGGTAGCTTAAAAAACTCCAAATATTCCAAAGCAGGACATATTTTGAAATGGAATAAATATATCTAAATCAATACTAAAAATGCTTAAGGTTTAAGTTATTAGGCGTGTTAAATATAGACGTTTCATTTTTTAACAATTTACTACCAATTTACTTGGAGATGCACTGTTTTACAATAATGACAATTCCACGCTTGCAACAAAGGATAAAAAGAAAATATTAGACTAAAAATATTGAACGAATCAAAAGACGCAGAATTCTTTACTGTGTAAAGGCATCCAAATGAATATGCTTGAATTTTTTTAGCAGAAATTAATCCCGCGACGTCTGGGTGGAAACACGACGCATTTTTCCACTTGCCACTAACCATTATCATTGTTAACAGTTTATGCTTTCGACGTAATGTACTACCGACAAAACCGGTAATACAAACGTATCTTGTGTTACTAAACTTACGGAATTAGCGGTTTTTTCCATCATACTATACAGACGTCACTGTAGGCCGACCCTGTTTCATGCTGACAGCCGGCCGTTTCTTCTCGGATAAGGTTTTTTCATGGGTTTCCTAATTCACTAAGGCAAATGCAGAAGAATTCCAAATAAAAAAAGACATGACCGACTCCCTCCCACTCGCAACATAATACAAATAGACAAGTATGTATATATGGCCGCTGCAGGCTGTCGCTGGTTGATGCTGATGTTTGACGGTTGTTGGCTGCTGGTGTAAAATGCAATTTTAGTATGGTTTTTAGGTAACAATTTTTCCCTACCTCTAAGTCTATAACAGCCAGGTAATATTTTGAATTCATGAGGTAAAAATTTGCTACGAGCAATGATGCCGTTCTATTTGTACAAAGAACAGTAGCTTTAAATTCAACATTTTAAATAATTCCCACTTTGTGGCATATAAGAAATAGAAAATGAAAAAAAAGCCATTTTCTTCCAGAACAATATGCAAAGAAATATGCTGACGAGATCAGTACGCTGTTCCTGGATCGTTACACTAAAGATTAAACATAATATCTGAATATCTATGGTATATGACAGAACAATGTAGTTTTTCAGCTATCGGTAAGAGAGGTATTTTCCAAAAGTATTACTTTGTTTAATTCAAATTGGATTGTCTGTCAGGATGTCCTACGGGAACCGAAACCAGATTATTGATGGAATTGGTCTCAAATAGATAATTCAAAATCTTGGGGAGAACGCTCTGAATCGGTCATTGGGCGTATTCATAAAAAAAGGTTATGCTTATACTTGCAGAAATAAAGGAAAAAAGGAAATCCTTCGCATTCATTATATTCCGAGTAAAACCTTATACTTATAGGGTATGAGCATATCCTTCACAAAAAGTATTTGATCATTCATAAACGTTACCTTTTACTCTAAATAAAAAGGATATCCTTCAATAATTTCGAGTGTGGTCAGTAGCAGACTCAAGTCGTGTAGTGATGAGTTATAGCGATGGCAGATGTTGTGGAACTGAGAGAGATTAAACACTACAAGCAGCGTTTATCAACACCTGTTGGTGATTACAAAGAATTTTTCCAAAAACACAGGGGCTTTGACAATTTCATCTGCTATAAACTGCAGTTCGGTTGTAGCATTATATTTTTCAGTACTTTCACTATCGCTGCTGGACGAACACATCTTCTCTGATCGAAGTACTGTACTCAAATAACACCGATAAGAAAGAAATACCGTAAATAAACAAACCATCGAAAACAGATTGGAACTTGCCGCGGTACAGTCGCAAGCCAACCTTTTACTTATTCTTGGAGGATGTACTTGCAAGAATAAGGTAATCATCATAAATTTGATTAAAAGGAAATGCTTATACTCCTACCTTTTTCTTCAACTCAAAACCTTATACTTCTACCTTATACTTACAAGGATATCCTTCAGAATTATGAATACGATCCAATATCTCTACATAGTTAGTATTGTACTGGAAGACGAAAGTAACATATCCAATGATTTTTTCACTATCGACTATCTACCTGTTATCTTCCTTCCCAGAATTTGAGATAAACCTAATAATTCATTATCGCTTGGTAACATTTCCGCAGTGCGTCACAGGGTGTGATTCATCCCGAAATGATTTCTGAAAATAAATCATCACTAAAACAGTACCCGAAAATACCTGAAATTGGACATTCGAGTTATTTATGAGTATAAAAAAGATCTATGTGGGTTCTTACTTACCCACACAGCTTAATATCATAAAAGTGTCAAATATTACGTATTGTTATAAGCTTATGGTGGTAGGCTTTCACTCAGAGAAGGGAAAATCGATAGAAGTGTGTTCTGGGCTTTCTAAATATTTACATTTTGATATTATTCCCATATATATTAAATATACCTGTATATTGGTTATTTTTTATCATTTTGCAAAGACAAAAATTGTTGTCAAATCTAGATAAAATAATCTTTCCAATGTGTATGTTAGAAACTAATAATTTTATTTCTAAGTATTTAAATTTTGGTACTGAAAATGTAAATTGTCACTACCGCGTCTGAACCGGTATAGATTTTGAAAATACGCTACCGGGGCTTAAGGAAACTAAAGAAAATTGCTGCAAACCAATCCCAGGATTGAAACCAGAGAGAGAGAGGCTTAAGAGCGTTTAACCAGCCAGCGGACGAAAATCCACATTTCGTCGAAAGTTGTTCTTCCGATCGTGCAGGGCGGTTACAATGAGAAAGATTAATTTTTCTTCGTACCAGCTTTTTTAAATTATAACTCAATATCGAATTTATTTCAATCCAAATTAGCTTTAATTTATACCTTCATCCAAAAATGCTGAAAGGCGTGATGATAAAACTATTAAAATGGTGTACTTTTTGTAGTTATTTTTTGATTATAAGTATTTATCATTTTTCAATAATGTCTAAATTTAATAAGAATGTTAAAAAAATCTGAAATATATTAGTTTGTAAGTGCGCAAATAAATACACAAATGGACCAATTTTCGTCAAGAAACACATGTACGTACATATTTTTTAAAGATTTTATTGAAACTAAAATTAAAATTCTAATACATAACTCTGCTAGATAATATATTGATTTATTTTACTGCATGATTACATTATTTGAAATGGGTGTGGTATAATACAAAAACTTTTTTGAAAATTTAACAAATCTGCCAACGACCTATGGAATAACCTTATTATACTAAAAATTAAAAAATTTTCTCAAAATTTATTACACATACGAATGCTAGATAAAAGAACAATCTTTCGAAATCCATTTATAATTTTTTGTGGAAAAGAGTCAATACGTCTAAAAACTTTTTTGAAAATGACGTATTTCCGGTTTTCTCTGGTAATGCCCTCTTAACAGTAAACAGATCTTTATTACTTAAATTGTCGACATCAGTTTTAGTTCAAATCGATGTACAACGCACTTTTTAAAAACCTACGTGTATGATATTATCCGACTACGACTGCGAATACAGGTCTGACGCCGCGCCTTACGCAAAACCGTTTTCGTAAGTGGAGTTTATTACAAATCCTACTTTCTTAATATAACCGAATTAAATCAATACCGAAATAGGGCGCCACTTACGTTAACAGCTAGCGTTATGAGCGTCGGCTGGAAGGCATAAGTTTTTTTATTATTTGAACACCGCACAAGAATCCCAACTGCTCCCGTATGGAGCCAGTGAGACTATGGAATTCCCAATTGAGGTATGTTGTGAGGTAGTGGAGAGTGGAAGGAGATAGGGAAGAGGAATGTTGGGAAGTACCTGGCACCAAACACGGCTAAAGCCATTTCAAGCAACGTTTCAATTCTGAATGGTGGTCTTACACCAGAGCGATACTGAGAGTATCTTCCACTATACTATATATTATTTTAAATGAATAAATTGTGAAATAACACAAATTAATCAAATAAAATTTATTTGCCACGCCGGGATTTGATCCCGCGATCTTCGGAGTGCGAATCAAGAGCCTTACCACTTAACTACGCCGTTCTTTTGGATTCGTTCTTTCGTAAATCTCTCCGGGTATTGATTCCAGAGATTGATTGGATGGTATGATTATTTTAACTGGCAGTTTGTAATAATAATACCACGTTATGATTTCTACTACGCGTCTATACATTATATATGACGTCATTACCTGTCGCGGTTACTTTGTCCCGGTGACTAGCGAACATAAATAAATGACGTTAATTTTTGTGTTATTACGCCGTGTTGCACTTTCTCGTTCTTTGTTCAACGTTACGGCCATCCTTACAGCTTAGGCGGCCCCTAGACGCTTATTTTATTGTACAATAAGATTGAAAGGCACTTAGAATCCAAACGATCAATTATATTGCACAATAAACGAACTGCTCAATGTTTTGGGGTAGATAAATTGAAAAAATATTGTGCAATACTGACCCTTCATGATGCAATGGAAAAATATTGTGCAATAAAAATTAAACTCGCTCAAACTTTTGTTCAATCATCGAGCAATCGTCAATATTAACCCTACACGGTCAATAATATTGCACAATTCGTAATACTGAGCAATATAATTGATCGTCTAGGGGCCGCCTTACAGCGTCTATCATCAGAGCAGATGCGACACGGTAACGCTCCCCGAAACGTTTGTCAAATTTGGCCGTGAAAATATGAAATGATATTTTAAGTTAATTCGTTTAAAAAATTAATCGAATCACCGTCGAAGTAATTATTTCAAAATAATCAATCGATGTAATTAACAAATCTCATACCAATAGGTAGTATCTTCCACCTGTTAATAAGTTGTGGTTAATCCTAAGGCGGGGTCATAATAATATCTTCAGAGGTTTGGGAATCTTCAAGAAAACTTAGTTTACCTTCTTCATCGATAGTCTGCTGGTGACGGGACTCAAAATGCCAAACAGTATTTTGAGTTCGGTAGTTCGTGAAAGTATTTGTGTAAATACACAAACAAGAACCTTTACACCTAGAGGCTAAACATTTTTCTTCTAAAGCGTATGTTGGACGTTGGACAAATAACGTTCAAAATAAAAAAAAAAAATGTTTGCCTTATTTGTTTATTTGGGGTTTTCACTTATATAAAAAATGCTCATAATTACACTTAATAGGTAAATAAAATTATAAATTCCTACTAAGTCAAAGGGTGCATAAATTCCACACAAAATTACAAAATCACTCATAATGCAAAGAGAAGTAAGAGATATAAGAGACACGAAGAGAGACACAAGTGATATATAATAAAATTAACGCAACAATTGTCACATATTTTTGGGCAGTAGCTAAACATTTTTCCTGAAACTGTTCAAATTATCGACGAAAATGTCTACTTCCGCACACCATCATTTTATATAATCGGCAAATTTCAGTCGGAGGGCTAAAATAGGCAATATTATTATTAGTGTGAAACCGAAACCGAATCTTCGGTATCTGTCTCGGTTTCGGTTTTTTAGACATATTAAAAATCTATTGTTTACTGAAATTTGGCTTATTTTTTATACTTATACACACAGTTAACACATGATAAATTAAAAAAAAACAGTTATTCAAGTTTATGAAAAAATAATAATATATATTTTTTATATTACTGCTAAAAAACAAACAAAAATTATAAAAATTAACAAAACATGTTAACTCCGTCTTGGAACAAAAAATTGTCAATAATAAACACTTACATTATAAAGGAAGGACCTCTTTAATTAAAATCATCACTCGTTCAAAATCACAACATTCTTATTACGCGTGTTTAATGAAATAATTTATAAAAAAAACAATGATTGAAATAAGTGAAAAAATAATAACTTTTTTTTTTTGATTTAGCTGCTATAAAACAAACAAAAAATATATTTATTTTACAAACACAACAACGCCGGACCGGCCGGCGAACTCAGCTGTTTATGGCGGGTGAAACACGAGCCACGAACTCACTCGAAGTCAGCCGAACGACGCGCGGTAATTCACGAATGCAAAGTTTCGGCGCGGCCGAAGGTTCAGGCAGATTTTTTCCTGAAACCCAAACTGATGCCGAAACTAGATTTTTCTGCCGAAACAGAAACCGAAACCGAACCTTCGGTCGGTTACTAATTAATATGAAATGTATTCAGGTGTAACAGTGCTATGGAGTCTTAAACAATAGGAATTGGGAACATTTATTTCATCACTATGATAATGAATTATCGAGATTATATTAAAATTGCTTAAGTAAACAAATAAAAAATCTTATAGTTTTAAGTCCAAAGTATTTAAGGCATAAATTATGCGTAAAATCTAAGATGTTTACGTAGACCGCATTATTTTAAAGCCATCAAATTTGTTTTACAGATTCCAAAGTGTAGGTTCCAAAAAGTGGCTTACTGCAAAAGAGTTCTAACCGATCTTTTCTTGAAAGTCGATTTTTAAAACTCTAACACGAAAAGTTGATCGACTTTAGTTACTTCTTTTTCGAACTTCATGAAGTTTATTTAAATGTTGGTACGCAGTCCTGGCTGCATGAAACTAGTGGATCCATGGCATCTTCATTTTGTGAATGTGCCAAAGATGAAGGAAGTGAATAATGTGAAGGGGATGGGGAGTGGGGACTGGAAAGGGGTTGGTTAGGGTGTATCTCATTGTTCAAATAATGTCACTAAACAACAGGTAAATTAGTCAATTCAAGTAAATTCTATTCTGTGTGTTAGTCACTTACTCGGATGGAGCGATAGCATCCATTACAAACCGCTCTCGAACAAGGTCCAAATATATTTGGGACTCAAACGCGATGCCCACTCAACTACGACCGGTCAGTGGTTGAGTGGGCATCGCGTTTGGGTTCCGCCCGCGCGTTCTGAGTTCGATTCCTCGGTTGGCTAAGTCCTCCATCACGACTCAAGCAACATTTTCGGCTTACTGTGGTGATAGTAAGAGGTTATTCGTAACCCGGGAATGTTTGTCTTTCTTTTAAAAAAAAAAAAAAAAAACAAAGAATGTATTTCGCTTCATATTCCTAATAAAATCACACGAACTAAATATGTCTTTCACTGCAACAATTACGTCGACACCAATTAGTTTACGAACTCTCTTATACTCATAACTCGCCTACGCAGCTCAAGTAACCAATATGCAGAAGTAGCAGATATTTTTAATAGCACCGAAATTTTATTTAATTGAAACCATACGTTTACACTATATACTTATTTTGAAATCAATTTGTATTTAAAAAGGACGTTTTGTTCTGTATTTATTGAACTGTATTGTTGTACCGTAAAAAAAAATTCTATTTAAAATGTACATCTTAAATGATTATGTAACTTTAAAAAATATGATGCCAAGAGATGAACCAACAAATGTAAACGAAGAAAGGAGTCAGGACGGACATACAAGTTCAAACCCATCTACATCTATGTGGAAATTTCAAGTTGATTATTTACTACTTAACAAAATCATATTTAAATAACAAATGTAATAATAATAATGATTTATATAGCGCCGTTTTTGTGAAAAATCACCTCAAGGGCGCTGTAAAATGTAAATGTTGTTGTACGTTATCCACATTAAGGCGATCCAATAGTCCAGGAAAAAATCTAAGTCGGAATTCACGTCCCTTTATGGGAGGAGTTTAAAAATACTTGAGAAAAAGCTTTTGGAACGGTTGGAAAAGGTATTTGAGAGTTTTTTTGAACAGGTTGATTTCGTAAGGGCCCGTAAAAAACATTAACTCCTTTTTTACGCATTGTTTATTGTAATAAAACGGAAATTTAAAATTGATTTCACGAAAGCAAGCGACGAGGAGCTTACCGTCTGTTCCCCGCTTCGGTCGGGGGAGGACTGACGGAAAATGGGTTGTGGCAAATCAGAAGTTCTCCGGTAAACGGTATAAGGTTCACTTTAAAAATCCAAATTCGTCGACGGCCGAATTGTCGCCGTGATGTCAAAAATAACAACGCGAAAATGCATGTTTTATTTTATTTTGTGAAGTTCGTGCGTAAATATATATATATATATATATATAAATATATATGTAAATATATATATATATATACATCCCGCTATCATTGCTGCGTCTTCTAATGGTCCACTTTCATTCAATCCTGCGTCCGACCGTCATTCTGCGTCCGGTATACGGACGCAGGATTGAACACATGTAATTTCAAGTTTTCCCCACTCCTGTACCCTCATACAGTCGAAAAACGAAAATAAGCCAGACGCGGTATTGGTACCTAAATCAACTGAAATATGCTATTTTAGTTCAGTGCTTTGTCACCGAGCGGCGAGCCGCGGCGCTGCAGTAGACCAGCGTATATTTTTATCAAAATATACGTTTTTATTGGCTTTTATTGACTCGCGTATCGCAACTCCTACATTTGGCAACATCGCTTTTTAACAGCGTTTCTTCTGTTCTCTGCGAAAACAAAGCAATCATACTTAAATATCGCACATTGCTACGTAAGATTACATTGAAATTCAGCTACATTACCTATTCAAAATTGGCGCCAAATATGATTCCAATAAGGATGGATCTTTGTCAAACGTGTGTAATTAATATTTCAATTTCACCAAGACAATATTGCAACAATATCGTCGTTGTTTACGCATTAAATAATAGTTTTTTGCTGATATTGAATTTGCCAAAGCTGAATTTTTTTTAAAGTAATGATTTTACTTCTTACTCGCAAAGTGAATTGAAATTCATTGTTAAACTAATATTCAATCACAGCATTCATGCTTATATCTAAAAATAAAGACGAAATTTCCTAAACTAATTTACTAGAAGTGGAATTTTTCTTTTGGTTTCGTTTAGTTCTTCTGACTTTTCAATTTCAATTTGAGAGGCAGACATGGATACCGCCGCCCCGGAAACCATTTATTGGATGACCAACACTTTTGCCGTAGGTCACCCCAAGTGATTCGCTACATTTGGTGACTTAGCAGGGGTGCCCGAGTTTATGGGGTAAGGTTTGCCCGGGTCTTGGCGTTGGATGCTTCTGCCCACCATGTGCATGGCAGGCCGGAACGGGAGAGAATGGTTGAGGGAACGATTAACCTACCCAACCTTCAATCGCTTTTCTTGCCCAGAACTTCCTTTCCTAAAAAGACCCTCCACACGCATCCCCAAAAATGTCAGCGCTAATGTAAAATGCATATTACTAAACTGAAAATGTCCAGATCTTCAGAGACTACACACTTCAGAGATTGCACATTTATGAAAAAGCCGGGGGAAAATTAAAAAAAAAACTACCAAGAATTTGGCGATATTAACCAACAAAAAAATATAGATGACTATTTTTTGTAGTGTAGTAAGAATCAGATGGATCGGAAAGAAGAGATGTCCTGGTTCTAGTTAGTTTAGACGAGCAAAAAAACAGAAATTACTTTAAAGTCATGAATTGCGGCCTCCGTGGTCTAGAGGTCGCGGTTTCAAATCCCGGAGTGCGCAAGTAACATTTTATTTATAAATTAAACAATATAACTTTGTTAGAACAACTTATATATTTTACTAACGCCGACCGGTTTCGAAACGACCGTTTCTCTTCATGGCAAACATATAATGACTTGACAATTACAAAACAGTGGGTTGGTACAATGTATTATTACTAAGGGTGGGGGCGTGTTTTGTGTTATTTCATAATGTATGAATTCATTAAAAATAATATGTAGTGCGAGAATGAGACTAAATCCTATAGATATAGGTATGTGTTGGTCTCTTTTTTTTATACATGAGCTCCACACAGGAGGCCCTGATGAAAATAATTTCCTTCAGGGCCCATGTCATCTATGAAGTGTCGCTCATAGAGTTTCGTTTCATAGAATTTCAAATCACAACGGTGCTAAATAGCGATGAGGACCAACGGACATGTACATGACACGAGTTGAGAAATAATATTAAACACTTACACAATATAAAATAAATAGAGATTCTTACATCCAAAAAAACACCCTTCACACACATACTTGACGAAAGCGGTGTTCCATCCGAATTGCACATTGATCATAAAAAGATAAAGCCGGAAATCAGTTTTGCTACATGCTTCTTAACCTAGTAGTCGAGAGCAAAACCACCCCCGGTGTAAGACCACCATTCAGAATTGAAAAGTTGCTTTAAATGGCTTTAGTCGTATTTGGTGACTAGATCTGAATAGCCAGGTATTTCCCCGCCTTCCTCTTCCCCATTTCCTTCCCCTCACCACTTACCTTCAGCCTCACAACATACCGCAATTGGGGATGCCATAGTCTCGCTGGCTGGTTGTTGGGAGCAGTTGGAATTCTTGTGCGGTATTCGTGTAAACAAAAATCTGCTTTTAATATAATTTTTGTAAGTTGTTCTATGTTATAAGCCCAACTTCACCCCATTAACCCGGGCACCCCTGCTAAGTCACCAAACGTAGCGAACCACTTGGGATGACCTATGGCAGAGGTGTTTGTTATCCTACAAATGGTTCCCGGGACGGCGGTATCCACACTTGCCTCCCAAATTAAATATAATATAATTTTGTTATAAGATTCGCAAAAGTCATAATATTTCTACTGATAATTGTGTTGTAGTAATAATTACCAAATCTGCCAAAGCTGTAGGTAAGTAATTCGAAAACTATGACTTTTCTTCTTACTCACAAAACATGTTGAAATTTATTGTTGATGTGATGATTCACGTGATGCTGCATTCCGGGTTATTTCTAATGATAAAAACGAAATTGTGTTAACTAGAAGTACTATTTTTACAAGTTCTCATACTAAACCGAAAACGTTCAGAGACTAAGAGAGAAAAACTACTAAGAATTGGCTATTGGCGATTTTAACCAACTGAAAAATATTGGTAGATTTTTTTTAACGTGAAGTGCGTAGTTATAGGGTAAAAGCCCCGGTTCCATTTGGTTTAGACGTGCATCAAAATCTAGAGACAGGAACTAACGACCTCGGTGATCGAGGGCTAAAGCTTTCTATTAGCAATCTGGAGGACGTGCGCTAGTAACATTTTATTTGATTAATATGTGATTATTACAAAATTTATTATTTAATTAGTTAAGTTTAAGTAGTTATACTTGTGGCTCCTTCTAGAGAAGATGATAATTTCAGTTTCGTCCAGGTGCAAGACCACCATTCAACCATCTGGAGCCAGTGAGTCTACGGCATCTCCAATTGGGGTATCTTGCGGGATTGAAGGTAGTGGGAACGAGAAGGAGATGGGAAAGAGGAAGGTTGGGAAAAACCTGGTTACATAAATCTTGTCACCAATCACGTCACGGTTAAAACCATTTCAAGCAACGTTTCAATTCTGAATACACCGGGGGGCGTATTTCCAAAACGTATACCGGTTCAGTCGCGGTAGCGACAATTTACATTTTAAATGTACCTCTATATTGGATACGATTTTAGATTTTCACGGCCAAAAATTATTTTGTTATTAGTTTTTGGGGTATTATGCCGTGTTACGCTACCTCCTTCTTTAGCCAACGTTTCGGACAGCATTGCAGTGTCCATCATAGATTCAGATCTAGTCACACATCTGCCCTGATGATGGACACTGCAACGCTGTCCGAAACGTTGGCTAAAGAAGGAGGTAGCGTAACACGGCATAATACCCCTAAAACTAATAACACCATAACAAAATACCTCCATTGCAAAAACAAAAATTGTTCTAAAATCTAGATAACATAATCTTTCTGATGTGTATATTAGAAATTAATAATTTTATTTCTAAATATTTTGATTATTCCCATATATTGTAAATACTCCTCTATATTGATAATTTTTTATCACTTTGCCAAAAAAAAAATTGTTCTAAAATCTAGATAAAATTATCTTTCCACTGTATACATAAGCAATTAATAATTTTATTTCTAAATATTTAAATTTTGATATTGAAAATGTAAAGCGACTGAACCGGTATAGGTTTTGGAAACGCCACCGCGGGTCTTACAGCGGGGATTTCAATTCTTTTTTCTTTTTGTTTTTAAAGAAAGACAAACATTCCCGAGCTACGAATAACCCATCAATGTTTGAAAATCTCCTACTACCACCACACTAAGCAGAAATTGTTGCTTGTGTCATGATGGAGGACTTAGCCAGCCGAGGAATTGAACATGGGTCGCCCGGGTGGGACCCGAACGCGATGCCAAGTCAGCCACTGACTGATTAATTCTGAATGGTGATCTTACACCTGGGTAATACTGAGAGCATTTTACACTCTGAAACGTGCCGCAAATATACCTTATTTTATTTTAAGTGATCAAATTATGAAATAATACAGGTTAATCAAATAAAAAAACTGCGTGGAGCTAACGAAAAATTTTTTTAGCTCACTTGGCGATTTGAACCCATGACCTCCTAATTGCAATTCGAGAGCCTTACACCTCGACCACGGATACCACGAGGCAGAACACGATGATTTTAACAGCAGGTGTGGTCGATATGTAGGTATCCGCTGTCGTTGAGAGATACTGCACTGTTATCAAAAATGTCGATTAAAGTTGTTATATTTTTAACGGCAACAAACGATCATTAAAGTAATGGCAATATTCTAGAAGAAATAATTAATGAATGAATCTCTTGTTACGTAACAGGCCATCTAATCCATTATCGAGGTCTATGAACTATGACACATTTCAAGTGTTTGCATGTGATGTGTTTGTTTATAATACTTATAATACAAACAAATCTTTCGTTTAGTGGGTCAAGTTCGTGAACAAGTACACTAATTGTACCCCGTACAAAGTCTAATAAATGATTCCCGGGGCAGCGGTACCCATACCCGCCACCCAAAATGTCTGGACTAAAACTGCATTTACATGCGTGTAACACGAACGACACGAACCACAAATTGTGGGAAAGGATTGAAACAACAGCAAACGGCGAGAAACGCCACATGCAGATACTTCATTCCTTTCCTAAAATTCATGGTTCGTTTCGCGTTGTTACATACATGTATGCTTTCATACTTGTAGGTGCTAGGTACCTAATATATTAAATTTTGTGTTAAAAGTATTTTTGAAGTGAAAACTTCTTTAGCATTGATGTAATTTGAAACTCGATGAAACGAAAAATAGCGACACCAAAAAGAGACAAACACAAACATCTATAGGATTTATCCTGCAAGAGAATAAGGCAGTGTAATCGGTTTCTTCTTTGTGTGTTGGTTCGTAGCCTATCGGTCTCCTATTTGTGCGTGCGCCGTAGCCTCCTCACTCTTGTCTTCTGAAGGTTTCACTTCTACCGCAGTAAATCGCATACTTCTGACTTTGTTTTTAATTTTTAGATAATATTTTTTATTTGGTTGCATTATTAAAAATACTAATTTCGAAGGTGTGTCTATATCTGTATCTGTTAACTCTAGAAAAATTGCATCCACCGGTTCATCAATAACTGATACAAAACCATTTGTAGAATGCATTTTGTATATTTTTTACATTAATGTTTTACCAAATAACCTCATGGAACCTCTTATTCAATTAAAATTTCCATGTATTTTGGCTCACCTTTTATGCACTTTAAAATTTTGTAAGTTTTTTAAAGAACTTTTAGGAAGAATTGACTGGTCAGTGGTTGAGTGGGCATAGCGCTTGAGTCCCACCCGAGCGTCGCGTGTTCGATTCCTCGGCTGGTTAAGTCCTCCATCACAACACAAGCAACATTTTCGGCTTTCTGTGTTGGTAGTAGGAGATTTTCAAACATTGTTGGGTTATTCGTAACCCGGGAATGTTTGTCTTTCTTTAAAAAAAAGTAAAAAAAAAAAATTTAAAAAAAAATTATGGCATTCGAGATGTGATAGATGATACTTAAAATAAGATGGATGGACAGGGTTGCGAATGGAGATGTTATGGTTCGGATGCATAAAGAAAAAAAAGTTATTAAAACTATAAAAATCCGAAAATTTCAATATCTTAGACATGTGATGAGATATCCAGAGAAGTATGAGATCTTGCATCTCATAATTCGGGGAAAGATTGCCGAAAGACGGGGCCCTGGAAGAAGGAGTACCTCGGGATTAAAAAATCTGAGACAGTGGTTTAGCCAGTCTACCGTAGAGCTGTTCCGGGCCACAGTAAATAAAGTCCGCATAGCCAACGTCTGTTGAACGGACAGAGCACAAGAAGACGTTTTGTGTGTTTAAAAAAATATTTGGGTACAAACATTTATATATTTCTTAATCTTTTAAAGTAATTCTAATTATATTTTATACATATAAGTAATTCAATTTTGTTTAACTAGTTATTTTGAATGCCGACTAACAACTAACTAACTGACTAACTAACCATCACGCCGTTTCCCCGCTGTGGTAGGCAGAGAGGACGGACCGCCAAACATCCCGGTCTTGGCAGATTTATTAAAAAGCTAAGAACTATTGCTACCCATCTCAGGACAGACGTCGTCTAGTGAGTCGGATAAAGTACATACATCTATTTTTATAAATGTTCAATAAAAAAAATTATCAGTTAAAAAAAAAAACGAAAAAGACTATGCACGCCAAATTGACTTTTGTGTTTTCTAAAATTAGATATTAAATGGCAAAAAATATAAGAAATGAGTGACTTATTGTTCCGAAGTCTACTGTTTCCTTATAATTAATAAGTTACATAATATTTCTACTGAAAATCGTGTTGTTGTAATAATTACCCACTTATATTCGAAGTTAATTCTTCAAAACTAACACGAACAGACTGTATTTTATTTTATACAATATGATACGATTTTAGATTTTCACGGCCAAAAATTATTTTGTTATTAGATTTTGGGGTATTATGCCGTGTTGCGCTACCTCCTTCTTTAGCCAACGTTTCGGACAGCGTTGCAGTGTCCATCATCAGGGCAGATGTGTGAAACGTGGCTAAAGAAGGAGGTAGCGCAACACGGCATAATACCCAAAAAACTAATAACAAAATGTATAACATGTGTTTATTTTATTTTTGTTCTTGCTTATTCATCAATGGATTTTATGAGAAGACCACAGCGAACTCCACTACCATGTCCATACTAATGTCGTAATGTGGTAATCACTGTCGCGATGCGGAGTTTAACCGGGGAGGAGAAGAGGAAGGATTGAAAGGTCCCAACAATAGAGATCTAGTCACTAAATATAGCTAATCTCACTTCAACAAGAAGGACAGGAAGGTCCCAGAAATTCAGACCTAATCACTAAACATAGCTTATCATACTTTAAATAAAGTTTTGATTCAAAATTCTCAAAAATCCCACACAAATTTAATAAATTTTACGTGCGCATTGCCGCCGAGATGATTAGATTCCACAACGTCTGGGCTAGTCAAATTGGCGCCTTCATATTCTATTAATACCTTTAAAGTCGTTTAACCAAAAACTTGAAAGAATAAATGGCAACGTTGCAAGACGTTGGTTTGTCGTCAACATGAAAATAAATATATTCTTGGACCCTACATTGTTTACAAAATGAAAGAAAGAATATGCAGGACGCCTCACTACATTAAATATGAAAGGAGTTCAGATTGGTGAGACGTTAAAGGGCGTTTTTTTCGTTTTGTATATTTTTAAATTAATGTTTTTCAAAAATGTAAATACCTAACTACAATCAAACACTGAAAAGATAGTATATACTTTAGTTAGAACTATGTAAAATCAAGTCCTTCAGATAGACGCAGTAATGTCGATCTGATGAAAGGACGCAGAAATGATAGCGGGATGTATATATATATATATATATATATATATATATATATTTTGCGATTATTATAAAAGAAACTGAATTTGCTGCCATATTAAACAATAAAACTATATCCTAAAAGGGGTTTATAAATGGAAGAATTTGGACTTGGAAGTGTTTTTTACAGACCTTATACTTTATTTTTTATAGGCTTATTAAAAGAAAAGAAAATGACCGATATTTTTAAGGGCCAATATATGTTCTACATTGAAGTATCTATAATACTTCTAAGCGATGAAATTTTCAGAACAAAAACATATGATTTTGTGTGAATTTGCATTATTTAATATGGCTTCATCTTATACACAAATAAAATTCTCAGTCGATAAATCACACAACACGACAAAACAAAAATCCTAAAGCGGTTTCTTGTGAAGCACTCAAGATGTTTTGTTTTCATTTGCACTCGTGCGCACCAGACAATAACAGTAAAACCCTTAGTTCTGGTTCCACGAACAAAATAATAAAGCCTCCAAAAACTCAATCGTACACAGTTCTTTATTATTTCTGATACATTCAAAGACTCTCACCTCAAATATAAGCATATTTATTTACGCTAACACCATCGAACCAATTTATATGCGTGAAATGGAAAGCCCATTTCCCAAATCGAAGCCTCCCCTGTAGGTGGTATTTGAACAAGAAAAAATGAGAAAAGCCTAGCCTTGTGGGAACGTTATAACGTTGACAAGACTTTCCTTTCGGCTGAACCGTATCAGAAATATGTAAAAATGGTTTCAGCGCATGAAAAAACTTGAATAATCGTACGTAGCAACATTACGAATTGTTCACGACATTTTCAGAATAATATAATATGGAGATTCGCGCCTTTAGCATTATTTTGAATAATGGATATTAAATTTTATAATAATTTAACAATTTAACGAAATTTGCTCTTAAAGCCTACTTTTACGAAATCATTTATAAATGGGTGGTAATTTTTCAGCCGGATAAATTAGATTTTTATCCTACCTTCCCATACCTATCCTATCTGACAGCATGTGCCAATATTATGTACGTGACGATTACTATCTGTTATGACATTGTGGAACAATATCTTCCAAGAAAGAATTGGTCTGATAAATTAACTAGTGCCATGATCAACTGATCTCCCAGTTCTTTAATATCGACCGTGCTAAAGAACCCTCGGTGCAATGATTACCTGTCTAGTGATCTCTCAGCGTTGCTGTCTATTTAAATAACCCGTGCAGATATCTCCTATAATACTTTGGTTACTTTAATGGCAATTCGTGCAAAGACTTGTGCATCCATGATCTCCCAGTTCTTTCATATCGACCGTGCTAAAGAAGCCTGATGTGCAATGATTACACCTGTCTAGAGATCTCTCAATGTTGCTGTCTATTTAAGTAACCCGTGCAGATATCTCCTATAATATTTTGGTTACTTTAATGGCAATTCGTGCAAAGACTTGTGCATTCATGATCTCCCAGTTCTTTCATATCGACCGTGCTAAAAAAGCCTGATGTGCAATGATTACACCTGTCTAGAGATCTCTCAATGTTGCTGTCTATTTAAGTAACCCGTGCAGATATCACCTCCTATAATACTTTGGTTACTTTAATAGCAATTCGTGCAAAGACTTGTGCATTCACGATCTCAAAGTTCTTTCATATCGACCATGCTAAAGAAGCCTCTGTGCAATGATTACCTGTGTAGTGATCTCTCAGTGTTGCTGTCTATTTAGGTAACCCGTGCATTTATCACCTCCTTTGATAATTTGTTATAATACTTTGGTTACTTTAATAGCAATTCGTGCAAAGACTTGTGCATTGATCAGCCAAGAGATTTATCGGTGCCATGACGTCATAAGAACGTGCTGTGAGAAATTAAGGGGTAAATATGCAGTTAGTCCACCTTACGGATAATACGGAACGTTCGTGTTGTCGAAGTTTGATGCACGGATAATACGAAATGTTCCTTTTTTAACTAATAGACAATCAAATATGACATTTGTCGGAAGTACCAATCTTATAAACTAAACTCGCATTTCAACATAATTTTGAAAAACATCCCAGGTTTTGAATGGTTTGTTTGCCAAAGCAGGGTTTGTCTAGCGGGTTTGTATAGTTATTCTAATACATTTCTTTCCATGTTCTACTGTTATAAATACTGATACAAACTTGTCAATAATGCATTCACTTTGTTTTACGCAAAAATATTTTTTCTATGATTGGCAGCATTGTCTATGAAATGTTAAAATAAAAACGATGAATAAACAATGGCGTTACCGCGTGAGGGAATTAATTTTAACAAAATTAAAATTTTAAGTGCATGTTTTTAGCATGTTTTTTGGACTCCCCCGACATAAATGCTCACTTTTCGTAATAATAAAGCTAAATCTAGCTATAAAAAATATTCCGTATTAACGAGTAAGCGGTTTAATGCATAAATAATTATTAAGGTGAGTCAGATTCCCTTCCACTGTCCACTGTTCACGTATTCCCATAGTTGTGTCATTTAGAAAACCCATAATTTTTCCAGTCCAATTAATTCGCAGTCAATCTATCTGTGTCCTCAGAGTGTAATGATTAATGATTCTTGACCTTCCCTTTTCACCGTGTATAGCTCTAGGCCGGTTTTTCTCTCAATGTCCATGTCTATTTATCCAGCCCGGCATCAAACAGGTACCGTCTTTACTTGGAATTCCTCCACTGAACTAATTAATCCCCGAATCAGCAGCCCCTGGGAAAGCTGCCGAACATGTAATTTGAACTCCGGCCTTTGAATTTGGATATTAGAGAATTTTCTTTAGCAGGATTAATTACAATAGGTTTAGGCAGGTGAAGACATTCTATATTTTGTTTTGTTGGAGGTTGAAAACAAGGATTAACATCACTGATGTTTCAGTCTCAGACTTTCGTGTTCTTTATCTCACCAAAAGGTTACTCGTATTTTTAAAAGTTGTAAAATAAATGTTGTGAAGTTTTGGAAAATTAGCACTGGAGTAGTATTTCCAAACAAACGATGTTTTCTCTTTGCAAACAACAGATTAAAATTAGGTGTTTAGACTGTTTAGAAACCGGATCAAATGATTGAAACGCGATTTTGTCTTATTTGTTAAATCCAAACTGCGATACAACTGAAACAAATGAGGTTAAGAGCGTTTAACCAGCTAGCGACCGAAAATCCACATTTCGTCGAAAGTGGTTCTTACGATCGTGCAGGGCAGTTACAGTGAGAAAGATTAATTATTCTCCGTACCAGCTTTTTAAAATTATAACTCAATATCCATTTTATTTCATTCCAAATTTGCTTTAATTTATACCTACATCCAAAAATGCTGAAAGGCGTGATGATAAATGATTAAAATAATGTACTTTTTTGTAATTATTTGATTATAAGTATTTATCATTTTTCAATAATGTCTAAGTTAAATAAGAATGTAAAAAAAATCTGAAATATATAAGTTTGTAAGTGCGCAAATAAATACACAAATGGACCAATTTTCGTCAAGAAACACATGTAGGTACGTACATATTTTTTTAATAATTTTATTGAAACTAAAATTAAAATTCTAATACATAACTTTGTTAGATAATGTATTGATTTATTTTACTGCATGATTACATTATTTGAAATGGGTGTGGTATAATACAAAAACTTTTTTGAAAATTTAACAAATCTGCCAACGACCTATGGAAAAATCTTATTATACTAAAAATTAAAAAAAAATTCAAAAAATTTATTACATACGAATGCTAGATAAAAGAACAATCTTTCGAAATTCATTTATAATGTTTTGTGGAAAAGAGTCAATACGTCTAAAAACTTTTTTGAAAATGACGTATTTCCGGCTTTCTCTGGTAATGCCCTCTTAAGGGGTGTTTCTGTTACTTCAATTTGCCCACATTTGTGTATATAATATAAACAACCAATCTCGCATCTGCGTCATATTAATTAAAAAATCATGAAAGACAATCATGAAGTGTTTGTAAAACATATTGTGAGAATGGTTTTGTTGGTACTCCTGCTTTTTAAATATGCAAGAGCGAGACGGCAGAAACAGTGTATAAAAGGTGATGGATGTTCCTGCTCGCTCTCTTTAATCTCCGACAGCTCTGATAGCTAGTAGTACACAGACTTTATATTGTGCAAATAAATAACCATCTCGTCTACGCGCGTTTCATTAAGATCATCGATGTCATATCACGCCTACACCAAAGTTTAAATAACACATATAATCTTAACATTTATAATGCTCTCGGCAAAACAAAAGTTTTGATAAAGAAATCGGAAATTGATAATTTTTTTGGATTTAAAATGATTGTTGCGTCCAAAAAATTCTCAAATTTTCAAATTATAAAAATAATAATTTTTAATGGATTGAAATAAAATTCTGATAAAATGTAAATACGTGAATTCATTTGGAAATCTTGTACACCGGGTAAGGTCTAAATTTGAATAGTAGAAAAGTGAATAAAAGTGTCATGAAATACATGTTAATTTTTCAATTCTACCCGGAGCAAGAAGAGACCCTAATAAGGAAAGAATTTTTCACGAGCCGTATTATTTGCTTAAGATCCGAGAAAAGCGTCCGACCAGATGAAAAATTCACCTTTGCATATTGTTATGAATGGTTGGAGCCTTGGAAATAAAATTACATCATGCAAACAGAACCTTATAAATTCCACGATATTGTAGTTAGCTTTCGAAAGATGATATTTTGCAAACGAAGCATTTTGTAAATTTATCTAAATACATATTTTCTCCCAAACAGATCCTTTGTAAAGTGACTCGTAATATTTATACAGTAATTTTAACTTACCTAATGAAGCATCATAGGCACAGATGTACTCGCTAGTGGTGAACTGGCAGGTCAGGGCTGTCTTGCCCACCCCCGAAGCCCCCAGCATAGCCACTCGGTAAGGCCCCCTAGCCACAGGGGCCACGTGCGAACCCGTGCTGGAAAGGAGAACCAATGGTTACATGAAGGTACAATCGTCAGTTATTCAAAATTCGGTTCACAGTATAAAAAAAAAATCACCGAAAAATTATCCATTTAATAATGCAAATAAATAGTTTTGTCCATAAACAAACCCAAATATTTCAAGAATGGCTGAAAAATACAATTTTGCATTGAGTCACTGATACAAAATTGAATTTTTTAGCCTCTTTTGAAAGATTTGGGTTTGTTTATGGACAAAACTATTGATTTAAATTCATATTAAATATGTACGGGCGCAAACAATTAATTTACCTTAATAATTTAAAACAAAACGTGCAAAAAGTATTAAAAAACCCAAAATAATTTGATTGGCGCCATCTGTGAATGCGTAGATTATAACGTACGTGATGTTTAACCTTAAGATTATACTTAAAAGAAATCACAATCTTCTCTTTCACAGATGGCGCGAGTTTAGTGAAAAACGCTTTTGCAAGTTGTGCTTTAAAATATTAGGGTGATTTAATTGTTTGCGCCTGTACAACTATTTATTTTACTCTTTGCGCGCGGATGCGGCACCTTAACTTCAACGTAAGTGTCGCCATTTTTTGGCATTGCTTTAATTCGGTTCAATTACAAAAGTAGATTTGTATATAAACTCCATGTACGAAAACGATTTTGGTAAGGCGCGGCGTCAGAATTGCATTCTTAGCCTGATTCTTAAATTTCAACCGCAGAGACCTAAACCTATTAACAACGTCTGATGAATAATTTGTTAAGGTCTTATATTTCAAATTCAGAAATAACAACATTATTTTCAACTATTTTTTCCCACATTTTTGGCTGCTATCTTTTCGAATGATTACATAGTTCTAACGAATTTATTTATAAACTCAAACTATATAAATATTTCCGGTTTTATTTATACGGGTCACCCATTGATTATGCACCATTAGGGAACGTACCCATACTACGTGACCAACTTTTTGCAATTTTTAACCCCCCCCCCCCCCGGTGACCAAAATCCTAAGCAACCCGCCGCTCATTTGTATGGAGCGTGACATTTTGAAGACCCCCCCCCCTAAACGTGTCACGTAGTATGGGTACGTTCCCTTACCTAGATACCATAATTTTTAGAATACCTTTTGTATAAAACATCACTATTAATAGGCATTATATAAAGCCAAAAGAGCATCATATTCGTTTTAATTAAACAAGGTTTTATAAAATAAATAATCATTAATCACGGATTTTGTGGTCGCTGGTAGCTGCAAATGGGTTCATATTTTTGAAATCAACTTTCTGTCAGGAATTTTTTTAAGGAATTAAATTATTTATTTAGAATTAACGTCACAAGCGCCATTTACATTCATATTGTTATTGACAGTCATAGCACACATACTATAAAATATATAATACAAGCTGGTTCCCGGCATGCGTTGCTATGCCATTTAATGAGGAAATTGTTTCTACCTGCGTGTCCTTTCCCATTCGTCTCGTTCCCGTTCCCCTTCCTCCACCCCGTCTCCTCCACCTTTCCTCTTCCCACTCCACTCTCCCCCTTCCCTCGTCCCGCGAACCCCCCTCCCCCCTCCTACCTCCCGCATTCCATACATTCAGTCTCGGTACATTCAGTTTTCAAACAGCTCGCGTGCCACCTATTGCAATTTTTTATACAAATTTCATAATGCCAGAGCTCACCAGTAGTTTTATACAAACCTTGTCCTGACAATAACGAACAGAAAATAAAAAGAATTATCCAATTTGGTGCAGTCGTTCGGAAGTTATGCGCGTACATACATTTCGGCGATTCATTTTTATTTATATAAGAAGATAGATAGAAGATAGAAGATAGATAGATAGATGAAATAAAATAAATATTACAATAATCATCGCAAGTAAAAAGAAAAAGATTTTTTTTACATCTGAAAAAATAATTTCCCTCAGGGCCTATGTCTTCCTTGAGGATGCTGTGTGGAATGTTTTTTGAAGGAAAGGAAGGCGAGGAAAATCTGGGAAGGAATAAGGTATGAGGGGTGAGTAGTAATCTGGGGGTCAGTGTGTCCACGGACATATGATTCTATCCCTCGCAGAACAAGACGATGTTCTGGAGAGGTCAAAAGTTCTCCCTCAAACAAACTCATGCGATCCGGCCTGCCAGTAGGTGGGCAAAAGTATCCTCCGCCAAAACCTAGACAATCCTCAGACAAAGTCATCAAAAGTAGTGAACTACCTACGGCAGAGGTGTTGGTTATCCAACAAATAGTTCCAGGGGCGGCGGTACCCCGCTTTCCAAATTAGTAAATGAAATGAAAAGAAGAAAAACAGAAACAAAAACAAACAAAAAAAACTTTTATCCAGCGGCCTCGTTAAAATATTGCAACTTTATTATCTGCTGTTGAAATAAGAGACCTTGGAATTACCTTTGACACTAAATTAACTTTTATTAAACATATTAATAATATATCCTGTAAAGCTATGCAAATGTTGGGATTTATCATACGAATTTTGAAGGATTTTAAAAATTTTAAAACTGTCAAACTACTATACACTTCTCTTGTTAGAAGCCAACTAGAATTTAATTCCACCGTTTGGAATTCATATTACAGTACACATGAATATTCCCTTGAGCGTGTCCAACATAAATTCTTAGGTCACATTAATTTTAAATTGGGAATATCAATTGAAAACATTAATTACTTCTCCCTGTTACATCTACTTGGACTTGATACATTAAAAGAAAGAAGAATTTGTTCTGATTTATTTTATTTATTTAAAATTGTTAAAAACTTGTTGAACTCTCTTAAACTTCTTTCGTTAATATGTTTTCATGTTCCGAGTAGATCAGTTCGTCACAAATTACCTTACCATTGTAATAATACAGGATCTAATGCTGAATTATATGCCATATTAAATCGCCTGTATATACTTGGTAACAAATATGTTGTTGATGATATGATAAATATTGAAAGATTATCAACATACAAACATTATTTAATTAAAGCTGTTTGTTAGCGCTTCTCAGTTAGATTATAATCTAATATACTTTGTATGTTTATATTCTTCATCAATGTTTATTTCTGGAAATTTTAAATTTATTACTACGTAGTTTACGTAGCAATTTTTTAGTTCATAATATCTTGTACACATTCATGTGTATGAGGTTTTATTTTTCTTCATGTTTGTATTTATAATAGCTTACTATTTTCCTTTATACTGTCACTTCAATATGTGCTGTTTAATTTTTTGTCATATTAATTTTTTTTTCTAAACTATGAATATTCTTTCAAATTATTGCAATTCCCATGTAAAAGCCGTTAATCAGCCGTTAATTCATAAAAAAAAAAAATTTTTGGGGAAGTATTGTAGAGCTGTAAAAAACGATTCCATGTCAGTTGATCTACCGACCATTGGTCCCCCGACGTACTTATATGCAGTCGCTCCAGGGAAAATACGGTATACCTAATTACACAAAATATAACTATGTGACTATGTGCAGAGAGGATGTACCGCCGAATAACAAAATAATAAAACATATTTTCATTCAAATGCATCGAGGAAAAATATGCTTCTCTATTTACTGTAGTACCAGCGCACAAGTACACAAAAATCGACACTGTGTATAAATTACTTTGAAATTCATATCAACTTATTATTAAGAGTATCTTTGAAGTTCAACTGAGTATCTGTTACGTTTGAAAATTGTAAACAATGCACCAAAAATTATCATTTTGAAGAAAATATTTATTATTTCGGGGGATCAATTGTGGGGGAACAATTCTCGGGTCACCGTAAAAAAGATTAAATTTTCCCACAAAATAGTAAAAATGTAATCTTTAAATTCGTAGGTCAAATATGAAATGAGCTAAGTAATTATGGAGGCTTATCGCAAGCATTTTTCGTCAGTTGTAAAAATAATAACAAAATTATTCTGATAAGAACTCTGACACCACAACGCAATACTGATAAACTGATAACCTTTTTGTAGGTAAGATTACATAAATATTAAATTTCTTTATCGTCGTTATTAAGGTGACTAATTTTTGGAGGTTATCTATAAACACACAATACACGAACTAACCTTAGCTAACTAAACCCGCCGTTTCACGCAATCTGCTTAAGTCAAACCAATGACTTTTTTTTTTTTTTATAAGAACAACTCTCTTTTCATAACTTTTAAGGTTAATCCCATCAATGTAATATTTCAAGAAGAAGATAACACCAATAATCTAAATGAAAATATGAAAGAGAAAAAGACACAGAAAAATAGTTAAAGATAATGGTCGCAACTTGGGACTCGAACCCAGAACCTCTCGTCCAACGGTCGGGACAAGAGGCTATCTAGGTTACAAACCAGTTCTTAGAACGATTGTTTTCAATAAAAAGGTAGTTGTCTATGGTACGGAAAAATTAATCAAGATAATATTGTTACTTCTAAAATTTTTAAACATGAGATTAACAATTATGACGGTTTGATGGAAGGTGGCAATGGCTGAATTGGAAAAAGCGCACGTCCCGGTTAGACGAGAGGTTCTGAGTTCGAGTCCCAGTTGCGACCATTATCTTTTTCTATTTTTCTGTGTCTTGTTCTATTTCATATTTTCATTTAGGTTATCAGTTTTATCTTCTTCTTCAACAATGACTTTTTATTTATTATACGTTTACTTGGTCCATGGAGCGATTTAACAATCTTTATGAATTGTCGAACTGCCTTTATGAACCTTCGCGTCGGTGGGTTTCACATAAAAAAATATAATCATTAATATTTTCTGTACAATATATCAAAGCTTTCTTACATATTACATGGTAATAATATAACAATTTTGCACACTAAAAATTGGCAACATATAATAAGAGGGGTTCGCAAACTACGGTTCGCATAGGGACGGATTGTTTAGAACACACATTGATTTTCGACTTAAATGGCAAAACAACCAACCAACCAGCCGGTAAGCCAAACAATTCATCAATCATATAAATATATAAGTCTTTAAACAATTATTCAGTCAGTCAATAAGTCAGTGGGTCAGTCAGTAAATCAATCAATCAAAAGTTGTTCTTTAAAATAAAACAATGACTTTTTAAACATTACTTTTATTTTTTTTTATATCTAATGCTGAAAAGGTTTCGCCATAAACCGTAGCATCGTCAGAGCAGAACAATTCTCTACTAAAATCTACTACAACACGTATTATATAATTATGCTTTTACAGTGGTTTAGAAGAAATGTTCTGAACCCCAGTGGAGGAGGTAGATGGAGAATTGGAAAGCGAGTGATCTTCAATATGGCTTGTAGGTCTCAACATGCTTCAAGGTTTTCTAGCGGAGTCTAATCTGACAGTAGAGCCAAAAACATGTTAGTTCGCTAATGACAAAGAGCACTCTTTTTACAATCCTCTTCCTACCACTGGATTTCAGCCAATTTTTTTCCAACCCACTCTAAAAGCATAATATATATCTCAATACATGCTACAGTTGATTTTAGTAGAGTATTTACTGCCCTGAAGAAGCTACGGTTTGTAGCGAAAGCTGGTCTGCATTAGGTAGGTATAAAAATAAAACTGGCGTTTTTAAAGTTATGATTTTATTTAAAATTATTATTCTTTATTTTAACTTTATGAGTAAAACTTCAAAATTTAATATTGGAAAAGATATTGACACCTCTGGGACTCGAGGTCTATTGTCTTTATTTAATTAAATATTAAAATTATAAAGTCACATCACAAAATATCTGCTACATATGAAAAGTACCTAGTTGATTTGTTCCGTGCCACACATTTGTGAGCAAGGGAACTCTACATATTATGAGATGAGAGATGGTACCGCGTAGCAGAAGCCACATGTGGTTTAATACTCGTATTTAAAGTTTGAGCCCAGAGGACTGTGGGAGGTATTACATCGGTTTACCTGACGTTTACTGTGTACTCGTGTGGGGAAGTTAGAGTGGAGGCGTAGGCCTTGGGACAGGTGATCATTATAAGCCACCCTACACGATTCTTGCGACCCTGTCATGTAAAGTGACTTTCATGTAAATTTAAAGCTTTTTCGTTGTAAAGTGCGTAAAATTTTATAAAACATTTTCCGGATAATTTTCAAAATGAGTCAATTTCGTTAATAACAGAACTTGGGGAAACGAAAAATTGCATTTATTCCGAGAAGAATGGTTCGTATCATAGGCAATCGAAACACTTAGAGATATGGCATGAAGCGTTATAACTATCGCCGAGTTACGACCAAAATGCATGAACTATCATAGCCGCGGAGCCAATGAAAATTATGCAGTACAAGTTTGGAGTAAAGGTAGAAAATAGGATTCCATTACAACTCAGAAACATGCAATTTCAATATCCCTCCGACAAGTCATCAAAAGTTATGAAAAATGTATAATAGATACGGAATTCTTGTGTAACAAGTGAACGAATGTTTGGAATTAATGTACGACGCAAACGGAGTTTATAAAAGGCGAGATCGCGTATCAGAACACCACAGCACACCATACGTCAGTGAAAACCTATCATTGGTTAAAAATTTACACATATTTCATCAAACATTATTAATCATTGAAACTGTTGGTTTTCCAAATAAAATAAAAATAAAACAGGAGTAGTACCTTAAATTTAATACTGATAGAAGTCTATATTTTATTCTACCATTGGATTAACAAAAGTACACACGCAACACTGTCGCAGCCACATTGTAATGGAGCAACTATTCACCACTATACTGTGTCATTTTTTTGCGAAAACATTGTTGAGCATGTCGGTAATCCAACGGTTGATTCCCCGACAGTTGTCTACCGAAATTATAATTTTTTGCAATTTTTACCAATTGCAAACCAAAAATAGTTTTAATAAAAAGTTGGTATGGATATCAAACGAATGTATTTACGTTGTCGATTTGAACTTATACGCTGGTATGTACAGTACATAGACAATCATCATCATACATGTGCTTGAAAATATGTTTCATATTTTTGTTATTCGGCGGTATACTTCTCTACACACTTCTTCGGGGATACTTAAGTATATTTTGTTAAGTATAACTTTATGCTAGAAAACTCATTGATGACTTTGCGCGATGTACACCCGCACTTAGAAATGATAAAAGTCCATTTTAAATATACGAAAGCATAAGCATACGCTGCATTTATTACCCATTCTCGAAAAAATCTTGAATGGCTACTGAAATACAACTCATTACTTAAGCCTAAACTTTTGAGGTAATGGAACCCAGGGAGATGAGAATCACAATTAGTAGGAAACCGCGCGAACAAGTGTTGCCAACTCAAAAACATGCAACTTCAACACCTCCTTTGAAAAGTCATTAAAGACGTTGAAATTAAAAAAAATAATAATTAAATGGGTTCTTAGGTTAGGTTATGGGCTATTTTTGTTGTTGTTCATAACTTTTTATGAATTTTTCTAAGGGTTTTCTCCACTTCGTTGAGTTGTCGTGGAATCCCATCACTCGTGGTACCGATTCCAAATGCAGTTTTACTCTACCTTGGCATGTTTAAATTATTCATGTTATGGCAATCCGATGCAATTCAAACAGACTGAGAATTATGTAAATTGGATGCTCAAATGTAAACAACATTTTTCCCACGTACTTTATAGGGTAGTGTAGTGGTTTTCAACCTATGGTACGCGTACCCCGCGTGCTTTACAGCAAGGTAAAGTCGCAAGGATCGAAAATTGGGGGTACGCAATATCGTGGCACGAATGAAGGTTTTAAAACACAGCTCATCGTTTTCAAATTTCGGCGGATTACGCTCGGTGATTTGGCAGTCAATCATACGTCAGTCAGTTAGTCAGCTCAGTTTTGTGTGTCAACATGGGTTCCATAACAGTTGTTCCATCGATAATTGGCCCCCTGGCATTTTTTTTTTTTTTTTACGGTGAATACCGCACAAGAATCTCAACTGCTCCCGTCTGGAGCCAGTGAGACTATGGCATCCCCAATTGGGGTAAGTTGTTAGGCTGAAGGTAGCGGGGAGGGGAAGGAGGTGGGGAAGAGGAAGGTTGGGAAGTACCTGGCTATTCAGATCTGGTCACTAAACACGGCTAAAGCCATTTACAAGCAACGTTTCAATTCTGAATGGTGGTCTTACACCAGGGCGATACTGATAGTATCTTCCACTCTGGAACATGCCGCAAATATACTATATATTATTTTAAATGAATTAATTATGAAATAACACAAATTAATCAAAAAAATTTATTTGCGCATGCCGGGTTCGAACCCGCGACCTCCGGAGTGTGAGTCAAGAGTCTTAGCCACTGGACTACGGAGGTCGGCATACTTATTTACAGCATGCAGTTGGTTTAGGGAATATATGCAGGCGCGTAGCTACCTAGGGGCTACGCGGGGCAGTGCCCCGGGGCCCTCAAGCTCAGGGGGCCCTCGAATCTTTACCAGAAATCTCGATCGAACTGAACTTTTGGAAATTTCTCCAATTTTCAAAATAAATATGACAGGTTGCAACCCCACTTTAATTATGACAACTCAGTTGAGAGAAATTCAAAAGTTATGCCTAGGAAATTCCCCTAAATTCTTTCTGTAGGTTGGCAGTGTTGTCAATTTGACGGATAGTGATATGTGCGTCATTCCCCAACGACACTTGTTTCTCTTTCCTTTTATTTTACTTTTAACGTCGTCAGTAAACAGTGAGTACCTACCTACTCGAGCACAATCTAATATTGTATTGTTTAAATAAATTAGAAAACTAAAATTATGGATAAAAAGAAGAAACCCAGTGGTGCATTTAAACGCAAACAACGCCAAGAAAGAGAAGATAGTAAACAAAAATTGCCCAAAATTGACAAGTTTTTTAGTCAGCCTTCTGCAAGTACATCTGGCCAAAATATTTCTATTGATAGTGACTCAAATAATGTGGTAACTGCAGTGTTGGTTGAGAAGCCTACTGAAGAAGATTCGACAATAGGCCACTTGCATGGACTTCATAACGACTTGGAAAAAATCGTGTGGATAGAGTTTTTTACTAAGATTACGAAAATGTTAGTAAAAAGTTTTAGAAACGTACAGTTTTTTTTATTTTTAAATAAATAAATCCATTATTTGGGCTCGTGACGTCACTACATGAAAATGTCCCGTCGCCGAAAATGTTCCTATTAATTTTATAAAATTCCACACTGATTTATTTTTTTATATGGCATCACTTTGATTTCAGGCGAATTTTTGAATTCGTTCACTGGATTTATTGTTTGTTCTCTGCGAACTTATCATTTGGTTTGATTTTTTGACAGATGTTCTGAAGAGAACCCCGTACAATTAATGGGTACGGGGTTCTCTTCAGAACATGAAGAGGATGTCGGTACATGTTTTAGAGGTATAATGATTATGGTGCTGATTTTAACAAAATAAAAAATTTTAATATTCTTATTATTATTACAATTTACAAGTTCAAGTATATTACATTGATTTTAGTAATTTAGACGCTGTACATTAAAATGATTTATGATCAATAAGATGGATCAAGGAAAAAAATATTTATGAGATGTAATATTTTTGGTATGCCTCGTTATTCACCTGTGCCATTCGTGTGGAAAACGTTTTTTTTTTTTAAATGATTTTCGGCTATGTAATTATCGTTTTTTCACACCTATAAAATTATGTCCCGTCTTTCCGGTTTATAAAAAATGGTCTGATTTTTCGTATTGAAATTTTCAAAAAATCCCCAGAGTTTCAAAAATACGATTAAAAAAAAAAAAAAAAAAACAGAATGTCTTAGAATATTTGCCTAAACCGGAAATTTTTTTTAAAAAATGTGATGCAAGTGGCCTATTATTGCAGTTGGAGATACCTCCGCCGCCGATCATGTGAACGTGGATGATGTTTGCATGACACACATAAGAGCGGAGGGTTTGGAGGAACCTTTAAATCTTCTCTATTTCGTTTTATTAGCCAAACCTACACCAAGTATTAATTGTAATTTATGTTGTTACTGTTTAATATTTTTATTACCTGCCCTGCAGTGCACAAAAAAGAGCTTAAGTAGCTTCGCATTTTTAAAGTATTTGTATATTTCATATCTTTATTTGATAAAACCTAATCAGTTTACATGGCAGTGGGGCCCCATTTTTTAATTTGCCCCAGGGCCCTTGGTTACCTAGCTACGCCACTGAATATATGGTATACCTAAATACACAAAATGTAACTAAGTGACCCCGAAGGAATGTGCAGAGATAATAACAAATTATAAAACATATTTTCAAATGTATTAAGGAAAAATCTGCTTGTCTATACAAGGTGTCCGGGGGTAAAGTGCATTAACTTCGAGAGGTGATTCTACATGATGGTAGGAGTAAAAAAGATTAACAACTTTTTCCGAAATTCCAACATTTGTTTTCCCATACAAAAAGACGTGCATACTAAAAATCCTTAGTGTGAGGTACGATCTTACTTGCTGAGAGCCTGCCGGGCGCCCGACTCGATTGTGATTGGCCCGTATCGTAACAGCGGAAAATAATAAATCTGGTCGCACACGCCGGACTAATTTTATCTTTTTACCTCAAAACTACCCCTAAAAGTTGGAATTTCGAAAAAAATTATTCATCTTTTTTACTTGTACTATCATGTAGAAACACCTCCCGAAGTTAATGCACTTTACTCCCGGACACCCTGTATTTAGTGTAGGTTTACCAGCGCGTAAATTCAAAAAATCGTCACTGCATATAAATTCGTTTAAAATCCATACTAACGTATTTGTAAGGGTATTTTTGAAGTCGATTTTACGTTTGAAATTGGTAAATAATGCACAAAAAAATATATCTCTAAATATATATCTTGGGGGGGGGGGGGGGGGTTCAATTGTCGGCGGATCAACTGTCGGGTCACCTTCAATATGTCTTTCATTACACGTGTACACAAGATAGATAGAGTAGATAAAGGGTACGGGGTACAACAAATTTTTGGTCAGAGTCAAGGGGTACGCAGGCTGAAAAAGGTTAACAACCGCTGGGAGAGGGTTTCAGGCGTGCGGACTGCGGACCGCCTGGGCCCGTACAAATCATAACCTTGTATGGGAAATCGTATTAATTTACGTACTACGTGATATCTGGAAGCATGAGATAATGTACTTTATTTTTATTACAATGGGGGACGTGATTATATTCTGAGAAAAAACCATTTTGCCCAAATCTGTGTTTGTAGATGAGTAAATGTGGATATGGTTTTACAGAATAATATAATAGATGAAACTAATTCTTTTTTCGGTGGAAGAAGATTGATGTGAATAAAAGTGGGATGCTGAGGTTATTCTGCCAGTTGAAGGCATCTGGAATCACTAGATTCAGCAGATATTTCCCTCCGGGAAACTGGTGGAGTAGGCATTCATATTTTTTTAATAATTTTCCTATGCAACGTTCAATGACGGTGTAAGAGGAAAACTAAAAATATGTTAATCAAAAGTCAAATTAGTGGCATTTGGACCACCATAATACGGTCATGTGCCTAGTATGGTAGACAACTCAACAAAGTGGTATTTCCACTACCATAATACGGGCATGTGCCTAGTATGACATACAACTCAACAAAATGGCATTTCCACTACCATAATACGGGCATGTGCCCAAAGACGTTATATACTGTAGACGCGGGGTAGAAATCTCAAAGCGGGAAGCCAAAAGCAAGGCAATTGCACTGGTCTCGATTTCTAGTACTTTAATACTAAATTGTCACTTGTCGAGTTGTCGAGTAAGGTCGTGTCTTACCAGTAGGAAAATTGCATTTAAAAAGCGCCAAAATGCTCTCCTGTGTGATGAGAAAATGTTTCCATTACACGGCAAACAGTAGTAAAAGTGAAGAAATAAAATTTCATTATATGTACACACAAATTACGTATTATTATCGATTATTATAAGCAATGGAATTAATTTTCATGCTCCCGGCCGACAACTTTGTGCGTCATTAGAGAAAAAACACACATTCTTTGATTGTCTTATGGTACGCCCACACTGAGGCCAGCTTCCAACTTCAAACTTTCGGACGATTGTGTAGAAGAGTAGTTCGTGCGTTGGAAGTTCGAGTTGGAAGTTTGGCTTCGGTGTGGAAGTAACATATCTTTTTAGAACCATAATAACTGAATTAAGAAATTACTGAAAACTGCTGAAAACAAAAGTTGCTTACTTGCCACATTATTTTGCGAGTATGTGAGGCTATGGCGAGTCTATTTATAAAACGTCATTGCATGTGCCTAGTATGATAGACAACTCGACAAAGTGGCATTTTCACTACCATAATACGGGCATGTGCCTAGTATGATAGACAACTCGACAAAGTGGCATTTTCACTACCATAATACGGGCATGTGCCTAGTATGATAGACAACTCGACAAAGTGGCATTTTCACTACCATAATACGGGCATGTGCCTAGTATGATAGACAACTCGACAAAGTGGCATTTTCACTACCATAATACGGGCATGTGCCTAGTATGATAGACAACTCGACAAAGTGGCATTTTCACTACCATAATACGGGCATGTGCCTAGTATGATAGACAACTCGACAAAGTGGCATTTTCACTACCATAATACGGGCATGTGCCTAGTATGATAGACAACTCGACAAAGTGGCATTTTCACTACCATAATACGGGCATGTGCCTAGTATGATAGACAACTCGACAAAGTGGCATTTTCACTACCATAATACGGGCATGTGCCTAGTATGATAGACAACTCGACAAAGTGGCATTTTCACTACCATAATACGGGCATGTGCCTAGTATGATAGACAACTCGACAAAGTGGCATTTTCACTACCATAATACGGGCATGTGCCTAGTATGATAGACAACTCGACAAAGTGGCATTTTCACTACCATAATACGGGCATGTGCCTAGTATGATAGACAACTCGACAAAGTGGCATTTTCACTACCATAATACGGGCATGTGCCTAGTATGATAGACAACTCGACAAAGTGGCATTTTCACTACCATAATACGGGCATGTGCCTAGTATGATAGACAACTCGACAAAGTGGCATTTTCACTACCATAATACGGGCATGTGCCTAGTATGATAGACAACTCGACAAAGTGGCATTTTCACTACCATAATACGGGCATGTGCCTAGTATGATAGACAACTCGACAAAGTGGCATTTTCACTACCATAATACGGGCATGTGCCTAGTATGATAGACAACTCGACAAAGTGGCATTTTCACTACCATAATACGGGCATGTGCCTAGTATGATAGACAACTCGACAAAGTGGCATTTTCACTACCATAATACGGGCATGTGCCTAGTATGATAGACAACTCAACAAAGTGGCATTTCCACTACCATGTGCCTAGTATGGTAGTCTGTATACAAAAGTTATTTTATGGAGAAAAAAACACTCTTTGAAAAGTTATTAAAAATGAGTAAAACAATAACGAATAACCTAACGTTACCTGTTTAACATGTTTTTTTCATCACTTTTAATGACCGCTTAAAATATGTCCAGAATCTTACAAGCACATTGCAGAAGAGCAACCCCGACACTTTCCAAATTCCCTTTCAAAGAACCAACTTAACCTTCTCCCAATCTCTTATGCCAATGTATCGATTATACGAGTATATATAAATGCTACTACGCTCTACGATATGTTTGTAACACATGGTTGCACACAAATCCGCTGAGATTGGACTGTGATTTATTGCCCGTCTTACAAGAGATTCCCTGTAAATCTAATTAAATGTCGGTAGGTACCTAAATGGATTATTTTTATTTTCATCCCCATTTCTTAGTCGAATTTGGAACCCATTTCTTCTACAAGGTCATTCGGGCATTCCTACCGGGGAGGTGTCGGAAAATAAAAAAAAAATTGCATACCTGCAAATGCTGTTAAAATTCAGCACAGTATCTAACCAGTACTTACCAAGGAGCCACCTTTTCTGGTGAACATTTGTTTAAATAAATAATTATAGGGGTTGTACGCCGAAGGTTTCTCGAATAATAGAAATTCTAAATCAATTTCACAGCTTGATGTCTTCTACCTCCCATCATTTCGGCATCCTAAAAAGAAGTATCGCGATCTTAAATTCGACGCTCGGATAATCGTACGTACGAGTAATAGTGGATCGGTATACTGACACTAACCCGACTATTAACATACTTTTGACACTTCTGTCTGCCATATTACCAACCTGAAGGAAGCACTCCACCTATTAGAGAAGTGATTATAAAATGAATACTAAATGTTCCTTCTTCATTCATTTCAGACATAAAGTAGGTAAGAACCTATGATACAATATTTTAACATCAAATTATTTTATTTGTTTTTTTTTTTCAATATTGGGATTACAATTCCCGTGAGTTTTCACGGATCTGCGCTGGTAATCCCAAATACTAATTTCGGTTGTCTGTGCTTGCAGTTAGTCCTGCAATAAATCTGGTTCAATGAACTTAAATTTGATGTGAATTTAAGTGTTATTTTCAAAGTTTGAATCAGTTATGAGTACCTAAAACATAATATTTCAACAGAAAATGAAAATAATTAATCTACGCATTCTCAGATGGCGCCAATTTAATAATTTTAAGTTAAAAAAACTTTTTGCAAGTTATGCTTTAAAATATTAAAGTGAATCGTTTGTTTGCGCCCGTACATCTTCTCTTATATAAAAAAAATGAATCGCTGAATGTGTTGCTAGGCGCGTAACTTTCGAATGACTGCACCAAATTGGATAATTCTTTTTTTGTGTGTTCGTTATTCTCAGGACAAGGTTTTAACAAAACTTCCGGTGACCTCTGGCATTACGAAATTTGTATAAAAAATTGCTATTGGTGGCACGCGAGGTTTGAAAACTGAATGTACGGAAAGCGGGAGGGAGGGAGAGATGTGGGAGGGGGGGAGGGGGGGGAGGTGGAGGAGGCGGAGTGGGAACCCTCCTTACACCATGCGAGCGAAGCCGCGGGAAAAAGCTAGTATTCAATATAAATATTAATAAATAGTTTTGTCCATAGACAAACTCATATCTTTCAAGAAAGGTTAACAAATTCAATTTTGTATCGGTGACTCAATCCAATAATGTATTGAATTGGCGCCTTCTGTGAATAACGTACGTTTCGTTTAACCTTAAGAGGAAAACGGTCCCCGAGAAATTTCAAATAATAGATATTTTACGAAACTGTTGCTGTCGTTGTCGCTGTTATCCCCCCCCCCTCTCCGAATACTGAGCGGAAGGGACAACTGCACCTCCAAAACTGGATCGATTTTTAAGATTTTATTATTACTAAGAAAAAAATCATCGTCTTAGATTGTAATATATAACATCTGTTGATGGTGTTCAAACTCCGCAATTTGAACGATTTTTGGAAGGCCTTAACACCTATAGGAAGTAATTTATCAAAAAGGCAAAACCTACCGACACGCTAGTGGTCGATATCTGTATTATATTAAAAAAAATATTTGTACTAGTGTCAAAATCCAGAGAGCGGAAATTGGGGAATTCGTTTGTGTGGACCGAACGCCGCGGCCGCCCGATTTTATCTTTTCAGCCAATAGAGTTTTTTGCAGATATCTAGTCGAAATGTGATTGCAAAATCGCCGCCCACAGTTTCCCTCATGCTCCTGTTACTCCTGTCAGATCCTATTCAAAATCAGGATAACGAAATTTGCATCCAGCTAAACTCCCTTTGTGAATTACGCTTAGCATGGCCGAATTTCAACAGAAATTGCATTCACACTAAAATATGTATGGATGGATCCTTTGTGACATTTCCCTTTCTCACCCATATATTGTTGCTTTCAACAGTAGGACAACAAATAAAAAAAGCGGCCGAAATTTTTACAAAAATGTATGTTTCCTCAAACAAAACAAAAAAACATAAGCTAGTTAGGGAACGTACCCATACTACGTGACCAAATTTTTGCAATTTTTAACCCCCCCCCCCCATTTTGAAGACCCCCCCCCCCAAACGTGTCACGTAGTATGGGTACGTTCCCTTAATAAGAAAACAGAAGGAGAAATAAGAAAGAACTAAAGAAAATAAAAAAAAAGACGATGGCAATGAGTGGAGTGGTGCTGTTGATAATGTTGTTTGGAACGTAAAAAAGTCGAAAACATATAAATTTTAAGTTAAACTAGCTGACCCAGCCACGCGTTGCTGTGGCTAATAAAACACAACGTCATCTACTGGATGGTTATCCAACCTTTATAACCACCGCCGTCTTTGAGTTTATCGCGAAGAGACAGACAGATGCCGCGGAGGACTTTAATTTATAATACGTACAGATGGTGTGAAAGATTATAATAATGTGCATGAAATGCTTGGGGTAACTAACGTATTTAAGTTAATAAGGATTAATACTGTATCCGTCTAAATAACTTTTCATTTTCCGCAATGTACGTGACCATTTTTTTAGATTTTAGATGATAGAATGGGTGTAGTAAGCTATCCGTAAAAGATAGATATATGCCTTCGCGGACTTTTTTGTAGATCTATAAAAGATGAATATCCCACCATGCATTGTTTTATTATATCCCAAAAGAATTAGGCAGCGTTTTCGATGAAAGCTACCAGGCGGCTTGACTTTTTCCGACACTTCTAACAATTATCGTTATGTTTCAACCAATTTACACAAATCCTTGACAAATTATATACGTAAACCTTCCTCACGAAACACTCTATCTATTGGTGAAAACCGCATGAAAATCCGTTCAGTAGTTTTCGAGTTTATCGCGAACAGACAGACAGACAGACGGTCAGACGACGCGGGGGACGTTAATTTATAATATTTTTTAATTTAATTTAATTTTTAATTTTAATTTAATTTTAAGTTAAATATCACAAGAACAAATTAATCACCCCTTTTATTAAATATCTTACATACCGTACATACCGTAGGTACTTTTACTTAGCTGATCAGGATCAGCTAAGGAAAAGCGACCTATGTTTCTTTTTAAATTGTTAATTCGGAGCTCAACTATTGCGAACTCATAAGTGTTGTCAATTTAACGATACCTTCTTGACTAACAAGGTATAAGGAACTACGAGTATTTCAACCATTCACAAACAAATTATGTAGCAATTGCCGCTTACATGGTTTAGCTGACAAATATGCACATGATATTGATGACAAATGTGATATAAAACGACATTTGTAATGTGACAATTTCTATGTTTAAAACATACTTCAATTTTCTTATGTCAACATAATTTCATTTTTTAATTATCAATATTTTATTTTTGATATTTGTGAATGATGTTCTTTCTATTTTTAACGATGTCGAAGTTTTAATGTTTGCGGACGATATGAAAATATACAAAGCCATAAGAAATATCAATGACTGCCAAACATTGTCAAATAACTTGTTTAAACTTTTTGTTTGGTGCCAAGAGAACTATCTACAACTAAATACCTATAAGTAAATGTCTAATTATGAGATTTCATAGAATAAAAAATCCAATAATTTACGAATACTCCATCAATGATGTAATGCTAACAGCTGTAACCGAGGTGAATGATTTGGGTGTAAACTTTGATCAAAAACTGAATTTTATAAACCATATTGAAATTACATCAAATAAAGCCTTGAAAATGTTGGGATTTGTAATAAGAATTTGCAGTCAATTTAAAAATATTCAAACCTATAAAAATTTGTATATGTCTTTGGTTAGGAGTCAAATTGAGTACAATTCTACAGTATGGGCACCTAGTTACGCTAGCCACTCGCTCACGATAGAAAGAATCCAAAATAAATTCTTAAGATTTATTAATTTTAGAATGGGTATTACAAGGGATTGTGTCAACTATGATTATCTACTATGCCAACTAAATTTATTAAAATTATCTGAACGTAGAATAGTTAATGACCTAACATGTTTATATAAAATCATAAATTCAATAATTGACAGCCATGAACTATTATACTTGATTTCTTTTCATATACCTCGCAAACCAACATCGAGGCAATATCTACCGTTCTATTGTGATAACTCCAACACAGAATCACAGTTGTACACCCCCGCTCGCCGTATACAAAATTTGGGTAATGACTATAAAGATGTTGTTGACATATTCAATACACCATTCACCAAATATAAACAAGTCATTACCCAATTTATATTGAAAAGAAGAACATCAAATTTAATTTAATTAACCGAACAAACTACGTAGCTCAGCATTGACTTATGAGACCTTACCAATGTATTGTAATTTTCCTACTATTACATTTTTCCATCTTGCATGGCGGAGTATTTAGTTTCGATGTTATTTCGTCTTTTACTTTGTTTTTGCTTTAGATGTTGTTTTTGATTTTGTCTTCTATTTTGTTTTCGATTTTGTTTTTGATTTTGCTCTGATTCTGTAATGCTTAACTTAGATGGTCTTTGTAATAAATAAAAAAAATAATGTGTAAAAGCCCAGCCGGGCGGGAAATTCATAATAAATAAATAAATATTTTACTATAGATTCTCAACTAGGCACTCAAGTACTTCAGATATCTTTACTATCAGACTGAAGAGAGATAGCTTTTAAATGTATTATTTTATTAAAAATTATTTTTAATAAAATAATACTTTTTTTTTTTAAACCAAAACTATTATTAAATATTTAACTGACAGCCCTGAAACAGTTAGCTAATTAGCAATACCTGCTTAATAATTTCAAACAAAGATAAATTTGAAGGTAACAATAAACTCAATGCAAATTTACTCTATTTAGTGCTAATAAATACTGTTGACAACTTTTTGACAAGTCCCCTTTGTTTAGGTACATCTTTTTTATTCTAAATAATCCATCTAAATTTTATGTTCTCGGTTATTATAACATTGATATTTTTTTTTGGTATAGTAACAGTAGTTTAGTAACACATAATAGTATCCTTTACCTAAATACTTGCTACTTTGTTAAATGTTCATTTCTACTTTGTTATTATTGATAATCTCCTGTGTACCACTGTATACTTATAATACCATGTACTCACTTCAATGTAAAAGCCATGCTATGGCGTTTAAATAAATAAATAAATAAATAAATATTTTTCTTATAAATTTAACACCATTGTAAACCACTGTAATGCAAGAAATTATTTTTGCGATCTGTTGATTAATACTACCTTTTCTGTAAAAAATGTTAACATTATATACCCAATATGAAAGTCCCATGGGCGATAAAAGAGTAAATAAATAGTGACCGCGACCGAAGGTTCGGTTTCGGTTTCGGTTTCGGCAAGGTTCGGCAAAAAAATCTAGTTTCGGAAAATCTGCCGAACCTTCGGTCGCACCGAAACTCTACATTCGTGAATTATCGCGTCGTTCGGCTGACTTAGGGTGAGTTCGTGACTCGAGTGTCACCCGCCATCATCAGCTGATTTCACCGGCCGGTCCGGCGTGATTGTGTAGTGAGGTTATGTGTTATTTCTCGCGCATACACGTTTGTTAATTTCATAATTTTTGTTTGTTTTATAAAAAAAACAAATAATTATTTTTTCACATATTTCAATTATTGTTTTTTTTTTTAATTTCATTTAACACGTGTAATAAGAATGTTGTGATTATAAACGCAATTATAATTAAAATACTCAATTGATAGGGTCCTTCCATTATAATGTAAGTGTTGATTATTGACAAATTTTTGTTCCAAGAAGTATGATTTTGTTAATTTAAAAAAAAATGTTTTTTCACATACTTCAATTTTTGTATTTTTTTTTTGTATTTCATTTAATACATGTTTACTGTCTGCATAGGTATAAAAAATAAGAAAATTTTCAATAAACAATAGATTTTAACACGTCTAAAAAAGATTCGATTTCGGTTTTGGTTTCGGCCGAAACTGAGACAGACACCGAAGATTCGATTTCGGTTTCGGTTTCAGCAGAAAGTCTTGCTTCGGCCGGACACTATAAATAAATAAATATTTTTCTTTGCAATGAAGAGAAAATGAGTGTAGGGACTTGCTATACGAGTATAATGCAATGAGAACATGCGCAAAGATATTATGAAATAATAAGAGAAGTGCTAAATTTTATATCGGTGAAGCAAACTGTAGGAATTCGATAGGCATATAAAATTAACGGTTCCATGACAGTTCATCCTGCGACAATTCATCCGGCGACAGTTCATCCTGCGACAGTTCATCCGGCCGGCAGTTCATCCTGCCGACAGTTCATCCCGCCGACAATTCATCCGGCGACAATTCATCCTGCCTGATCATTTAGAAGATTTTTTCTTCAAGTAAGTATGCAAAGAGGATATACGGCCGTACAACCTAACCTAACCTAACCTATTTAGTAAAAATATTTTTACAGCGGATTTCCACTCAAAATGCCTTCAGATATAAGTATATCGATTTTGGTCTTACGGCCGTATATCCTCTTTGCATACTTACTTAATAAAAATCTTCTAAATGATCAGGCAGGATGAATTGTCGCCGGATGAATTGTCGGCGGGATGAACTGTCGGCAGGATGAACTGTCGGCAGGATGAACTGTCGGCCGGATGAACTGTCGGCAGGATGAACTGTCACCGGATGAATTGTCGCAGGACGAATTGTCGGGTCACCAAAATTAACACAGGTAATATTCCAAAGGATTTTTAAAAGAAACCTTGCAAATAAAATGCATTTACGGGATAAACGGGCTCGCGACGAGAAATGCGCGATTAATTAGTTTACTAACAATTAATAAATCAATTTGAACCTATCCAAAAGAAATTACTGTAACAGACAACTGAATACAAGTATTTCTTGTTAAATTTAATTAGAAATGTTAAGCCTTAATGTTTGTGTTTGCGATTTTTAGAATTAGATCACATCACGATGTTGATTGACCGCTCGGTTTATAAGGTATATTTATTTCATACTCTTCAACAAACCATTCCCCGAAAACCGAATATCTCCTAAATTGGAGGAGGAATGTTCCACGCACGTGGAGAAGGGGAAGAAGGGTTCGAGTAGATAGATCCCACGTGTCACGTGAACAAGGCCACGTGGGAGAAGGCTAAACCCTTTAAGAGCGTTTAACCAGCCAGCGGACGAAAATCCACATTTCGTCGAAAGTTGTTCTTACGATCGTGCAGGGCGGTTACAATGAGAAAGATTAATTATTCTCCGTACCAGTTTTTTTAAATTATAACTCATATCGAATTTATTTCAATTCAAATTAGCTTTAATTTATACCTTCATCCAAAAATGCTGAAAGGCGTGATGATAAAACTATTAAAATAATGTACTTTTTGTAGTTATTTTTTCATTATAAGTATTTATTATTTTTCAATAATGTCTAAATTTAATAAGAATGTTAAAAAAATCTGAAATATATTGGTTTGTAAGTGCGCAAATAAATACACAAACGGACCAATTTTCGCCAAGAAACACATGTACGTACATATTTTTTAATGATTTTTTTGAAACTAAAATTAAAATTCTAATACATACGTTTGCTAGATAATGTATTGATTTAATTTACTGCATGATTTTATTATATGAAATGGGTGTGGTATAATACAAAAACTTTTTTGAAAATTGAACAAATCTGCCAACGACCTATGGAATAACCTTATTATACAAAAAATTAAAAAAAATTCTTTAAATTTATTACATACGAATGCTAGATAAAAGAACAATCTTTCGAAATCCATTTTTAATTTTTTGTGGAAAAGAGTCAATGTATAAAAACTTTTTTGAAAATGACGTATTTCCGGTTTTCTCTGGTAATGCCCTCTTAAGGAAATGCCGGGACCAAATGCATTGCCCATCATCGGAAACATTTGGTGATTTTTCTCTAAGTTCAGCTTCTCTATGCAAGTTGCACTTGTAGGCCCAACAGAGTAAAATAATTTTTTTCAAAGATTTTATCAAACATGCTAATTTGTTACCTACTACTTACATGTCTTAAATATGTTTCATCACAATATATGGCGTTAGTGTATTCTAAGCATATAATTTTGAAGGCGGGAATTGAGCTGTCAACTCTTTGATTCTGAACTTTCCTTTAGTGAACTTGAAAAATCGTTAATCAAAAATAACAAAATAAATACTGATTTCCAATATGGAATTATTAAACAATTAAAAAATGAACAATTTTCTGATTATTGGTAGGATCATCGCTTCATCGCTTGTCTGAGTTCATAAAATTATCCTATTACTAGCTGGTTCCCGGCATGCGTTGCTATGCGATTTCGTTGCTTTCCCATTCCCTTTCCGCCTCCCCTTCTTCTCCCGCGTCACCTTCTCCTATCGCGTTCTCACTCCGCCTCCTCCACCTTCCCTCTCCCCACTCCACGCCCCCCGTTCACCCGTCCCGCGAACTCCCTCCCGAGCTCCCCTCCCCCTCCCAGATTCCCCTCCCCCCTCCCGGGTTTCTCTCCCCACGCTCCCGAGAACCCCCGTCCCGAGTTCTCCTCCCCCCTCCCGCATTCCGTACATTCAGTTTTCAAACGGCTCGCGTGCCTCCTATTGAATTTTTTCAAATTTCATAATGCCAGAGCTCACCAGTAATTTTATACAAACCTTGTCCTGACAATAACGAACAAGAAAAGAAATATTATTCAATTTGGTGCAGTCGTTCGGAAGTTATGCGCGTTATTTCGGCGATTCAGTTTTATTTATAGAGATGAAAATTGAAAATTTCAAAGAAAAAATGTGGATCATTGTACAGTAATATTTCATATCACAGACATTATTGATGCATATAGCGGACAACTGAAATAGCATGATTAATAATTTAATGGTCAGAATAATAGAAAAGAATAATTTTCTTGGTTTATTATTATCATTTTTTATATGGAGGTTCCTTACTTTATCTACATTTGTATTACATAGATTGGTACGTAAAATCTAGATAATATACATATAAAGAATATTGATTATAAACAGAAATACATGTGATAGAATTATAATGTAACATTTCTTAGTTTATTTTTATAGAGCTGCTGGCAGCTCGATTAAGATTTCGACTTAGATGGCAATGATATCTTCCTTTTTGTAATAAGCATTCAGTTTAATTGATAGCTGTATACAGAAAGTTAAATTGTATTAGTTGATAACGACGTGATGCTCGCTTTTTGTGATTTTTTTACAGTCGGCGTCGGTATCTAATCAGATTTGGTCTAATATTTTTTTTTCGCGCTCCGTTAAATTATAAAATATCTATAAATTTATAGATTTTATAGTATGTTGAAGTTGAATCGTATTGTGAACGTAGGCTTTAAGAATGTGCTAAATAACAAGGGAATCTACTCACTTTCAGTAGTAAACAAACGCGTATCTAGTGTCAGGTTGGTGGCTAAATAAACAGAATGTTTAATAATTTGTGCATAATATACTACTCATATATTCTAGGCCAGGTATTGTGCACAAATAAATCAATTTTGAAATGTTCAAATCATAAAATAAAGAAGGACATAGAAATGCGATGTGGGCTTGTTACGTGATCCAAAAATCTGGGCAATCGGGGCTTTAATTTCCAATACAAAACTGTGTTTGCTTGCACACGTACGGGTGCTAGAAGACATGCTTCAATGGCTACATGCACCATAGAGCTATAGAATTAGATGCGCTGTAGAGTACTAATATCTCGTCGAAACGTGTTCCTCTATGGATTCGGTAGTTTCGTCGTTCGGCGTTAGAGCGATGGAGGTCGATCGGAGGTCCCCCGCGTTGCCCGGGATTTACGCAGATTTTTTTTCAAATCTACTGTAAACGGTGATCTTCTTCTTGTTTTGAAGTTCAAGTGTGCAAAATTTCATCACGATGTGTCAAAATTCTGCTTCCAGGTGTGGGAAAAAGGAATGGGGTGTTTTTTTTAAATTTTACATAAATAGTGACCCTTTTCTTGTTTTGTTTCAATTTTTTTTCTACAAAATCAAACCAATAAAAAATTAGAATAACAGCCCAACCCCTCACCCCTAACTGTCCAATACCAGAGGTTTTACAAAAATACATTTAGTTAAAAACTAAAACATCAAAAAAATATCGCTAGAGACCAAAATTTTATACTCCAAATAATGTCAGGAAACACTGGTCAAAGTAAGTAAAGTAAATAGTGAAGAAAGCAACACACCGTATATTAGAAGAAGTTTAGAAATGCAGTTTTTTGTATTTTGGTAAAACGCAAGGTGTTTTCTTTTGCTACACCGTCGCCATACACATCATTAATTCTTCGAGCCGTTTCTGCAGCACTGGTGCCACGGTGGAACTCGTACTCGTAAATAACGCAATATTTCAAGTTTTCCATTTTGTAAACTAAGTTTTTTTTTTTTTTTTTTTTTTTTTTTTACATTAACTCCACACAGGAGGCCCTGAGGAAAATAATTTCCCTCAGGGCCTATGTCATCTGGGATGCTGTGTGGAGAGTCTTTTTGAGGAGAGGAAGTGACGTAAAGAAAAAAAATAATTAAGGAAAAACAAATGAATTATAATTTTCGAAAAACAAATACATGAGTATCTAAATAGCTGTATAAATTTATAAATTTGAATTTGGAATTCCTAACCAAAGAGAAGATATTTGAGATCAAAGTTGCCAGTACTGGAAACGCCAATTTCATATGTAAGGACCTAATATAACAATTCATAAAAACCATTATTATTATTTAATTCTAGAGTTAATGATTTAATTTTTAATGGTACAATTAATATTAAATTGATAATGTAGCAAACAATTTCAGTGAAGTACTCATAGGAACTGTTAGTTATTTTCTTGTTTTCAGTCTTGTAATAGTCTTTGATCCACCTCGTTTAAGTTTGTGCAACTTTTCATCATTTTAAATAAACGTAGGTAACCAATTAAAATCAATTGAGATTCATGATAACTCGTTTCCTCACGAAGAAAATACTAACTTGAGATTATCCGCCGCATACGGGCAATGGCCAGGTCCTCTTTCTTCCAACGAAATAAGAATAATAGGGGTTAAAGGTATTCTCAGAGTCACTAATCAAATCAAAATTGTAATCAAAGCCTTCTACGTCATCAAGTTGGCGTTTGTGGATTCTGTGATGTATTTCTTTAACTCCAGTTCTTTGAACAATATAATCGTTTGCATAAAATATTCCAGCGTTTATCCCGTCACTTAAATCTGGTTGATTAGGGGCTAAAGTCTCTTCAATTGGATATTCGACGAGATCTTTGCTGTTTTTTTCTCCGCTTTCTGTGCGTTTGTCATTCGTAACAGCTACGTAGTTGATTTCTTTCAGGTTTGAGGGCAGGGCATCAGAGTTCAGCCGGACTAGTTCAACTTGTCTCAAATTTGTATCTGTGTCTTCTTGGAAGGTGTTCAACGGCCCAGATGGCTTCTGTAGGGAAGTCCCCAAGAGGGTCACAAATATCAAACTCACTGAAAATCTTCTCGACATTTTGATAAAATTGTGTTTCACGATTTACGTTTTGCATTAAAAAAGTTAGTTTCAGTTATTTTTATAAAATAAATTCTCAATATCTTAGTTGTATTTCACAAAAAGATTTTTAATTTTGTCAGCGACAGCAAATGAGTCAATTATATAATTTACAAAAAAACCAACTTATTTTAAGAGTGGTAAGACCACATTTAAACATGTTCATGTATGAAATGATCTTATATAGTGGAGAACTAACACACCTGATCGCAGATTCAGAAAACTTATTTCAACACAGTCAAGGATGGTAGGAAAATACGCGAAAATTGCTTATATATGGATTATTAGATAACATATTTGTAAATTCCTGAAAATGCGAGTGGGCCAAGTTCAGCCAAAACAAATTGGTTAACTCCACATACTCGTAGTTGACTCAAGAAATTAGTTGCGTCGTCTATTTGCTTCCATTATTGATCTAATTGAGTTATTGACATTTATTAGGCGTGTGGAAATCTGGTGATTCCAAGATCCGGAGACAAGCTGACCGCACTTTCCTAGAATTATTATTAATCCGGTACTTGTATGTATACCACTTGGAAATGAGGTGCATATACCTAATAATATTCTATTTTTTATTAATTATTATTATAAATTTTGTGAAATATTCCATAGGACCAAAAAAAAAGTTTTGAACCGGCAACCTCCGGGTCTGGGGAAAAGGAGATTACCTCTGTGCCACAGAGGTATTAACTGTAAAAAAAGGTTTATTTTTTAAGCAGAAATGAATGAATAATAATAAAATTATAAAACATTTAATCTAACTTGAAAATTTCTGAGAAATAGCATTACGGGCCCGTCAAACTTATATATGCTGTCGAGTGTCGCTTGTAAATTTTGTGGATCTGAAATAAAACTTTACTACATCAAAAAATCAACTTGTAATCAGGCTAAAATCAAAAATGTGAACACTTCTCTATAAGAATTACGACATTTTAAAGAGAACAAACATATTTCAAACAAGTAGTTTTCATTAAACGTCATAAATGTCATATCATCCATTCAATTCGTGAATCCTTGATAGCATTGCACCTACCTAATAATGTATGTAGCCTTGGAGGAATATGTAAATACGAGTATATTTCCTCCAAGTCTGTACATATACCTACCATAATACTATGTTCTTCCGTGGTCGAATGTACAAAAACTCGGTTTTCATGTAGGATTTCATATATTGCGTTCACTGAAGGCTGCTTTGTTTCGGGTTGACAAGCGACCGTCTCCTTATGAATAAGGTGTTTATGGTTTCTCGTTTCCGTAGGCAAATGCGGAGGAACTCCTAAAGCTAGGCCATAGGCTCTCTTTGCAAAAGACAAACAGCCAAAACATGCTAAATATGGCCAGGTCAACTTGCTAGCAGATTTCTGTATATGGAAAAAAAAATTGTATGGTTTTTTTTTTTAATTTTTTCCTACCCAAAAACAGAAAACCTCTAAGTCTATAATAGCTAGGTAATATTTTTCTTTAAATCCACAAAACTTAAAAACTCCGAGGCTCATAAAATATGACGATCGTCTATTTAGGTAAAGAGCACTAGGTAACTTTAAACCATAAATTTAAATGATTCACCACTTCATGGAAAATAAAATTAAAAAATCTTCGATTTCACAACTGCCTTGATGATGGACACTGTAATGGTGCACGAAACGTTGACTAAAAAGCGAGGTAGCCCAATACGGTGTCCTTGATCCATAACTTTGTTTCAGACTCTTCAACAGATCATGTCCCGACCACCAAATATCTCCCAAAGCGTCGCAGGAATGTCCCGCGCACGTGCAGAAGGGGAAGGAGAGATTCGAAGAATCGGACCCCACGTGTCACGTGAGTAGGGCCACGTGGGAGAAGGCTAAACCCTTCAAGGAAATACCAGGACCAAATGCACTGCCTCTTGTTGGAAACTCATGGAGGTTTATGCCGAAAATCGGTAATCACTTCAGATTATAGAATTTATGCCTTGAAGAGCTTCTGACTGACGTTGGACTACGACTTAGTTCAGGCGCACACGAGAAACGTTGGTTGCGGTGACAGTTGGCATATATTTCAAATTTCATAATTCAGCTTGATTTGATTTGTGCAGGGGAATATTCCAATATGGACAACGCAGATATATTGAATGCACTGTACAAGCAATATGGAGACATTGTCAAACTGGACGGAGTCGTTGGTCTTTCCGACGCCATTTATTTACTCTCACCAGACCACATAGAAACGGTAATTAACTGACATATTCAAAATCATTGAGCTGCAAGCTGCTCGGCTCTGGACCCAGAGATCGTTGGATAAAAATTCGGAATCATCAAACAAATAAAATAAAATTGGTAGAATTGTCTTTGAAAGAAAGAGTATGAGAGTACTAGAGAGAGAACTAAAATTATCTTCGAAAGGGAGAGTACGAAAACAGTGTGAAATAGTATGGTAGAAAAGTTCAATCCTCAAGTCAAACCAGTTTTTTTTAGTTTTAAAAGAAATTTGAAAGTTATGCAGTAAAAAAACTTTGTTTTTTAACCGGTTGATGTTTTTAGGTTTACAAGCAAGAGACTATTCTTCCTGAAAGAGATGTCTTACCAAGTATGACATACTTCCGCAATCACTTCAGACAAGAAGTGTTTAAGGATGCTAAGGGACTCGTCACTTCGTAAGCATTATACTTTTTACTCTAGTTATATTGCCGTAAAAAACGAACGCCGTACGAAACATTCATTAAAATATATCCCATTTCAAGTTATCCCGACGGACAAGCTGAAAACGGGGGTAGTGATGTTATTAATTTTTACAATATTGTCATAATTTTTTTTAGAAATGGACAAGATTGGTATACCTTCAGAAACAAAGTAAATTCCATCATGATGCAGCCCAAAATAGTGAAGCAATATTTGAAACCCGTGGATGTTATTTCCACAGATTTTATTGAAAGGTGAGTCTGTTCTTTCATACTTTAAGTCATTAAACCTAGAAGGTGGTGCTAAAGTCCTCATTCGATTTCCTATAATTTTATTTGCCATTTCGCATTCTTTAGGAGTATATTATAAGATGGATTAAATGTAGTACAATTCTTCATACTTGACGAGTGTGTACCCCAAGAAAACTGAACAACAAACAGAATCAATTTTGTTGAATGTTATGCTTGGGATATTCTCGCCTATCAATGAATTCATTATTAGTTAGCCTCCCCAATGGCCTACGCCTACAGGATTTTAATCAAATGAGCAAATCGACAAGTGTGCATCCTATATCACAAATCCCAAGTGCAACCATTATTTAGAGCATTTTATTTGGTTACTCCTGGAAAGGTTAGAAATAATGTTAATCTTTTATGTATCAAGGAGATTTGAACCATGGATCTAAACTAATCTCATCACACATTAAACCAATTTTGGAATATCTCTTCCAACCGTTGTATTAGCTTCTGTACAGATCAAAAGTTGTTTTTTTTCTTATATTACAAAAGGATCAAAAGAATTCGCAACGCTGATAACAAGGTTGGCGACATTATCATGAACGAGACTAACAAGTGGGCACTTGAAAGCATAGCGTATCTTGCACTGGACTCGCGTCTAAACTGTCTTGCAGATGATTTGCCCGCCGACTCTATTCCCCAGAAGATGGTCCAGAATGTCCAGGACCTCTTTACCATTTCGGAGAAGATGGACTTTGAACCCAGCATCTGGAAGTATGTGACCACACCCACGTACAAGAAGGCGATGAAACTTTTTGATGATCAGCTCAAGTGAGTTACAACTATATTTAGATATGATTTAGTTTGTTGGACCCGAATCACAAGGTTCTTGTAAAATCAACTGGTTCAAAAAGAGGGGAGATTATACAGGAGTTAGTGGGACTCATGACTCGTCCACAAATGGGGGGAATGTTCTAGATTGAATTATGTAATAAACAGGATACATGATCTTAAGCTCAACCCGTAAAATAATTCCTCCTCATGTACCCTTAAAAATTGAAAATAATGACCTGCAAATCCTGATCCGGGAAAAATATCTTGGGCTGGGCATTGATCAGCATTTGACATTTAAACAGCAAATGCAAGGTATTAAAGACAAAATCATCCCTTTAATTATTATAGTTTTTAGCCGGCTATCATATCTGTTGCCAAATAAATTTAAAAAAGGTTTATATTATAGTCACGTACATTCACATTTAAATTATTTGATTGAAATGCATGTGAAACATACATAAATGAATTACAGATAATACAAAACAAGGTAATCAAAAAACTCTTTCTCTAGAAGCCCAGAACCAGAACATCCACAAAAAATATACATGGTAGCAAAATTATTAACATAAAGAAAACTATATGAATACAATACGTAATGTCTCACAATATACAAAATAAACAATAAACTCGTACCTACAAACACAGAATTCATTAAAACGTCCCAAGTACACAAACACTTTATACGACAACACGATAGCGTACATACACCATCTAAATAACTATGGTAAACAATCCACTGGTTACGAGGGGACAACTTATATAATTGCATCCCAAACGACATTAAAAACGAAAAAAAGGTGGGTAAATTTAAAAAAAAATGATTAATGTTTATCTTCATCTTTACATAGTATAAAATAAAGTCGCTCACCCTGTATGATCTTAGATCTTTTAAACTACGCAACGGATTTTCGTGCGGTTTTCACCAACAGATAGAGTGATTCATGAGGAAGGTTTTTAGGTACATAATTTGTAAAGGTTTTGTGTAAATTGGTTGAAATACATAATATATCTGGCCAATCGGCAGCGGGCAGTGGGCAGCGTGGTGTGGATTTGATTTAACAGATGGCGTTCGTTATAAAGGTTTCGTTAGCCACAGCAACGTGTGGCCGGGTCTGCTAGTTCTTGATAAACAATGTAATGAAATAGAATAGCGCTATATTGTAATATTTAGTTTAATGTGTTTAATTATTTCTAGTTAAATGAGTGAAAATGTAATTGTCTTTTTTACTAGAATAAAAAATAAATTAAAATGTGGAGTGCGTGAGAGAGATGTAAACTTGCTTGGCTATTCAGATCAGGTTACTATAACAAGTAACTAACTGATAACTATTTCTCGTCAATTCTTGCGCTCAATGGAACCAAAACAAAGTTTTTTTTTAAATAATTTATAACAAAATCAGTTTCAATAAAGTTACCTAAGTTCGACATTAATCCAATCTTATGATAATGGTTTTGAAAGTAATAATAACAAAATTACTTGCTGAACTCAGTAATAACACCATTATGTTTGATTTATTCGAACATAACTAAATAAACAAATGAACCTACAATCCAAAACCAGATCTACGAAGTGGATGAACTCTTCTGAATTATCTTTCAGCCTAGCACAAACACACATTGATGCCGCTTTAGAGAAAATAAGAAAGAAGAAGGAGTCAGGAGTAAAAGCTGAAGATGACCACGAACTTAGTGTCTTGGAGAAGCTGCTAGAAGTAGATCCCAAGGTTGCTGTGGTGATGGTGTCTGATATGCTACTAGCTGGGATTGATACGGTAAGTTCTTATTTTGACGTGGCATGAAGACAGTGATGACGTGATCTGCAGTAACACTCTCACATTCCTATCGATCCCTGCTCTTGCGGGAATGGGAGAAAGTACCTGCAGTGAATGTACCCCAAACAAGCCAGGTAATAATAATGATAATATTAATTTGTAGAGCGCCGTTTTTGTGAAAAATCAACTCAATAAGAATAGAAACTCTCTGAGGGAAGATAGAACCTCAGGAGATGGATGATGCAGTAGGACGTGTAAAGCACATCTATATAAATAAAAATGAATCTCCGAAAAGTATGTACACGCATAATTTCCGAACCACAGCACCAAATTGGAATTTCTTTTTGTTCGTTATTGTCAGGACAAGGTTCGTATAAAACTATTGGTGAGCTCTAGAATTATGAAATTTTTATAAAAAAATTGCAATATGTGGCACGCGAGCTGTTTGAAAACTGAATGTACCGGGACTGAATGTATGGAATGCGGGACGGGGAAGGGGAACTCGGGATGGGGGTTCGCGGGACGGTGGAAGGAAGGGAGTGGAGTGGGGAGAGGGAAGGTGAAGGGGGCGGAGTGACAACGCGAGAGGGGAAGGGGGACGCGAGAGAGGAAGTGGAACGGGCCGAATGGGAAAGGACACGCAGGAAAAAACATTTCTATATTAAATGGCATAGCAACGCATGCCGGGAACCAGCTAGTATATTTATATTTTGTTTAATTGTATTAATTATTTTATCCCCCCAAGGACTTTTAATTATAGGTAGTATAACCTTAACATAAAAATAATTTAGGAACAAAAAAATGAAATAATAACAATAATAAAATTACAGTAGAAAAAAATACAACAGAAGGTTTAAGAGTAGTGATAGAATAAATATTTTATACCGGTGACCGAACAACTCAACAAATTGCAACTTCCCTTGAAAAGTCCTTAAAACTGATTAAAAAAAAACTTGGTTAAATAGGTTAGGGAACGTACCCATACTACGTGACCAACTTTTTGCAATTTTTAACCCCCCCCCCCCTCCCCCCCGGTCACCAAAAACCTAAGCAACCCGCCGCTCATTTGTATGGAGCGTGACATTTTGAAGACCCCCCCCCCCCCCTAAACGTGACACGTAGTATGGGTACGTTCCCTTACGTTAGGTTAGGTTTAGGTTAGGTCAGGTTATGGGCTATTTTTTCTATCTTTTCATCACTTTTTATGCCATTTTTTAAAGGGATGTTGAAATGTCACTTTGTTGAGTTGTCATGGCACCTTTTTGCATGCACTGATAGGGTGGGGTCTTAATTAGGCTCAAGACCAATAAATACAAGTGTCTCGGTATTCTCTTTTTTTTTTATTCCTTGCTTTGATGGTTACATAATTTGGAGATTTTTCGACCATCATGCACATGCCCATGTAATTGTGGTCGATTTTGCATAATATGCATTAACATTTGAAATAAGAAAGAATATAAAATAACATAGTATAGGGTTTTCCAACAAGAGGTGTTATTTTGAATAGCCCGCTATTTCGGTAGATGTCACTTTTGAAGCTGTCGTTTTTTGACATTTGACAAGTAGAAACTACGCCATTAATAAAAATGGAACTATACATGCTTCAACAACGCATTGAAATTATTAAAATTCACTATGAAAATGAGGCTGGAGCAACAGTTACGGTGAATGGACTGCGCTATCGAGAGATGATTCATGATTTTTTATGGCCGGAATTGGATGGTATTGATCTGGACAACGTTTTCTTTCAACAAGACGGCGCTACGTGCCACACAAGCAACGAAACCATTGATCTTTTACGGGAAAAGTTTCCGGACCGTGTTATCTCCCGAAGAGGTGATCACAATTGGCCACCGAGATCTTGTGATTTAACACCTTGCGACTTCTTCCTTTGGGATCACGTGAAAGAGAAGGTCCACGCCAACAGCCCAGCATCGATTCAAGACCTCAAAGATGGAATTCGTGAGGCTATCGAGGACATAGGGCAGCCACTTTGCGATTTGGTTATGGAAAATTTCATGAAAAGGATATGGTCCTGTAAGCGTGGTCGTGGTGGTCATGTGCCTAATGTTATTTTCCACTATTAACGGCATACCTTCCTCTTTATAATGAAATAAACATCCGATCATTTATATTAAAAATGGCATTTTTATTTAAATATCAAAATAACACCTCTTATTGGAAAACCCTGTATTAAAGAATATAAAGGAATGAAAATAAGCACAAAATAATATAAAAAGTATATAAAAAGTTTGGGTATGAAAGAATATGAAAGAGTATATGTACTTTTGTGAGCTAAGCAGTCCGTATGCGTATCGAAATTAATTAAAAATATTTTTTCAGACCTCCACATTGAAGTACCCACCACTGTCCCGCCCCGGTATAGGCGACTTATGGTCGCCCCTTCGGAGCTCTCGCAAGAATCTAATTTTTTTGAATAAACGACTCTACTTTTAATTGAACGAATCTAGACCTTCAATGTCCCTACATACTTTGTTAGGTGGCGGAAATGTAGGATCGCCTACAGTCTAAGCTGTATTAGTCATAAATTAAATCTACTGGTGTTAGTAAGCAAAAAACAGAAATGTAATAAAGGGAAGAACAGTATAAGTGTAAAATGAATAGAGGGAGACCATACTCTCCCAGACTGCAGGCACCTGCGTATAAAGTGAATAAAAAAAACAATAAGTTTTGTTAATAGAGCATATAACATTTAACATGGTAACTAGAAGATATAAGGGGTAACCGTTATGGCCGTCGTGTGCCCGGCAGTCCCCCTGAGAATGTATATGGTTATTAGTCCAACGTCACGGCACCTAGTGGAGTCGTCCTTTAGCCAGCTAGCCGGTGGTGCCTAGAAGACGAAATTGGACTGCAATAGGAAGACCCTAGGGAGAAAAGCGTCGGGTAGCTGGAGGAGGGACGGACAACCTCCAGATGCCGATCAATTTTTCCTCCGACCTTATCATGTCAGGGGGGGTGGCGCGGGCATTGGAAGGAGGTCACAATAATCAGTTACAAAATGAAAGGTAAACCCATGGTAAGTAAAATAGGGACTAGGCCCAAAGTCCAACCCCTTTGATGGGGAAAAGGACGTTACAGAATAAACAACGGAGTTTCTAACCAAACCTCCAAATAAAGAAATATTAAAGTTGTAACAATATAACAATATCATATTATAACATTTTAACAACATAAACATAACATCTGGAAAACAAAGAAAAAAAAAAAAAAAAAAAGGAATACATAATATCAAGAGAGTTAAAAGACAGTATTTATGGTTCAGGTTACATATGTGCATTTTTAATGTAGACCGGCGACATTTATATTTTAAAGCTGCAAAGAAAAGAAAAACTTCCAAATGTAAAACATAATAAAACTTAAAAGTGGAATAAGCATCCTCAGGCTGTGGAACTGTAAATAATAAATGCAAAAACACAACAACCAGTACATTGAAATGGAGACATGAAAGTTAATTGTATAACTGTATAGAAGAAAAAAATGTTGTGTAAAAAAAAAAAAAAAAAAAGAACTTAAGTTGGCATTGTTGCAATGCTGTCAGGTGCATATCCGAGTTGCAGCTGCATATCTACATAGGTGATGAAAAAATGCATGTTAGTAAGGCCTAAAAAAGAGGGAAAGAAAGAAAAAAAAATATTTACATCCAGGCAGAAGTGTAGAAGAAAGATAAATCATAGTCCATGGATTTACAGGAAAAAATACACCTGGTGTCCTGATTACTACTAGTCGGCGACTCTGAGAGCAGGCCATCTTTCAACCCAAATCCTTGTAAACTTACGCAAGCACTCGAAATTCACCTTATTCGATACTAGATCAGTATTCCATACTGGTCTAATAGGAACGTCCAAACCATCAAGCATTTCCTCTCTAGCATCCATCATAATCTCACAATGCCACAGAATGTGCTCGGCCGACTGGTTGGTGCAACCGCACGCACAGTTAGGATGTGGGGACAGGGAGAGAGTATGAAGTCTCCCCCTGAATTCCCCGTGACCAGATAAAAGTTGGGTCACGTGATGGTCCAGCAGTAAAAAGGCCCCTTCCATCCTGATTTTAACTGATGGGAAGAAGGAGAAAGTCCATCTCCCCAAATTCGACCTATCCCAACGAAGCTGCCACTCTTGCAGCGACAATTCCCTCATTTCACGAAGCAGACCAGGGAGAGTCCCCGGACCACCAGGAGTTAGGACAACACCATGATGAGTTGCCGGGGTTCCTCTAGTGAGCTTCTGCTTAGTAATCACCTCCCTAATTTCAAGATCGATTGGTAATATACCGGCCAAAACAGGCAAAGCATCCGAAGCAACGGTTCTATACGCGCCAGATAGTGCCAGGAGAGGGGTTCGTTGGCCTCTCTTCAAAGCCAAGAGTATAAGCGAGTTATCCAGGCGGTGCTCCCACACAGATGCAGCATATGAAACCTGAGCCACATAAACGCACCTATATAGCGCACGCAAAACTGGTTTACGCAATCCCCACTCAGCTGTGGAGAGTCTCCTTAACTTCAAAAAGAGGGCCTGAGCCCTGCTGGATACATCCTTAACGTGAGCCAGAAATGAGGACGATCGATCAAGTGTGACACCTAAGTATTTCACATTATCAAAAAATCGGATATTGGACTCTCCCATTTTGATGGTCGGATTTCTATTTCTGCTGAGATAACCTTTCATCAAGAGGCCCTTAGTCTTCTGGGGAGCGAAGGTCATCTTGTTTCTTATTCCCCAATCCAGGAACATCTGTAAACCTTCACTTCCTTTCTTTTCAACTTCCTTTCTACTGTCCCCAGAGACCAGATACATTTTGTCATCAGCGTAGTCGACAGCGATACATCCTTCAGGCAAGGGTAGCCTGGAGGAGTCATCAAAGGCAATATTCCACAGGTCAGGTCCAAGATTGGAGCCCTGGGGGCATCCCATGTCTGCTTCCCGCTCGATGCAATAATCACCAAATGATATCGTTATTGTTCTGTCAGACAGATAGTCGTCAATGATTTTAAACAAAAGTTTGGAACACTGCCTGTTTTTCACCTTCATTCGTATCATTGCCCACCACGCATGATCGAAGGCACCAGTTATGTCGAGGAAAATTGCCACAACATACCTCTTGGGGCAAACCTTCACCCAGTCAAGCACATATGACAGGGCGTGCACCGTGGATTTCCCGGGGACGAAACCAAACTGCAGTTCGCTGGCCGGGGAGAGCGATTTCCGGAGACGTTCCCTGATAATTTTCTCCAAAATTTTACCTAGTACTGGGAGTAGGGTGATCGGTCTATACGCTTTGATGTCTGAAAGTGGTTTGTCGTTCCCCTTGGGAATAATCCGGAGCACGCCGCGCTTCCATTCTGAGGGAAAAACTCCTCTTCTCAAGCATACATCCATCACCTGGAAGAGCTCCTCCTTGGCGTGGACCCAGACTTGCTTAGCAATTACGCCATTGAGCCTATCATGCCCTGGTGCCTTCTTAGGACCCAAACCCTTAATTATTACTTCAATTTCTGCCTTAGTGACTCTATACGTATTATCCTCTTGGGCGAGGTTACTAGTAGGTAGCCGTGCCAGATTTCTAATCTGGGTATGGTGGTCACTTTCCCCAATTACTGAATCTACAGGAACTAACTCGCCCAGAAGTGTCTCGAGGGTAGAGGCCACATCCACCGTCTCAGCGTTCCTCCCTTCAAAGTTCCCAATTACAGTCGACAAAAACCGATCAGATCCTTTACCGGACTTCTGAATTGCGCTGTGGATATTCCACGGGTTGGCGTTGCCCACTTCATGAACCCAATTACGCCAGGCAGCTCGTTTTGCCTTAAGAACGGCCCGCTTAAAAACCGACCTGGCAGATCTGAGGTCGCCCAGGAGAGCGGCCGTCGCCTCCTCCGTACGACCGTCGCTCCTAGCCGACCCCAGCGCCCTGTAGGCTCTCTTGTAGGCCCCCTTCAGCAAAGTCAGCTCAGGTGACCACCACGGCGTCCGAATGCTCGTTTTTGGGTTTGATCTGCCCAACGACGAGTTGGCAGCAGATACAACCGCCTTATTAAAAAAATTTCCCAAATTATCCGGATCAGTAGCAGCTACATGGTAAAAGTCCCTTAAAGTATCTCGTAGCGCTAACCCAAAGTTATCCCAATTCGCCCTAGTGGTGTTGAAATTCCAGGAGGATCTTGGAATCTCAGTTTTTTTAATACCAACCGTAAATGTAATTAGTCTGTGATCCGAATTTATTTCGCACTCATGGACTGTCCACTTTGAAATCCTGGTTGCAACCGACTCAGAGCAAAGAGTTAAGTCAATGTTGCTCTCACCATGTATGTTTGAAAAAGTAAAAAGAGAACTCTGTTCATTTATTATGCTAAGACCCTGCGCGGCTATTAGGTCTTCTACGGCGTCTGATCGTTCCGTCCTACAGTTGTTGTTATCAAACCATAATGGTGAGCGTGCATTAAAGTCACCTCCAATAACAATGTTACGACCTTTAAGCGCGTTGAGTGCGCGCGTCAAACTCAGGATGTGGGGTCCAACCGGGTTCCCATACTTAAAGTAGACTGAGATCAAAAAGATCTCAGTTTCACCAAATCTAATACATACACAGGTTTGGTACTCATCAGAAAAACCATCCAAGAGTAGGGGGCTGATCAACGAAGTGTTGACCAGGACACCCGCCCCCGGAGATCGGCCCACTTCGAGTACCGCCCCCGGAAAACTAACTGGGGTTCTACCTTGCCAGGTGTACTGTTCCTGTATGAGCATGATGTCAATTTTGCGGTCAGACATGACCCGCAGCGCCTCCAAAGTGGCCATCCGGGATCGCTGCAGGTTGATCTGGCCAATGGAAATGGGATTAACTAGAGCCATAATCCGTCATTTTAATTTGTGCCTCTATGGCGGCTCTGTGTGCAGGGCACATCCTGTCTCCAGTCGGGTGGTCTGCCGGTTTCTTGAATCTTGTGCAAGTCGCGCAGACAGCGGGCTGTGCCTTCTTGGGGCAATCCTCATAGTCGTGTCCCTCTGCGGCGCAGTGACGACAGGTTATTTTCTCTTGTGTGCAAGTTTTAGTTATGTGTCCAAACTGATGGCATTTGAAACACCTGGTGGCCCCAGTAAAGTCGCGCGTTCGACAGGCCGTCCAGCCAAGAAAGCACAAACCGCTGTCTATTAGCACCCGCCTGGCGTTGGGGTGACATGTAACCACCATATTCATGGTGGGCAAGTCTCGCTTTCCAAAGAGCGAAACACGGCGCATAGTCCTCAAATGGTCCTCTAATGAAAGGGAGGTCTTTCCCTCAAGATTGGTTGTATAAACCTCCTTGAAGAGCTCCGGGTCTGCGGACGGTTCGCCTCGAGGTACGTTGTATATCACTATTTTTGGTAATCTACCCAGTGGGCTTACAATTTTCAGGCCGGAAGCGGCTAGTTTAGCTTCGGTTTTTTTGATATTTTCCAAATCACCTTTGTCCTTAGCCTGAATTGCCATACCGGCACCCTTAATTTTACGTACTCTAACGACTTGGAAACCATCAGTGCGAGGGTTAATGGTCTTTTCAAGATTTTTCTTTGTCTCCTCGGAGGTTGTACCCTCCGGTTTTTCAGGGTAAACTAGCACAGTGAGTGGTTTTGGCGGAATGGGTCGCTCAAATCCGTTGACTACCAGGGTTTTGGAATTGGGAGCAGAACCAGCCATTTTGGCATACGATGGTGTGGCCATGGTGATCGGTGGTGGAGCTCTTGTTGTCGGGCGTGTCGAGATAAGGTTATCTATCTTCTTTGACATAAGATTTTGTGAGATCAACATATCCTCAATCGTCGAACTCCTGGTGGTGACAGTGTTGAGGTCTAACATCAGGTGAGTGATGTCAGACATCAGGTCATCTAACAGTTCGTTGATGGCACTCTTGTCTCCTTTGTTTAATTTATTGGCTCCCTCGATGATGGACCTTATCCTGTGGCACTTCGACATCGCCGGGATAACCTTCCACTGGTTTACATTGGGAGAGTCGCTCTGTCTGGGTCTTTTGCGTGTACTGGCGTTGGGAGACGGCATTGTAATTGCAGTAATGGATTGTCCACTTGGGCCAGCCATAGGGGGGGGGACCGTATCCATGTCCGACCCATCGTCAGTATCCTCAGTATCCGCTGGCTGGGTGACACATTCGATCCCAAACAATGTTTTTTTAGTCCGAGGCCTTTGTTCCTTCGGACTTAGTGACTCCATTTCCCGACTAAGTTCCTCCATTCTTGCTTTGATCGCCTTTTGACGGTCCAATGTTCGCTTGTCGTGCGTGGGACCAGCACCATTCGCATCCTGAGACGATTCCGCGTCCGATGGCATGTCTCACGCAAAAATGGGGAAAATCGAGGGAATTTCTGGGAATTTCCCACAAAATTTGAAATTTTCCCCAAAAATGGGGAAAAAAAATGGGGAAAATGATTTTTCAAAACTTTGATTAAAATTTCGATACGACGCCCCGTTCAAAAGTTAGGTATAAAAAGGGGGCCAACCGCGATCCTTGAGAAACCCTTTTGGCAAAATTTAACACTGAGACGTCAGAAGTGACATTCCATCAAAGATGGAACATAGAGAATCTTATATATGCACTAAAAGGGATATGGTCAGATTTTGATTAAATTTAAATAATATTATCCATACAAAAAAATCCGAAAATCCGAAAAATTTTTAAGTTTGTGCCCTGTCCTTCACACAATATTTAGCAGCTCTTTAATCACTTCTGGCAAAAATCCATGGTAGGTTCTAGAACAATTACCACGTGGCTGAACTTAAATCGCTAAAATTAGTCACTAAACCAACACCGATTTTAAAACCAAGGGTATCAATGGACGCGGAAAATTTTTCCGCATCCGGTGATGCTGAAAACGTCACAGATCACTTCACTTTCGTCACTTTTTAAACGGAAAAACACACTTTTTATTGTTAAAATTTTAGATTGTTTGTTAAACGTAGAAAAAATGGGTCAAAAACAACGCAGTTTTTTGTGGCACGAATGTCTCACAGGTACGAACACGTATGTAATAATGGAGATCGGGAGACCTGCGTGGTCGCCCGAAAAAAAAAAAAAAAAATTGTTTTTAGCACTTTTTTGCCTTAAGTAGGTTAAAAAATGGAATTTTCAGGAAAAAAGCACTGCAGGCATTTAGCCCTTCACAAGCTGAACAAGACAGCACAAAAAAATATTTGAAGACTTTAACTTAGCTATTTTTTAGAATTAATATGCGCGGAGCGATTTTTGTAAGTGTTATCAGCTTGGAGGCTGGATAGAAACTCCACAGCTCTTGTGAACGTCCTCTACCAACTAGCCTGTAACAGAGACAAACAAAATAAGCTGCGTGAGGATATCACCGCGCTACTGCCGAGCCGCTCCTCGGAGCTGATGGCGGACCACCTTAACCAGCTGCCGTACCTAAAGGCATGCATCAAGGAGGCTGCGAGGATTTACCCTGCTACTCCCGGCACTATGAGAATCCTGACTAAGGATACAGTGCTCTCTGGATATAGAATTCCTAAAGGAGTGAGTGCTTGCTTTTGCAGTATTTTTCAATCTTATATTTCGCATGGCGGGAGCAGAGCTAGTAGAGGTCAACGCGGGATGCTGATGTTATACAAATATTCTGAGAATCTTTATTTTTCCATGGACCGCAGTAGGCTGAGGAGAGCCTTTCTGGAGTCATCATGAGTTCTCATGTTTGAGAGGATTCAGAAAAAGTTTCTAAAATTTCCGATGGAGTGCTGCCACTATCCGGGAAAGTTTAATCTTCACTCTATTCTTCTTGGAATGCTCGGTCTTCACTCCATACAACTCATAGGGGGTTCCAGGGTATACTGCCACCCACTTACTTAGACTGCTGCGAGGCTTTATCAAGAACTCAGCAGGAGCGCGTGAGTCTCTATGTATTCCTGATGACTACCTTAGAAAGCATCATCATAGATTATTCTTTCTGCCAGTAGAACCAACCTGGCAATGGTTCTCCTGGTATATGAATATATTTTACACCAGAGAAGAGAGATTAAAAAATTAAATCCCATTGATTCCGGAAAGATTCTCTCCTCATCTTCACCACTGCCTGAATTTTGTTGTACATTTAAAATAAATAATTATTATCTAAGCCACTAACAGCTAATACTTCTGTGATCTAACAGAAGACACCAGGAAAGGAGTGTCTTACAGAATAAGTGTAAATAGTAGAACAATACATTTCTTCACCCATTTCCTTTTCATTTACAGACCAATGTTGTCTTCTTGCACATGTTCATCTCCGTCTTGGAAGAGCAATTTCCTCGCCCCCTGGAATACATCCCCGAAAGATGGCTTCGAGAGAACGTGGACTCTGAAATCTCCTACAAGAACGCTCACCCCTTCACCACCATGCACTTTGGCTTTGGACCCAGGTCCTGTGTCGGCAGGAGATTCGCAGATCTGGAGATGGAAGTTGCTCTGGTCAACTTCATCAGGCACTTCGACATCTCTTGGGATGGTCCGCCACCGAAGAGAGCAACCACTAGCATCAATTGTCTGAGGAGACCGTTTGGTTTCGTCTTCAAGGACAGTAATTTAAATGACTAAGAAAATTCACACCTGCCAAATAAAATAATATCTAATAACATATTTAGTTTTATTTCGGGGTTGATACTTACATGGGATGTGTAATGCAATGTACCTAATCCATATTGGCGTAACCTCATTTTGGTTTTGTGCATACAGTGATTGAGTTCTATCCTTTGACTTGTCCTCTAAAGCCGCGTTTTCACCTACAAGCTGTTCCACCTGTACCATTATGTTCGCTAGCACCCCACGGCGACGCGTGTACAACTGCCCTAACTTACTTGGCCAATTTATACAAAATCAATTTGTTCACGGGGCGCAGGAGTTGGGTACGGACTAGGTTTTTTTTTTTACATTAGCTCTACACAAGAGGCCCGGAGGAAAATAATTCCCCTTAGGACCTATGTCATCTTTGGGGATGCTGTGTGGAGAGTCTTTTTAAGGAAAGGAAGGAGAGGACGTTCTGGGAAGGAAAAAGGTATAAAGGGTGGGTAGGAATTTGGGAGTCAGTGTATCCACGGGTGACAGACGTATGTATCTGTCCCTCGCACTGCGGTGCTAGGCAATGTTTCGAGAGAGTCCTCCTGAAGAGGTCAAAAGATCTCCCTCAACCAGTCTCTTTCGATCCGACCTTCCACGCAGTTGGTGGGCAGAAGCATCCGCCGCCAAGATCCAGACATATCTAACCCCATGAACCCGGGCATCCCTGCTAAGTCACCAAACGTAGCGAACCGCTACCTACGGCAAAGGTGTTGGTTATCCAATAAATGGTTCCCGGGGCAGCGGGACCCATACCCGCCTCCCAAATTGGTATGACTATCTTCCTAAACGTTCGAGACCAGACACGAAGCGAGTGACATCTCTTGTGATAAGTCTGAAATGGATACTTTCGTAAACGAATGGCATCTCTTGTGATAAGTCAGAACTACACTACACTGCAATGGTCACTGAAAAGCAGTCCGAAACGTTGGTCAAAGAAGGAGGTAACCCAACCCGGCATAGTAGCCCAAAAATAAATTACGAAGTAGAAAAGTTGCTCGTGCAATGATAATAATGGAGATGTCGAATAATAATTTTCATTTTATTTTTATTTTTTATTTTAACTTTATGAGTAAAACCTCAAATTGTAATATTTAAATAAATGAAGACAATATAAGCGAAACTCAATCGAAAATCTGGAAACAGAAAAATCAGTAAAACATATTGACACCTCTGGGACACGAACCCAGGACCTCTTGCTTTCCGGTGTCAATATGTTTTACTGATTTTTCTGTTTCCAGATTTTCGATTGAGTTTCGCTTATATTGTCTTCGTTTATTTAAATAATTTTCTTGTTATTTTATTTTTAGTTTTACTATGATATTGTTACTATACATGTTATTCTTATTTGTTTTATGTTACCACAATAAAACGGGTCTTAGCCTATTTTTTTGGTATTTAAAAAAAAATAATAAAAAATGATGAATGATTGAACCAGCGTTGTCTAGGTGAGAACCCGATGCTTAGAACCGTTTAACCACCCAACTATCTAACCGATTAAGCGTTTCTTTAACAGAACAAAAAATCCCTAGAAGCCTGATCTAAATCGGTTTTAAAAAAACTGATTATTAGCTTTCAATTCTTGTCCCTCTGAGAGTTCATTAAAATTCTCTGCTCCAGAGAGAACCTACAAGAAGTAAGAGCGATTTTGCCTTACACCAGGTACACCAGCCATGCTCAAAGCACACATTAATCGCTCATTTTCAGTGATATCTTTGCATTATGAAATTAATGGAAATTATAAATTTTGTACACTGTACCCGTGAAAAACCACCAGATAATATCGTGGAGTTAATTACTATAACTAGATAACTCTGAAATCAGCGTTTGTTGGGAAATTGAATCATAAGATGTAATCAATGTAATTAATTGTTTTTTTGGATATTTGTACAGATATACATATACATAGTTCATTCGGAGATTTGTGCGTTGACGGTGAGCTTCTTTTTTTGAAGGTCAAGTGTGCAAAATTTCATTAACCTCAGAATAAATTTGTATACAAATCTCGGCCAGTCCGCCAGCTCGCCACAAAGAGACACACTATTTATGTATTAGAAGATGTATACTCGCTGAAATACCGGGCGTTGCCCGGGCTTTATGCAGAGCTTTTCGAAATATAATGTAAACAGTGGAGGTAATCCACCCCTTACCCGCCCTGGTATAAGTAACTGATGGTTACTCCTTCAAGCCTCTCGCAAGATTCTAATTTTTTTGATTAAACGAAGCTACATTTATTTATTTTGAACGAATCTAGACCTCCAGTGTCCATGCATACGTTGTTAGTAAGCAGTATGCAAGTGCTTAACAGGAAAAACAAAATGCAAAAAAATAGGTTAGTAAGACAAAGATACATTAAACAGGGCAAAATAAAAACTCATTCATTAGACTCCATGACGCCGAATTGCCTCTGTAAAAAACCTGCAAGCACCTGTATAAAATAGAGAACATAAGAAATACAATAAATCTCAAATCAATTGGCAAGTACCAACAAAAAATGTGAATGGCTTTCAGTCTGACCATAAACTACACTTAGCTTCCGTGTCCCTTAGCCAACCACTCAGTGAAGCCTCAAAGAATGTTAACTGAATATTTGGGGTAAAATATCCGAAGACTAAAAGAAAATTCAGCGTTGGGTAGTCAGAGGCAGGACAAAGGACAGTCAAGGTCGTGTGATCAAACCTCAAGCCTGCACATGTCATTGGGGGAGGCGCAGAGAGATTTGAGAAGGATCTGCAAAATTAATAATGTAACTAAAGATGAAGCAGGGACGAGGTCCAGCACACCCCCATACGGGGATAGGGAAAATTTTTTTTTTGAGTTCAGTTCATCCAAAAAACATTGAAATAGTTAAAGACAAACAAAACAAAACAAGGAACATGGCATAAATTAACAGGTAGTATAAACAAAGCAAATCGCAAAGCAATTATATACATTTTTGAAAATATAATGAACAATATAACATAACGCAAATGTAAAATATAACATATAACTTATAATATATAATAAAATAAAAGAAATAACATATTACAGAAACACAAAACACATAAATTATAAAAAATAAATCCAAGCGGTAAATGTAAAGGAATAATGAAGAGTGTCCGTGAATTCAGAAGCAAAATACACCTGGTACCCAAGTTATTTTACAGCTACTCAGCGACTCTAAGAACAGGCCATCTCTCAACCCTGATTTTCGCGAATTTCTCGTAATAACTTGTAAACCATCAATCATTTCGTCTCGAGCATCCGTCAAAATCTCACAGTGCTACAAAATGTGCTCGGCTGTTTGGTCGGTATCACCACAAGCGCAATTGGGATGGGATGATAGAGCCAGTCTGTGAAGTCTACCTCTAAACTCCCCATGCCCAGAAAGCAATTGGGTGATATGGTGGTCCATTAAAAGATATGCCCCTTCCATTCTGATTTTAACTGATGGAAAGAAGGAGAAGGTCCATCTTCCCATATTCGATCTATTCCATCTCATCTGCCATTCACTCAGCGTTTTTATTCTCATCATCTTTAGAAGTTCAGGTAGAGGCACTGCTCCACTAATTCAATACTAAGGTGGTTTACAGGTCTTCCTCTTTTCAGACACTTCTTTGTCAAAACTTCCCTAATTTCTAAATCAATTGGCAAAATGCCGGCCAAATTGGCAAAGCATCCGATGATACTGTTCTGTAGGCTCCTGAAAGCGCCAGTAAGGGGATTCGCTGGCCCCTCTTAAGCGCTGAATGAATAAGTGAATTACCCAGTCGATGTTCCCATACACAGGCACCGTATGAAACTTGTGCCACCCCATTTGTAAACCCCATTCAGCAGTTGAGATTCTTCTTAGTTTTAAGAAGAGAGCCTGGGCCTTACTAGAAACACTTTTAACAAAAGTGTAGAGAAGTGACCAGAGAAGTTTGCCTTTTTCGCGAAAACGTCCGACCTCACAAAGCCTTAGCCACCAATAAGATCATGGACCCATTTGATTGGGATGTTTTGAACCACTCCCCGTAATCCCCTGACTTGACGTCTTCAGATTATCATCTTTTCACCTTCCTAAAGGCATGTATGGATGAAAATAAATTTTCAACCGACGAGCATGTGCAGAAAGTGGCCCTGAAGAGGGGGAAGGAGCTGGCGGGAGAATTCTTCGAGAAGTGCAAAATAAACTTGTGCCACGGCCCACCACATGCATTGAATGGGTTAGCAATTATTTGGAAAAATAGTCAACAAGTGTATCAACAATATCCTGTATTTTTTTTCTATTACACTTTTTCAAAAAAAAAATAAAAATCAGTACACTTGCTTTCTGGATAAGCATCGTACTTAAAAATTTAAGTCTGTTAATTCAACACCCGACATGTAATTATTGTCTTTGTTCTCGTGTGATTCTTCTTCTTCCGTATCTTCATCTTCATCTAAACGCAGTTCATCGATATCATCATATATAGTACTGCCTCGTGCATAATATTCTGCCTCAATTTTCATCACGTGTTTGCAACAATTTTTCCAATCATCAGCACTTATTATTATTATTATGCCCATTTTCCGTTTTCCCGGTGTTTCAAATTTTCCATCTGCCTATTCCCCTTCCTTGACGATTCGTCTTACCGCTGTTTCAGATTTAGCTGTGTGTGAAAAACATCATTAAAATTATTATTATAGAAGGTAGTTTTAAAAACACACACTAGATAATATTCACTTAGAAAGAAAAAAAGAGAAAACGAGAAAAAAGTAACTTTTCTACGAGTTTGAAGAAGTTGCTTTTTTATTGAGTTATTCCCTTTTTCCTGTGGCCGCATATTAACTGTCAAATCGAAATGTCAAATTCGAATTTTTTAACATAACCTCAAATCAGATTGTAATGGTTATTATCGCTCGAAAATTGGCATAAATCTTGTAATACTAATGAAATTTATTAAACAAACTATACTACGTACCAGTCATTTATGCAGTTCGTTTGTAAACATTTTCTAAATCAGACAGAATCTTCTTCGCGTGACACTCGGCTAGGCAGCGTTGAAAAACGCAGAATATAACCCCTCTTGCATCACTATAATAATAATAATAATATATATCTTTATTGAACAAAAATTTAAAGATTTATAACTACAAAGAAAAGTATACAATAGTTTAAAAGTTGCATAAGTACAAAAGTTAATAATGGAAAACAATATACATATAACAGTAGGTACTTAAAGAATAGAGATTCATAATTATAAACGTAGGTTTCTCGTAATGGTTTATGTAATGGTTTATTAATTTTAATTAAATTCAGGCAAACAATGAATAAAAATATTATCAAATCAGCGATCTTCTAATCAGATTTAAGACAATAAATCAACCGTAACATGCGATAACATGACAGCCATATGAAACGTCATATAATTCGGTGCTGCCATAGTAATGAAAACGTTTAGTTCCAATTTATTTAATTTCTACACTTTATTGCCAAACTATACTTCCGTATGAGTAAAGTGGTATTTGAAGAGCTTCACAGCATAATTGAATATGACATAAAAAAAGAAAACACACGTCTTCGAAAGACAATTGGGATCAGAGAAAGACTGGCAGTGTGTCTAAGGTTTGATTGTAATTCATTATAGGGGTATAATATTGAAAGTTATGCCATGAATGGCTGAAATTTCCTCCCAAGCTGCACTGTATATGCAGAATCTCTATAATCCTGTGATTTGATTTTATAAATAACTTCGTGCCGTCTAACAGCTTAAATGAACTGTTCGCCATCCATTTTTGAATAATATCTGTCAAAAAAACAACCATAGATATAGCGAAACATAACGTTAGATGCTTAGATAACACCACAAAGATGTAAAATCATCTCGTAGTAGGCATGACCATACCCCCTCCACCTTCCACATGGCCCACGCCGATCTGGCTGCGGCAGATCCGCGTCGCGTAGGGGGCGTCGGTTTGCGTTGCGTGGGGCTAGTGTGATTCTAAAGCACCCGTTTCCATAGAAAATGTATAGATGGTAGATAGTCCAGATATGGAAATGATGATGTCTGCCTACGTCGCGTAGCGTCGCGTGGGATGAGTGTGTTTCTCCCTTTAGTGAACTTGAAAAAACGTCTGTCAAAAATTTAAACAAAATGATTACACATTTCAAATATAGAAATATTAATCAAATAAAAATAAAATAATTATCTGATTATATTATTGGTTGGTGTTAGTACTTACTTCATCGCTTGCCTTAATTAACAGATTTATCAAAAAGAAATGCGATAAAATATTTAAACGACTCTAATTAGTCCCATTTTAAGATAAGGGCACCTAATTCTTTTTTGCAATAAAAAAACATGTCACGATGATTAGCATTTAATCTTGACAATGCGAAAATCAACTCAAGGATACCCATCAATATTATACAATCCTGAATATTGAAAATTTCAAAGCAAATTTGAGTTAATTATGTTACTAATATTTCACATCACAACCAACCCAATGAGTACCTATGCATAGTAATTTATTGGTTACAATAATAGAAGAAATAAGTTTTTAAGTTAATTATTATCATTTTTTATATACCTTGTGTTTTCTACATTTTTTCTACAGGACAATTATAATTTCGAAGTGGTCGAAGAGTTTACCTACCTGGGCTCCATCATAACGCAGGACAATGAAGACCCAGTAGAAGTAAGAAAGCGCATTACAGCCGCTAACAAAACTTACTTCGCGTTGCTGCCAGTGAAACGTCCATAGGAAATCCAAAATAACCTTATATAAAACAATTATCAGAACGGTCTTGGCCTATGGATGTGAGGCGGGAACACTGACAGCAAAGTCAGCGGAATGGCTGGACATCTTCGAAAGAAAGGTACTTCGAAGAATCTTAGGAGCGGTGCGAGAGGGAGAGGCATGGAGAATCCGCCACAATAATGAGCTCTATGATATTTACCAAGCTCCCAGACTCTCCACCCATTTAAGACTCCAAAGATTAAGATGGGCCGGACATGTGCACCGAATGCCAAGCACACGAGTACCGAAGAAGGTTCTGACAGGACACCCGGGAGGTAAACGAAAAGCGGGCAGACCTAGACTGAGATGGGAGGATGATGTCAGGAAGGATGCAAGAGGATTACTCCATGTTGCAGATTGGAAGACGACGGCCGAGGACAGAGGGCGGTGGAGGCTTATTTTGAAGGAGGCCAAGGCTCGTAATGGGCTGTAGCGCCATTGAAGAAGAAGTGTTTTCTACATACATATTAGACCTAAAATCAAGATCATATATCAAACAATTTTACAAAATCAAATGGCGATTTCTTTCAGTATGATATTTGCGTTTCTAATTTTTCTAAATCTATTTCAATATTTTTCAGCGCAACTCACCTGGTTTCCCAGATTTACGTCAGTTATTGACGTTCTATTTTTGTTGTAAATATTTATTTTTTGAAGTGAAAACTTCTTCAGCACCGTTGTGATTTGAAATTCGATCAAACGGAAACTAGCGACGCTAAAAAGAGACACACACATCTATAGGGTTTAGCCTGAGAAAGAATGAGATAGCAATAAAATATTTATTTAATTCACGGGTACTTTGTTCCAATATAATACGATAAATCCACAGTCCCACGCAAGTCTCCTTTGGTGTAGTGGTATAAAGCGCCTGATGAACCTCTGTAGACATTTAGCGGACCAAGGATCGAATCCTACGAAATCCAAAAAAAAATCAGAGTGTGCGATTCACACGCGAGTGCGCAATTCACACGCAAGTGAAACTTGCAGAAAACTAAATTGGAGAAGAGTAGAAGGAAGAGGAAATAAAAAGGAATCACTTTTTTTACCCAAGTTAAGGATGAATGGATTTTTTCCCATATTTTTGTCATTGAATTCCAGTGCACCTTTTCCTTTACATTTGGTCATCTTATTAGTATTTATGTTTTCTTCTTCGGAGTCGCGTTTAAGTTATCTTGGCCTATTCATTTTGAAGTGGTTTAAAGATTGGATATTGATTAAAATTTTTTTTTTTTTTGAATTTCGTAGGATTTGACCCTTGGTTCGCTGAATGTCTGACCGCTAATGTTCGTCAGGCACTTTATACCACTAGACTAAAGAAGACCTTTGTGGGACCATGGAATTACCGTATTATGTTGGAACGGAGTACCCGTGAAATAATTAAATATTTTATTGCTAACTCATTCTCTCGCAGGCTAAATCCCATTACAGATGTATATGTACGTCTCTTTTTAGTGTCGCTCGCTTTCGTTTTATCGAGTTTCAAAATATGACGGTGCTAAAGAAGTTTTCACTTGAAAAATGCGTCAGAAGGCATTTTATATGACTTTTTTTTTTGGGAGAGTTTTTAGGAGAGCTGATAGCTGCTCGAATGAGAAGTTACTCTCAATGCAAGAATAAAATTTTATCAATGATCCCTTTTTGTAATAAGCATTCAATTTACTTGATAACTGTACGGAGAGTTAGATTATATCGGTTGGAAATGACGCGATGGACGATGGGGCGACGCTCGCTTTTCATGAGATTTTTTTTCAGTCGGCGTTGATGTCAAATCAGATTTGGTCTAATTTTGTTTTAGTTTTTTCGCGCCGTTTAAAACTACAAAATACCGATTAATTTGTAGATTTTACAGTAGCGATGTTCAAAGTTAATCGCAGTGTGGCTGTAGGAGTTAAAAATGTGCTAAATAACAAAGGAATCTACTCACTTTCAGTAGTAAACAACCGCGTATCAAGTGTCAGGTTGGTGGCCAAATAAATAAAGTGTTTAAAAATTTGAGTGTATGTTCCTCAATAATTATATTACAGGTTATTGTGTAACGGCCTCCATTGCCGAGCAGGTAAGGGGGCATACATTAATTACGTGAGAAGTTTTTCTTCCAATCTAGACCCCTCCCCCCTTGGCGAGATAAATTTGGGCCACTATATTCTTTTCAAGTAACGTGAGATTTTGCTGGACCCCCTCCCCCCTTTTGAGCTCACGTAATTAATGTATGCCCCCTAAGGTCCTCGGATTCGAATCCGGAGGTCTGAGGTTCGAGGCCCAGCGTGCACAAATAAAACCCTTTTTATACGTGTTATTTCAAATATTACAGAATAAGCAAACATTTGTTATATTATACATTATAGTGCATTATACTTTTATCATGCAACATTACAAATTTATAAAGATAATATTAAAAATCAAGTTGCACCCTTTAAAAATAACAGAAGTCTTAGACAAACATCAATACTTCCCACTCCAAAATGTAAAAAAAAAATTGGACAATTGAGTCATAAATATCTCGGAGCAAAATTTTTTAATTCATTACCAGAAAAAATTAGAAACATGAATACCAATATAAAAAGTTTTAAAACTCACCTAAAAAATTATACCGAAAACTTAAACTGAATGATATTAAAAAAGCAATACAATAACACCCCCCCATACACACACAAGCCTTGCTTAATTATGGGGGTACATCAAATATTCTATGTAATTAATTACTGTATAAAATTTATTTGTAATTTATGTACCTTCTATTACTAATAAAAAAAAAAATAAATAAAATTTACATGTCAAAAGAAATAAACGCTCATTAGGCCATGGTGAAAGACCGCCATTTTTTTCTGTCTTTTAAGGGGCCGCAACCCGGATTTGTACCGATTTATTACATATTTCCCTTAAACACGGTAAGTTATAAGCTCTTAAAAAATATATGTTTTTCTTGAAGATAATATCTAGACTTTGCCCGCGCCGAAACGCAAATTATATAAAATTCCCTCGGTAGAAAAAAATCGCAAAGTATGCTCCAAAAATTATTATTAACACGTTAGTTTCAGCTATTTTACAAGTTATATGTATGAAAAAATTCACAGTGTTTCTTTAAATGCTGTTTAAGATAATGCCCGCGAGATTTTTGCTCTATTTTAAACGAGTCGTGTTTTATTAAAAAATTTCGCAATTTTCGCATCGATTTTGTCGCTGTAAATGTTAGCGCTCTCCTCTAACATTTATAATTTCGTATCTCTCCATCTTCTTCTTTTCGGGCCCGGTTGCAGAGCCTTAAATTTTTTATTGTTCTCATAAAAATATGAATATTTGGCAGATTAAAAAATCACTTCAAGGGGCATTTTCAAGTATTTGTTTTTTTTTATTGTCCTTCCCGGAATGAGTTCATTTCGACTAACCAAGGTCAAACAATGTTTTACATTATTTCTGTAAAGTAATAAATAATTCAACACTTCATATTTACATAAAATTATTCATGATAAGCGAAACCACTCTTTGTCTTTGGAAAATTCACATTAAAGTTCCTAATAGAGTCATAAATACATTCCATCTTGAGTCATGTAAAAACAATACACATTGTCTACTTTAATTCAGAGTCCCAAATATATCGTTTTGAGTGTGACTTGGGTATCACCATAAAGAAGTACCTTGTGGACGTGTTTCGTGATCAAAATATTTGACTTAATTGTGGGGTGATAATGCAAAACTGACTATTTCCAAAATGGGGTAAATTGAGTTATATATGCAGCCAGACAAATTCGAGGCCAAGGAATCGAATGGCATCATTATTTTTACGATAAAATGACGAAATCCTCCTCATTTTTCAATTTGAAAAACACCCTTTTCTGCAAAACTGACTATTTCCAGCTAAAAATTAGATACATTTTTCTGCAAAAGTGACTAATTCCATGTTTATGGCAAATTTGACATATTTCCAATACAAATATTATAGAGCGGCAACATTTTTTTCTGCAAAACGTACTATTTTTTATGATTGTTATAACCTCAAAATCATTTGACAGCTGCAAGTTGTATTGGTCGTTTTGTATTGTTTTTTGATAAAATACTTGAGTAAAATGAATTTGCTAAGTGAGAAGGACATTGAAGATATATTTGTAATAATAGATAATGATTATTTGTTAATTTGACTTTCGATTTGTTTAAAATTTCGACTTTCCGAAAGGAAAAAAAACACTGTGGGTGGGTGTTTCCTCAACATAATACAATGCAACGCCTAAATTTGTGGGGGTGACGAGAAAAACAAAATGTTTTATATAATATTTGGATTCTGAGCAACGGGCAACTAATCATATGAAACCTGCAAAGCGAGAAGACGTGATAAAATTAATTAAATTTTTATTACACCGACGATGCTAAAAGTTTTTACAACGAAGTTGTTAAGAAAATATTCAGTATAATGAAGACTTAGACCATGAGACATGATGTGATTTGAGATTTTCACGGCCAAAAGCATTTTCGTATTTGGTTTTTGGGTTATTATGACAAGTAGGGTTTCCTCCTTCTGCAGTTAACGTTACGGACAGCCTTACAGTGTCCATCATCTGAGCAGATGTGCCATATCTTGAAAATCCAATACCTATTTTGTGTTTCTTACTTTTTTTATATACTTGTTCCATAGAATGTCTTGTTTTTATTATTTTTCTTTAAATAAAGCAAAAATGTTAATTTGTCCATACACATTGTTTTACTTCAAAACGCACTATTTGTAGGAAATAGTCATGTTTGGAAAAAAAATAATTTTCAAATATTAATTTAAAATATTACTCATCGACCACCGAGTCTATAAATCACAGAAATGGTTTGAAATATTTTTAGTTATTATTTAAAAAAAAAAAAATCAGAGAATTATGCTTGTGAGAGTCGGTACAGTTTTTTGCCTCTCCTGAAAAGTTGAGTTTTTGGAAATAGTCAGTTTTGCATTATCACCCCACAATTAGGGCCTATATTTTCATACAAAACTGTGTTTTCGAAATTCAAATGGATGGAGATCTAAAAAGATGTTCATTCAAACAGTCTTGCGTAGCCTATGCGTAGCCATATACTAACATGGAGAACAGTGGTATTAGAAAATCTTTTCTTCCCTTTCTATGCTTCCTATCTTATATTGTGTTTACTGATATACGTCCATGTGCTATCATTTAATGATGTATAATGTTTCATAGTGTTGTATTATCTCTTCTTAGTGATAGTTAAATCATAAAATATGTATCCGGAAAACATTTTTAACTAGATTATGAACTCTTGGATACGCACTTTCCAATGCTATTTTTTTTTAATATTAGGTCCTTACATATGAAATTGGCGTTTTGTATGTGAGGAACATAAAGTCGATTTTTTTTTAAATATAGTATATTTATTTAATCAAAGTATGTACCATTGCTATCTATGCACTTTTGCCATCTCATAGGTAGTTCATCGATCCCTTTACTAAAAAAACCATTCGGACGGGAATCAATAAAATCTTTGAAGGCGGTTTGTACTGCCTCATCGGAGTTGAATTTTTTCCCTTGCAAGAAGTTATCCAAATTACGAAAAAAAAGGTAATCTGTGGGGGAAAGGTCCGGAGAGTACGGTGGATGTCTTAGACATTCCAATTGAAGCTCCTCTAATTTGGTAGCCGTCTGTTGTGCAGTGTGTGGTCTAGCGTTCTAACGCGCGTTTGTTGATTTACTTCACTCAATTCGTGAGGTACCCACCTTTCAAGCTTTTTCACCTTCCCAATTTGCTTCAAGTGGATTAAAACAGTTTTATCACTAACACCGCAGCCTGCAGCTAACTCGGACGTGGTTTGCGATGGATCCGCTTCCACAATAGCCTTCAATTCTTCATTATCAACTTTGGTCTCCGGCCGTCCACGGGGCTTGTTCTGCAATTCGAAATTTCCAGAACGAAAACGTTGGAACGTAAATAATGCGATATTTCAAGTTTTCCATTTTGTAAACTAAGTGACGCACAGAAAAAAATACAATTAAGGAAAAAACAAATGAATTATAATTTTCGAAATACAAATACATGAGTAAATAGCTGTATGAATTTGGAATTCCTAACCAAAGAGAAGATATTTGAGATCAAAGTTGCCAGTACGGCAAAACGCCAATTTCATATGTAAAGACCTAATATAATTATATACCTGTTTTGTAAATGTTCCGCACATCCCAATGCTATTTTTTTAATATAATTATATACATATTTTGTAAATGTTCCACACATCCCAATGCTATTTTTTTAATATAATTATATACATATTTTGTAAATGTTCCACACATCCCAATGCTATTTTTTTAATATAATTATATACATATTTTGTAAATGTTCCACACATCCCAATGCTATTTTTTTAATATAATTATATACATATTTTGTAAATGTTCCACACATCCCAATGCTATTTTTTTATAATTATATACATATTTTGTAAATGTTCCACACATCCCAATGCTATTTTTTTAATATAATTATATATATATTTTGTAAATGTTACGCACTTCCCAATGCTATTTTTTTTTTAAATATAATTATATACCTATTTTGTAAATGTTCCATAAAAATTAAATAAATAAAAAAATATCAACGAAAAAGTTTGAGAGTAGATTACTATCGAGGAACGATACCGATAAAATATTGAAACGACTCTGTTAATCATATCAGATAACAGTAATTCTTATTTGAAATTCGATGAAAAAAATATATCACGATGATTTGCATTTAATTTTTACAATACAAAACCGAAAAATACGTACCCATAAATGTATAAAACTTTATGGAAACAGAGCAATTGCTTGAGGAAATCCGAATATTTTCCGAAATTATTTTTATTTCTATTTTAATTTCTTGAATGAATTGGAAATTTGATTCGGTCATGAGAGAAGACATTTAATTGAAATATATTATGAGATAAAAATTTCCGAATATAGGTCTCAATAGTTCGTTGGGATACTTTCACAAACCAAGAATACCGTTAAAATGTGCGGAAGATTTGAAGATTATTTTTATGATTCTGATCATCTTGCTGAAACTGCATTATTTTAATGTTTTATTCATCATTTACTACAAAATTCATTTTTATTTGCACTTATGAAACGGTTACAAGTGGCTACAACGTCAATATTACGTAGAAAACGCTTTTACAGGTTGGCAAGACGGCTGTCCTGGCCAGTGAGACGTCAACAACGCCTTATTCATGTACAAAAACGAACATGTCGTTTTGGCGGCAAATCAAAAAATGGCACGTTTTAAATCGTAATAATAACAATAAAAATAAAGAATGACTCCATAATTGCCAATTTTTTCGAGAATAAAAAAAAAGTGAAAATACCCGATTGGTGTAGCGTTAGTCCGCTAAGACTAGAAGATATAGGTTCATGTCTCAGTTGCGACCATTACCTTTTTTAAGTTTTGCATCTTTATCCAATTCACATTTCATTGAAAGTCGTCAATATTATCTCCTTCAATTTATTATGTTATTTAGTTAGAAGTTAGATAAGAATCTTTACATCGGAGATGTGCTTCGCATCGAACTGTACTGGCGTATAAGTACCAGAAGACCGACTTCAACTTGTTCCAGAAAAATATATTCCGAGGGCCGCCACAAGTTGTGAAAAGCAACTTGAGGAGAGTCTAGGCCTGCAATGGACAGAGGCCGCTGTAGCAACCCAGGAAAACGATGCCTATCGTGCCTGAAGGTGCCTTGTCGAAACGATGGGTTCCCGATCCGAATTGGACAAGAGGAAGAAGATGAGATGAGACTATATGGTTTAGGGTAGACTTGTAAAAGAAACGCTGTGCCACCGTAACCCATACATTACTATCTCTTAAAGAAATTAATCAATTTATCGTGCTTTCACTTGACCCACACATATTGACTCTTGTTTTTGTTGTTGTTGTTATTTTACATTTTTTGTTTAATTTTTACATATTGTCCACCGCGCTGTTGGACAAATGGTTCCTTGTATTTTTTTACGTTAACCATGTGTGTCTGTTGTGTTCATTAAAATAAAAGAAAACAAATCGTACGCCGTGAACACCAAACTACATCCAAAGTTTTCTGAGGAATGCCGACAATTTATGTTTACTTGATTTAGCGTAGTTTAATTAAAGTTGATTGGCGTCAATTGACACGAAGCTAACCAACTGCTATGAGACCGCTTGGTTTTATAAAGACAGTTTTAAACCACGAGGAAAACTGGCATGACCAAATTAATGAAATACACGATCGGGTCATGTCAAGAGCCAAAATAATAACTTTCAATATACATTTCGATCTTGAAACAAAGGCGAACAGACCGATTCAATATTTCTGCATAGAATTTTAAACAATAACATTAACTGTACCAAATTTCTATCCCTGAATAATTTTAATATGCCTTTGAGACGTATCCTATGTATATCACTAGTCAACACGGCTAATTACAGAATGTACGCATAAATTAAACATCTTCATAACTTCAATAATATGTGTCTATCTAAACTTAACATTGACATTTTTCGGATTCGCTGACCGTAATAAAAGGAATATCATGCCAATTAAACTGTTCATCGCGCATACATAATATCGTTTCAGTTCTACAGATCACTACTTATCACATAACTCACACTACAACACACTCACATATACACACTTATACATACACTGAGAAATAATTAACAAAGTAATTATTATTAGCCTGAAACACTCATCTACTTATTTTTATATTGGAATGAAACACTTGTACATATTGAATTATCTGGCGGGTAGGAGAGAGCAGTTGACAGTTGACAGGATATCAGAAGGACGCGCGTTCGACTCCTGTCGGCGGCATGTATATTTTCTCGGGAGATTTTTTCAATGTAGATGAGTGTTTCAGGCTAATAATTATTACTTATAATAATTGTTACCCTTTGTGCTTTGCATAAAAATCTTGTCTTAAGATGAAGTCATAGTAAATATTGCAAAATCATATGTTTTTGTTTTGAAAATTTAATCTCTTAGAAGTATTGTAGATGCTTCAATTAAATACTGCGTGTAGAACATACCTTGGCCCTTAAAAATATCGGTCATTTTTTTTATAAGTTTTTTAATAAGCCTATAAAAAAAATAAAGTATAAGGTCTAAAAAACACACTTTCAAGTCCAAACTCTCCTATTTATAAACCCCTTTTCGGATATGGTTTTATTGTGTAATGTGGCAAATTCAGTTTATTTTATAATAATCGCAAAAAAAGTTGATATTTACACCCAATCTTCCCAAAATATAATAAAATATGCATTTTCGCGTTGATATTTTACAATACGGCCGCTAGTCGACGAATTCGGTTATTCAAAGTGACCCCTATGGCGTCCACCGAAGAACTACTGTCCACGGCACAGTAGTGAACTAGTGGATCGCCTTAAACATTAGTTTATCAATTTAAAAAAATAATAATAATGTTTTATCACTGTTTCCAATGTACTGTTTTGTTTCTTTGATATAAATAAAATTAAAATAAATAACGGAAGAGTAGGCGTGATGATTCCACGATGCGTGAATGTGATTGAAGCCAAGTCAGTGTTGTATGGCGTCTATCCTCTCTCCCTACACCCCTCCGACGAGATTATGTGAGTTTAACAGTATGACTTCTTGCAGAAAGTAGTGATTAGTGTCCTTGAGCCATAACTTTATTCCAGACTCTTCAACAAAACATGTCCCGAACATCAAATATCACCGAAAGTGGCGGAGGAATGTCCCGCGCACGTGCAAAAGGGGAAGGAGACGACGGAGAAGTCAGACCCCACGTGTCACGTGAGCAGGGCAGTATGGGAGAAGGCTAAACCCTTCAAGGAAATTCCTGGACCAAAGGCACTGCCTGTCGTTGGAAACACTTGGAGGTTTTTGCCTAAAATCGGTTAGTACGCATCATATAATATTTTCTATCTTATATGTGCATGTGTGTATGGGCGTGTCAAATATTTATTTTACTTGATCGTGTCATGTGTCATGATCGGATGTGTTCCGTTGACAGACACGTTTGATAAAATAATGCTTCGCCAAACGAGATACTTTAGGGAACGTACCCAAACTACGTGACCAACTTTTTGCAATTTTTAACCCCCCCCCCCCCCCCCCCCCCCGGTGACCAAAATCCTAAGGAACCCGCCGCTCATTTGTATGGAGCGTGACCTTTTGAAGACCCCCCCCCCTAAAAGTGTCACGTAGTATGGGTACGTTCCCTTAGCTGGTATTATATAATATGTACACCTTTTTAATTTTAACATGCCTCTATTATGCAGGGTATAAAAAGACGTGTCCGACAGACTAAAGCAATTTGTGAGTTTATTTGGAGTGAATAATCTTTTTAATGTATTTTATGTAATCTTACGCGTGTGATAAATGGTTCTGGTTAGGAACATTTCGCCTCTTTTTAACCACAAATTCTTCGCACTATCCCTTTCCCGTAATACTGTCAATGTTTACTCAAAATTTTCTCTGGTGTATATGATACGGAAGCACGGACTCTTGCCAGTGAAAGGAAATGCGGTGCAGGATTCCACGAGCAGCAAGGCGCTCTAATCTAACCATTGTTCGAAGAGCTACGCATACAAAATAGTCTCTCAACTTTCTGTCTGTCTACAACGTTTCCTAAGATATTATGGATACGTTGCTCGCTTTGACCACGAGCATTGACCATGAGTTCTCAGTTTCCTGGGAACTCGACCCAGAGAAGCTCATGGTCACTCGCAAAGTAGAGAAAGATCACCAATGCTTCGGATTGGAGGAGTGGAGAAGCCTGGTTCATTAGGGCTTTTAAGGGTTTTTGTATTTTTTGGGCATTAACTACTTAACAATTTCTGGACATTTTGTGCTGAAAGGTTTTATTTTCTATGTACATTTGTTACATAAAATTAGAATTTTACGTAAAAAATGTGCATAGAAAATAAAAAATTTCTAAACCAAATGGCTGTTGAGTTACGATATTTACCAACGAGGCTATGAATCAAGAAAAAGACTCCAAATAAACCAAGGAATCGCTAATAAAAGTCTGTCGGGGATATTTTTAAATACCCAATAAGATAATATCAGCTTTTTGGTTTTTGCAGGCGAGTATTCAAATATGGACCCCATAGATCTTTTGCACACACTGTACAAACAGTATGGAGATATTTATAAACTGGACGGAGTCGTTGGCATTCCCAATACCGTCTATTTACTCTCACCGGACGACATAGAAATGGTAATTGACTAAGGTCACTAATAAGGTCATAAAGTGTATTGTCAGCAAAGGCCTCTGTGGCAGAGATAAGGTCCCTGGTTCTTGTCTAAAAGGACGCTGATTCAAAACCTGGCATGGAAATATAAAATTATTTAAAATTTATTCATTAAAATTTACGCACCTCATTTACGTGTTAAAAGAATTTTTCTTCATACTTTTGTTCAAAATTGAAGAGTGGTAATTATAAGTTTCATGCAGACTGCCCTACATATTTTACAGGTCTATAAGCAAGAGACTGTTCTTCCTGAAAGAGATATCTTACCAAGTATGACATACTTCCGTAATCACTTCAGGCAAGAAGTGTTCAAGGATGCTAAGGGACTCGTCACTTCGTGAGGATAATATTTATATATACATACATATATATTTTTCTTTGATATACCTATTACTATGAAAACATCAGGAACGTATAAGAATGTCTCAAGTATGGCTGGAATATAGTCAACCGTGGGAGGCTTTTTTAATGCGCTTTCATGACATAAAAGTGTGTGTTAATTCAGAAGTATTAGTAATAAACGCTGGTCAATATTGCATACTAAGGAATTGGAAAGAAAGAAGCAGAAGACTAGCATGAAAGAAGATATTTCCCAAAAGATCAGAAATTGCTGATGATGACATTAATGGCTATGTTATCTGTTTTCAGTAATGGAGAAGAATGGTACTCCTTCAGGAACAAAGTAAACTCCATCATGATGCAGCCTAAAATAGTGAAGCAATATTTGAAACCAGTGGATGTTATTTCTGCAGATTTTGTTGAAAAGTGAGCCATTATTTCGATAGCCTAGAATAGATCGATAGACTTTCACAGAAAAGTGAGAACCGATATTGACAACCACATGCATAGAAAGTTCCTGCAAAGGATTGTTCATCAATACGATCAATTTCAGATTTCGGTTGACAATTTCCCGCCCTCATTAAAAAAATTGCTTACATTGCTAGAGAGCCATTGAAAGCACCTACACTTGGTCGCATATCTCATATTTTTGTTAGGTTTCATAAAAGCATTATAAAAAAAATCGTATTATTTACCTTTAATTGCTGTTTGTGGTACCCATCTGAAGCAATATTCAATTTTATGACTTCTGCGTATTTTCTATGGCTTTGTTAATAATCACAGACATAAATTTAAATTCAAACACATATTTTTAAATTGCAAATACATTATCAATGATTTATAAGAAAAAAATATTTCAATAATCTCTTGTTAAACGGTGAAACTACTAAGTTAGCCATGTGCTTTGTCGAAGATTGAAACGTGCGAGAACTTAAAAATAATTCCAATAAATATTTCAAAATATCTCTTCAAATTGGCCACATTTTAGATAGCGGATGCTCGCAGGTGTTTGCAAATTGGCCAAAATGTAGCTAAAAAGGATTCGTTATTAAATTATACCGTTCTCCATAGACATGAAGCCAAGAAGCCAATATACCAATTGACTAGTGAATCCATAGAATGTTCATCAATAATTATACCATTTTTATGAGATTACTCCTGGGAGTATATCCGAAATATGTAGAAATATATTTTTTTTCATTACGTAGGAACAAAAAATGTCGTAATGGATTATCCGATTACCTCTGTTCATCTGTCGTAGGGCGATCTGAACCTTGAATCTGAACACATATTTAACCAATTGAAGACCGGCCAGCGGCTGGGTGGGCATCGTGTTTGGGTCCCACCTGGGGCCACTTCGAGTTCGATTCCTCAGCTAGCGTCGTCCATCACGGCACACGCAATACTTCCAGCTTATTGTTGTGGTAGTAAGAGATGTTCAAATATTGTCAGGTTATTCGTAACCCAGGAACGTTTGACTTTCTTTAAAAAAAAAAATATATGTATATATATATCGCTTTCCACTGCATTCTTTGTTTCTGTACTTCTCAACTGTTTAATGTTTTCTTTTATAATAGGATCAAAAGAATGCGCAACGCCGATAACAAGGTCGGTGACAGTATAATGAACGAGAGCAATAAGTGGGCCCTTGAAAGCATAGCGTATCTTGCATTGGACTCGCGTCTAAACTGTCTGGCAGATGATCTGCCCACAGACTCTATTCCACAGAAGATGGTTCAGAATGCCCAGGACCTTTTTACCATAATAGAGAAGTTGGACTTTGAACCCGGCATCTGGAAATATTATGCCACACCCACATACAAGAAGGCGATGAAGCTTTATGATGATCAGCTCAAGTGAGTTCAGTAGGAGTTTATTAACAATTTCAAGTTCTTGGCGATAGCCATTGCTTCAAAACCCACGAATATTTTTGTCTGTGGTATTCTACAATTCATAATTTTCCGGAGTCAGTGGGATTGATGGCATCGCAAATTCTGAAAATTATTATTACGGCTATCATGGAGAGCATCATTTCCATGATCCCGATAGTTGTCTTTATTACAAAATTCCTCTGCGTCATCTTTCAGCCTAGCACAAACCCATATTAGTGTCGCAATAGAAAATATAAGGAAGAAGAAGGAGTCAGGAATAAAAGCCGAGGATGACCATGAACTTAGTGTCTTGGAAAAGCTGTTGGATGTAGATCCTAAGGTTGCTGTGGTGATGGTGTCTGATATGCTGCTAGCTGGGATTGATACTGTAAGTACTTATTTTGATATTGCATGAAAAGAGTGACGATGTGATCTGTGATCTACGGTATAATGTCTCCCTTTCCTTTCTATCTGTAATGAGACTAGTCAAAGTGATCATTGACGGTCCTAAACTCAAACGAGACAAAACAAGCAACTCCTCACATTGAATTGAAACTCACTGAAGGAACAAGAAGAACCGTTAATGGGACAGTTCCACATCAGGAGGCGCGATGCAGTTGAGGTGGAAAGCACCTACAGCCATGAGCGTAGGTACGGTGGGGCTTTGCAAAGTGTTCCCCACCCTAGCTGGCCGATGCATGGGATTGTCGACCGAGTCGCGTTTTCAAATTTATAACACTTCATAGGATGGTTTTTCTTTCTTCCGTTCATGTTATTTATATTCACAGAGCTTAAAGCATGAATTTGTTGTATGTAGAAGCCTACTTTTTTATTTTATTTTATTTTTTGCTCCACCCTAAATCAAAACCTGGCTACGCCCATGCGTACAGCTGTAGGAACGATGAAGATATTGTCTCGGCTTAATAAGAAGCAGGCTCAGACACCTGGAAAGCTACAATGTGGAACCACGATATTATTATATATTTTTTATTTATTTACGCCTATTTAGGCTTTTACATACACATATATATATAACAATATTAACGAAATTATACTAGTAAATAGTGCAGGAAACGACTATTTAAAACACTTTCACAAAAATAAATATAAAGTAAAAATATTATTGAATTTGATCCACACAGTATGTAGGTACAAAATATAAAAAAATCCAAAATATTTTTTTTTCTGCCGACAAAATCTGTTAATGTGTTAGTCAATTTAAATAGCTTTATTAAAATATTCCCCTATTTGATGAAAAAAACTTCAATAAGTATAAAAATATTTCATCAGCATTTCAAATTGAAAGCAAAGTACATACGCATTATTTGTAGGCACCAAATTGTCACAACTTTATTATATGTACCTACTTTTACAATACTGTAAGCCCATCCATTTCAAATATTAATGTTTTTAAACCAACGCTATGTACCTACCACCTACTTACTATCTACCTATTGAGTAAACACAATAATATTTTTTTGTTCATGTGAAGCGGATACTATTTCTGATATATCTATGCCTGTATTATCTTATATTGTATATTCCAATATAACTCTTTTTTAATTCAAGTTCATTATGTCGACTTGTCTTCATGTATATATTTTTTAATATAAGTACTTAAATAACATACTCTCTGTACCTACTCGCATTTTACAATGGCACTTACTCCAAAATTCAAACACGAGAAATGTTTTTCTCTTTTGAATTGGGTAGTTTCGTTAAAAAGAAATTTATATATTGTAATTAGTTTTAAGAACCATATGTTTTACTTTAAATCTGTGTATGTATATTATATGTATGTTTTTAAATAAAAAAAAATAAATATTAAATTTGATGTAGGTACTAAACATATCAATAACATCGGAGTACATTGCCAATACAAATACCCAAAGACAATTCTGGAATATGTCATGAGGACTGGTCTCGTGAGGGGTTCAAGGGGTTTAAGTGCTTATGAGAGCTAGGCAGACTGTTTCCGTATCGAAAGAAATAAAAACATGTATTTTTTCAGACCTCCACATCCTTTGTGAATGTTCTCTACCATCTGGCCAGCAAAAAAGACAAGCAAGACCAACTGCGTAAAGACATCACCGCGCTGCTACCGAACCGGTCTTCGGAGCTGACAGCGGACCACCTGAACCACCTACCGTATCTGAAGGCATGCATCAAGGAAGCTGCGAGGATCTTCCCCGTCACTCCCGGCACCCTGAGGATGCTGACTAAGGATACAGTGCTCTCTGGATATAGAATTCCTAAAGGAGTAAGCTTGATTTTGTTGTAGAGTACGCATTTTGACAAGCGATAAAGTCTCAATTATTTTCTTCGCACGACGGACGAGAATTTGTGGAGGTCAATTTGAGGTTATTCATATAGTCGACGGCATTGGGAGTCAGTTGGTCTGATACAGATGGACTTCCGGGAAACTATGGAGAGGACTTCTTCTATCGTGTCCACATTCACCCATTCCATTTGGCTTAATTAATCACAATAAGTGCCAGTAAATTCACAAAGTTTGCACATGTGCATTCCAAAATGAATATTATATCACTGGTCATTAAAAAAAAAACAATTCAACGGAGAGCTATCTATCCCACTGAACGATAATACTTCTTCTATGATCTAACCTAATGCACCAAGAAATGAGTTCCTTACTAAATCGTACAACGTATATTTCTTTAACTGTTTCTTCTTCATTCACAGACCAACATAATCTTCTTGCATATGTTCATCTCGCTCTTGGAGGAGCAATTCCCTCGGCCCCTGGAATTCATCCCCGAGAGATGGCTCCGAGAGAACGTGGACTCTGAGATCTCCTACAAGAACGCTCATCCCTTCACCACCATGCACTTTGGCTTTGGATCCAGGTCCTGTATTGGCAGGAGATTTGCAGATCTAGAGATGGAAGTGGCTCTGATCAACTTCATCAGGCACTTCGACATTTCTTGGGAAGGTCCCCCACCAAAGAGAGCAACCACTAGCATCAATTATCTCACGGGACCGTTCGGTTTCGTCTTTAAAGACAGTAACTTAATTGACTAAGAAAACCCTTAATTAACATATTAAAAATATATCTGGCACTTCTACGTAATTTCGTTTTTAAATTTTAATTACATTAATTTCCGGATTTTCTATTGTTGAGACTATCGGAGACCAATCGATAATAATTTTACCGTGATGAAACTCTTCGATAAACATTATCCCTGTATATTAGCTGGTGTATAAACGACAAAGATAGTAATTACCGAAATGTCGAATGCTTCCAATAAAATACCCATGAAAATTTGAAGACGTTCAACACAATGACAACTAAAATCATTAATATTGTGGTTTAGGTACCTCATGCACGCATGCGTTTTCAGGAATTTAGAAAACCATAACGACTCTAAAAATCTACGACGTTGCCGGGCTTTACACAGAGTTTTTCGAAGTCAGATATAGAATCTGAACAGAACTGTAGATTATTTATATAAATAGATAATATGACTAACAACCAAAAATAATAATAAGTAGGTAATGTTAATTTATTTTAGTAATAAAAAGAACACAAAAAACAAATGTTTTAGAAGTTATTTCCTCCTGAACAGCGGTTGTCGGTTAAGCGCGGGTCACATTATGCTGGTTGCCAGCCACGAGTTGAAGAAGCCGCTTCTGCCAACCGTCGATCAGCTTGGTGTGACAACAAAATTCGGCGCTGGCGTCGCCAGGCGGCGAGTATTTGTCAGCGGCTGACGAAGTTGGACATGTTTAACTTTTGGTAGCAGGCAGCGGCGAATAATCAATCACGTGACCGCTGGCACCAGCCGGCAGCGCAGTCTGACCACTATTGCGTCTATCAGCAACGAGAAAGCACCTGTTTTTTTTGTGGAGTTGTTTAGTTGTGACTATTTTGTAATTTGTAATTTTTAATTGATATAATTAAAGTTATTTATAATGTCTGAGTTAAAGTGGACTGCGAAACAAATAATAACATTTTTAAACGTTTTTCAAAATTATCCTTGTTTGTGGGACGTTACGTCGACTCTGGAACCTAGAAATAATTAACTTAAAAACCTTTCTCAACAACTGCTTAATTAGCTTTTTACGTGAAACGACAGACGACATATAGTGAATGACTAACTGGAGAGTGCGAGACGCGAGTAGCAGCAACAGTAGTGTGACCAGATTGCCCGCCGCTGCTAGCTGGTACTACTACCAGCCGCTGGTAAGCAGCAGCTGGCAACCAGCATAATGTGACCCGCGCTTAAGAGCCTGTCTACCCTTTGACTCTCGGGTACATTGGAGGGGACCCCACCACTTTCCCAACGGCGTTATAAGGAAACATATGGTTTCCTCCTTCACCGCACACGTCAAGACTCTACTTTTTTTAATCAATGTACATTTATTTGAACGACTCCAGACCCTCCAATGTCCATGCATACGGGGTTAGTAAGCAGTATGCAAGTACTTACATTAACATTATACAAAAGATAATAGAAGTAGCAGCCCGTGGAACAATTCTTCTGAAATAGGTAACATAAAATAAAAGAGATAATAGTGTTAGTAAAAGAAAAAGAAACATAACGGCCATAACAAGTCGAAGAAACCTTCTGAAAATAAAATAAGTAATGAGGAAAAAACAGTTACACGATTATGTTATAATGTAAGTAATTACTATAATAGCAGAAAGAAAATAAATTATATAAAAAGAAAAGAAACCAGAGAAAGTATTTCTTAGACCACTGGGCAGTCCCAATGAGAATGCGCATAGCTATCGGCCCAACCACAGACGATGCTCGAAGTCCGCGCCCTTTAGCCGGCTCCCCGATTTTTCCTCGAAGAAATGTACTTGGGAGAGAAGGGGAAGTTTTTGAAGACCTTGAGGAAAGATGAGCGTCGGGTTACCGGAGGACGAAAGGGCATCGAGACCGCGTGGTTACGCCTCAGGCCTACGCAACGCATGTCGTGTACGTGTACCCGAGAGTTAACGACATGCGTTGAAAATCGCTGCTCTAGAATATCGTATTATAGAACTGCTTGCGCACAAATTCTAATAATTTAAGTCAGTTCCGCCAAGGTTCTGATGTCAAGGGTTGCTAGATAGTAGATATACTGGTGCTTTAATACCAAAAATTATATATATGTGCTTTTTGGGATAAGTTTGATAAGGTTTAATGTTTTCGTCAATAAACAAATAACTTTTTTGAAGTGAAACTTCTTTAACGCTGTTAGTGATTCGAAATTCGGATGAAACGGAAATGCGTCACAACTCAGTTCTACACAAATATTCGGTACTAACATAATGCGGTAAATTCGTACCCTGGCGAGTGCCTTCCATAGCGGAGTGGGCTAGGCGCCTGACAAGTCTCAGCGGCCAGAGAGACAGACATCAAGCGAACAGAGGTTTGAATAAAAAAAAAAATATATATATATATTTTTGTGAAATCAATATCCAATCTGCAAACCACTTTAAAATAAACAGGCAAAAGAAAAGAAAGAGACTTTCTAGTTTCAGTTCTACCGCATATGAATTACATACTCTGATTTTTTTGGCTTTTAAATGGTTTTTTAAAGGCTTTTGTATAAAGGCACATTGTATACCAAATCAGAAAACATGTATTTATTGCATTACAAGTAAAATCACAAAGTTAATCAACGCCTCCCTTCTTGCTGGTCTTCGTTATGCCTTTGTCACTTGATTCAACTTCATAAAAATGTGCCTGAGTGCCACCAAAATAAAAGGCATTGTCTTCGACAACGAGTCCATCTACTGAGTTGCAGCTCGATCGATGTCGGAAAGTAGGTTCATTTCCATTTCCAAGATTCCACTTCATTCATTCAATCAAGAAAACATAATCGTAATTGCAATGGATGTATGAAAATAGTATCAACCCAAATTAAAAAAAGTAATGGTTTTCAACCACAGTGCTTTAAAATATTTAATAAGTGATATTTTTTTGTAATTACTGGATTGGGAATAATAACATAGGTGAGAAAAATCTGTAAGAACTCAGCGTAAGTACCTATAAATAAATAAATAGATAAAATATATATATTTTTTTTAAATTGCGAAGTCCAGAAATAAATAAAGATTGGCAGTAGGCGAACTTCGGCAGTGAAATCTGCAAAAGTTTTGATGTCAGCGAAATTATCTAACCTTCGATAGGAGCAGATAAAGCTACGAAGAAAGATGCCACATATATTATTTGATTGTAAACAAAGTTTTTTTCATGTTACACAATTATAATGTTGTTATTCATTATTACTGTGACGTATCTAATTATAAATAAATGTATGTATGTACAATAGTTTGAATTTGGGAGGCGGGTTTGGGTACCACCGCCGCATGTGGAACCATTTATTGAATAACCAACACCTCTGCCATAGGTCACCCCAAGTGGTTCACTACGTTTGATGACTTAGCAGAGGTTCCGGGTTCATAGGGTTAGGTTTGTCCGGGTCTTGGTGGCGGATGCGAATGCCCACCAGCTGCGTGGCAGGCCGGATCGGGAGAGAATGGTTGATGGAGTCCCCTTGACTTTTCGTACTATCTCGGAACAAAATTAAGTCCATCCCTCCCACTGCGGTGCAAGTCGATGGGTAGGGAATCGAGTGATTCTGGCTGGAGGGTTCAAAAGGTCTTCCTCAACCAGTATCTTTTTAAATTTGGGAGGCGGGAATGGGTACCGCCGCCCCGGGAACCTTTATTGGATAACCAACACCTCTGCCATAGGTCACCCCAAGTGGTTCGCTACGTTTGGTGATTTAGCAGGGGTGCCCGGTTCATGGTTTGTCTAGGTTTTGGAGGCGGATGACCAGGACACACTGAACCCCAGATTCCTACCCACCCCTAAAACCCTCTTCCTTCCCAGAACTCTCCCCCCCTTCCTTTCCTTAAAAAAACCCCCCTCATAGCATCCCCAAAGATGACATAGGCCCTGAGGGAAATTATTTTCCTCAGGGCCTCCTGTGTGGAGCTCATGTAAAAAAAGTATCTCCCATACATTGGGCGGGCAAAGTCATCCGCCACCGAGACCTAGACAAATCTCGCCCCATGAACCCGGGCATCCCTGCTAAGTCACCAAAGGTAGCGAACCACTTGGGGTGAAATGGTTGATGGAGTTGAGGGCAGGGGTGTTGTTTATCCAATAAATGGTTCCCATAGGCCACTAACAATAAAAAAATCACATTCATAAATAAACTAAGCAGATAGGTAGCTACCTACCGTGTGGGCAACCAGATAATAATATACAATCATATTAACCATTTTATCTTGTTTTTGTCATTACGTTATCTAGGTAGGTTATCATTATCATGGAACATCATGGAAGTTTTTTGCTATGACTGCATAATGAACTTAGAGTAACCAACGATACGAGTAATAATAGCGAACACATTCAGTGATCCGCAACCTTTCTCAGTACCTAAGACATTCTCTTAATTTATCCATTCCCAATGATTAATATTATTATTCACGATTCTGCATTAGGTACGTCAAATCGTAAAAAAAATGCCCCCAAAGTCACTCTCCACGTGTAAAAAACAATATTTTTCATATCGTACGTAATATGTAATATATTTTTTTAAATTAGCCCTGTACGGTACGCGTTTGTCAGGCGATAAGCCAATATTTTTATTTATTTATTTATTGTGAAAAACAGTTAACATATATATCCAATTACATTTCACAATTTATAGTTAATAGTGTAATACATTAATTATATAGGTACATTAATAATGACAGGTGCTAAAGAATACCTTTATTTCGCTCTTGAAATGATTGTAGTTCGATTGAAAAATGTCAATTTCAGAAGAAAGGTTTAATAGTGAGGTCATTCTCCCCAGAGGCATAACCATTGGTAGGTTGGTCCTGCCTCTAGGAAAAGTAAAAAGTCTGTGTTGCCTTGCTCCGGTGAAGTTATCGGGGACATAAAGTGAAATCCTTTCCAGGACATCAGGATTACAAATGTGCCCGTTTAGCAGCTTGTGTGCTACTAGTACCATTGCAATTTTTCTCCTAACGTCGAGACGATTTAGTCCCAGCATTCCCGCGAGAAAATCAGAGGGATACAACAATAGGTAGTACCCAAACTCTCGCATGTACAGGTACCGCATGAACTTTTTTTGCTCCTTTTCAACATCATTTGCGTATAGGGCATCTTCGGGTCCCCATATTACTGATCCACTTTCGAGAATGCTGCGAACCAGAGTGAAGTAGAGCATTTTTATGAATGCTGTGTTGGAAAAAGATTTTGCGTTGCAGATTACAAAGCCTAGCATTCGCTTCGCAGAGTTGCACACCGAATCGATATGAGAACGGAATGTCAGGTGTGTGTCAAAAGTGATTCCTAAATCCCTCATTTGTGAAATATGTTTTAACGAGGTACCAGACATTTTGTAGTTATAATATAGAGTACGCCTAGCCCTTGTATAGCACATAATTGTACACTTTCCGCTGTTAAAATAGAGTTTATTCCGATTACTCCATTCTACGATTCCGTCGATATCGGTTTGTAAACGAATAGAATCTGCTTTCGACATTATATTGGTATAAAGTTTAATATCGTCAGCAAATAACAAAAAATTTCAATTTTTATAAACAGAGCTATATCATTTATAAACATAGAAAATAATAGAGGTCCTAAATTAGACCCTTGCGGGACCCCAGAGTTTGTGAAGTAAGGTTTTGAAGCAAACTGCCCATAAACTACATATATACTAATTTGATTGCAATCCAGACTGCTGACAAAATGAGAAAAAAGGTATGCAATGTTGAAATACAAATTCAACACTAAGAATTTGTACGTTCGTTTCTGTCAACAAATAATAAAAATGATTAGGTACATATCTATGCCCTTCCCAAATAGCAGGTTAAGAACAAGGCTCAAAGAAAATGCATGAAAAACAAGGTTAGCTCGTCAAGGTGATTGGCTAGAAAGTCGTGACGTAGCCAGAAGTCCATTTCCACCGGGAGATTTGAATTAGCGACCCTGAACCTTGATGCGTTGGTAATATTATACCAATTAAAGTTCGGAATAAAAGGGAAAAACTCCATTGAATATTTGCAGTGTATTTATTCAATGGTGATGAATCGACTCCAGATACTAATATCTACAGCCCGTATGTTTGACGAATATCTACAGCTCATATGTTGAACTAATATCTACGAACTTCAGAGTGTTGATTAATATCTACAGAGCGTAGGTTGAACTAATATCTACAGAGCGTAGGTTGGACTAATCAGCTAAATGTGTCCAATAGTCCGATATTAGGAATTTTTACATACATACTTACATAAATTAAGTTTTTTAAACTGCATACGCAATATTACGTTATTCCAATATGCTATACACACGGACGTAGGAATATATGGACCTGCCCTAAGTAATAAAAGCGTATTATTTCCCCCTCCCCATAACGGTTCCATGGAACCGCCTGGGCTTACGAGAGCCGCCTCCCTTGAATCTAAAAACGTGACGTCATCATTCTTGTTCTGACCAGCGCCGAAGTCACATAGTACATTTTACGAAATAACAAGGCAAAAATGGTAGCTTGTGCTATGAAAACGTGTAAAAATAGAAGTGAAAAGGAGAATAAACCAAATTGTCGTATTACATTCCATAGGGAAGCATTATTTTACTTTATTTTAAGCTTATTCGAATTATATTATTATATTATCAGTTTTGTAACATATACTATCATGAACGTGTTTACACACAGCCGTAATATGCGTGGGATGGCGTATTTCAGCATATCGCTTGCCATATATTCCGATTGGGAATGTACGGCGAGCGATATGCCGAAATACGCCATCCCACGCATATTACAGTTGTGTGTGTGAACACGTGTTAACGCTCAGAGGGCGTGTTCACACACAGCTGCGACGTAAAACACACAGCCATTTGCAAAAGAATCAGGGGTGTGCCTTCGCCTTTTGCGCTCTGCTAAAATAGCTAATCGTATCATTTGGAACGTCTATCTTTTCATGTGTTATTTCTTGCTGGAAATCCGTGGTATTAATAAAGGATAATAAACCAATAATTTTTAAATTTATCACACTTTAAGGGCCTTATTACTAAACGAGTTTTGAATTTTACGCAACTCATAAACGTGGAATAAAGTATGGTTTTTTTTTATTAGGCGTTATTGTATATTTTGCTTTCTTAATTATGTACTCCATCGTGGTATGTTTAGAAGTAAAATGTAGATACAGTGAGCATGTTTGGAATGAAAAATGTATGTGACATTTTGCTGTCCGATGATATTTTTTATCAATCAAAATTTAAAATAAAATATTTTTCTAACGCACGTCGCCACCGATTATATTATCTTTGGATCACACTGTCACGTCTCAGCGGACCACGTGTTAGGTAAGCGCGTTGTTTCGTATTTACGGTATTGCTGAGTGCTGGAACGAGAATGAGTGCTCACGGCCATCATCACAGTCAACAGATTAATACCTTCTTACTATGTTGGCTCATCTTTTTAATATATTCAGCTGTTATTATTGTACTGTTTTTAGCATCGATAATATAACTCCTGTACATGTTATGTTGTTTTCTCTTAAGCTGTGCTGTTATTTTTGTACGTTATTTAAACCTCTGTAAGTTGTTTATTGAATGCTGTTCTCACAAATATAATGTTATCCTTAACCCTTTTTGTCTTTTTCTTTTCACTTCTTCCATTGTCCATAGACAATGTAAGAAATAATTTAATGGAAGTTATATATATTATATAAATATTATTTCTTTAAACAATATTATGCATAGTCTGAGAATACTGTTACTGTGTCGGTGTAGGTATATAATACAGTTTTACTAAGTTTCTGCTGATATATGCTTAAATGTAGCTAAACAAAAAATATTATACCCAAAAAATAAATAAAAAGCACCTTCGTCGTCAAAATATTCCAATTAATACCCCACTCCTGGCTACGCACGATCCGATTTGCAGAACCCAGATAAGTCGGGAGGTTTAGGGGGGAGGGGGGAAGTTGTTGCCTATACACAATGCGTCGATGTGGTGGTGAGAAGTACCTATCTATGTAAATCTGGTCACTAAACACGCCTAAAGCCATTTCAAGCAGTTGGGGCGATACTAAGAGTATCTACAAAAAGGAGCAAATAATAATGTAACTGCTACGTGCTACGTATTATTGTAATTAAATAACGTGTGAAATAATTTAGGTAAAATAATTTTAATTAAAAGAGATAATTACATTATTTTTATTAACTAGCAGACCCGGCCACACGTTGCTGAGGCTAACGAAACACAACGCCATTACCCAACCTTTATAAAATCCTCACCACCCGCTTGCCTGCTGCCCGCTGCCTGAATTGAATATTTGAATTTCTCGGCTTTTCTCTACTATAATAAGCATGTAATATACACATAAACCTTTCTCTTGAATCACTCTATCTATTGGTGAAAACCGCATGAAAATCCGTTGCGTATTTTAAAAGATCAATGCGCACATACATTTTGAGTGACTTCATTTTATACTATGTAATTATATAGCAACAGAGGGAGGCGTCTACTAATATCTACAGGAATTCCAAAAACTGAAAAAATCGAATTAATATCTATGAGAACCAAAGTGTTGACGAATATCTACAACTCAAACTGCTGACTAATATCTATGGGAACCAAAGTGTTGACGAATATCTACAGCACTGGCAGAGGTTGGATTTGCAATTATGTATAGCATATTGAAATAACTTAATATTGCGTATGTAGTTTACAAAACTTAATTTATGTATGTATGTATGTAAAAATCCCTAATGTCGGACTATTGGATACATTTAGCTGATTAGTCCAACCTAAGCTCTGTAGATATTAGTTCAACCTACGCTCTGTAGATATTAATCAACACTCTGAAGTTCGTAGATATTAGTTCAACATATGAGCTGTAGATATTCGTCAGACATACAGGCTGTAGATATTAGTAACTGGAGTCGCAACAGAGCGGTTGTGATAACCCTAAAATCTGTCGACCATCACGAATGTGGGCGGTTCTCGAATTTGCTCCTCGCTGGTTACAGGGGTAAGTAAATTATGGAACATTTGTAAAAGTGTCTTAACTAAATACGGCAACCAAATAGTTGTCTGTGAAAAGATGCGAACTTTACTTTGCTTATTCAGACTTCGCAAATATGTTAATAACGTAGCGAGCAATTCGCGCTCCCACATAAAAAGGTCTATTCATTAAAAAGCAGATGTTATTTTTAAGAACTAAATGGCGATATTATAATGCGAGATGCCTATATACTGTCAGATTAATTTTTCAACCAATCACAGTCATCTTCCCCTCTTCGTACCGCCATAGTTGATTTTTCCCCCCACCTGTTATTTCTGGTCTATTGAATTTGGATGTCTATGGCTATACATAATAGCAAATCCAACCTCTGACAGTACTGTAGATATTCGTCAACACTTTGGTTCTCATAGATATTAATCAACAGTTTGAGCTGTAGATATTCGTCAACACTTTGATTCCCATAGATATTAGTTCGATTTTTTCAGTTTTTGGAATTCCTTTAGATATTAGTAGACGCCTCCGATGAATCGAGATTATTAGCGCCTTGTAATATTGTCTTTGTAGGCACTAAAATTTTCAAAAAGAATGTCTCATTTTGCTATCTAACTATCATGACAAAGGAAAGTGTTGATAATAGTGATTGTATTCATACAATACAAAAAGTTGAAATTTTGAAAAAAAAAACATTTTCAACTGCAACAACGTCAATAACGTCGTATTTTTCAATCTTAGCACTCTAGCTCACTGAAAACTCGCGGACCGCCACTGATGGTATTTGCCTATCTATAACGCTATAACCTATGTGACAAGTAATTTTTTAACACATTATTGTTTATACATACAGCAGCAAGAATCTCTACCATCATGGAACTGGGCTGAATTGAGAAAATCCCATCAGCAAAAAACTCGCGGCAGCGGGTAATTATAGCGGATGTTTGGGACGGGAAGGTAGTCGAACTCTGGTTCGTTCGTTTATTTATAGCTAACTAACAGCTTAAAAAAAGCGCTTTTAAATTCTAAACTAAATTTCACAACCATAGTAATGATACGTCACTTTTTTTAAATTGTTTTCAATATTACTTGTTAACTACTTGAAAACTGAACGAAGTCAAGTTTGATTAGATTCGACGCGAGAGGCGTCGCTGTGCGCAAGTTTTTGACAGTTGGCGTCGGTGTTGTTTGAGATTTGGTCCACTTTTGATTTTGGTTTTGATTCTCGCCGTGTTTAAAATAGTAAATATCAATTGATTAATAAATTTTGCTCTAAATATGTTGAAGTTTAATCGTTGCGTGGCCGTTGGTGTTAAGAACGTGCTAAATAACACTGGAATTTACTCAATTTCGGCGGTAAACAACCGCGTGTCAAGTGTCAGGTTAGTGACTAAATAAACAATGGTGTTAATAAATTAAATTGTGTTTGTAACCAATGACACTTTGGAAATATGTGGAAAATTAATACTTTCGATGTATTTGAATGTTACCTATGTAAACTTATGCCTTGTAAAACACTTAATTTTGTCATGGTATTATTTTCTTTCAGCTATTTTTTCTAATATAGGTACTTACCTATACACCGTCCAATAAATTGCTAGATGTTCACGATATTTTCCTCCCCGTAATCGCCTGTAATAGCCAGTTTATTCCGACTCTTCGTGCATTGAGAGAAGGCGTTGCCATGATTTTACTATTGTAAACAATAAAATAATGATGGATTAAAAACATGATAAAAATCATTAATTAATTAAAATAAGTACTTAAATTATTATTATTTAATGCTAATAGTTTTATATCGGCGTAGTTGACGCTCATATTTAAATGTTAAAATTTTTCATGTTTATTTTTAAGACAATATTGGAATGCTATAACATCTGTGTTACCCATAGGTAACTCTATAAAAAATAAATATCAAATAAACAAAAATATCAGCTGTAGATAGGTACCTAGGCATTTAAAAATGCATGAAAACATCTCAAATTGATCGTGAAAATCTGTTTGTGTTTTATGAATATAAGTACATATTTTCATTCTGTTGAACTGTTCACACTCTTTCACAGAGTGACATAAAAGTAATGGAGAGTGTAAAAAGAACCCCTAAAAAGGCAATAGAAAACATGCAAATCTCGCTCAAAAGTCTACTTATCATAATTTAAGCATTCCTTCCCTGTCTGGTGTTTTATCTTCACTAAAACATTATATCTCACGGCCTCCCATATTTTCTTATTACTTTGAAAATTTTTCTCTTTTGGTTGAACCCGGTGTTACATTTTAAAGACTTCTTTCCAGATGTAATATTTGTATAGATGTAATAATGTTTTATTTTTCCCACTGATGTAGTAGCTACCTATTCAAAACGAAAGTATGATTGTCAATTTTTAATAGACTCTTCTTAGCTTTTGTTTATAAAATAGATTTGTGCTAAGCAACTCCAGACACTTTTGCAGCTCGGCCGCGATTCATTTGCTATACTGTAGTTTAGTACGTAGCATTTTGGAAAGTGGTTCAGTAATATAGGGACCAGTAGATTTAACATACTCTCAAATGATTGAGAAAGTGCAAAAGAAGTTTCTGAGATATTTATATCTTAGAGACTTCGGATATTATCCCTGGTTATAACCATCAGCCTTTTTGCTGGTTATTAATAGCCTCGCCGAAAGAAGGGAAACTGCTTTGCTGACAACAGCATATAAACTTTTAAACTGTAACATCTGTATTCCCAATATAATACAAAAATTTGAGTTTTATGTCCCTGACAACTTCACAAGAGCGCGCAGACACAGAACTTTTGTTGTTCCGAGATGCAGAACTAACTTACCATTAGTAATGCCGCTGGGAAAAATGATTCTGTTACTAAATTTCCTGTCCCCTGATATAGATATTTTTCAACTAAATATTCATCAATTCAAAAACGCTATTATTACTTAATAAAATAAAATGTATGTTTATTATTGGTTATGTATAACTGTAAATGTGCATTTAAAATAAAATAAAAAAATAAATGAAAATAATAGATGAATCATGTAAGAAAAAAATCTTTTCAAATCGAACCAACTGCTATATTATTGTCATTGACTTTATTATTCTTGGTAATGAGAAGGCTTGCATGTCTCCATAAGATTTGTGAAGTGTCTATTGTGCTATCATCAATGTTTCAATATATACTTTTCAAATTAACCCAGTGAAAATCCCTTTAGTGAAATTCTCCAGTCATTGGCAATGTCTCTTGGTTTCACTAAACAACTTCACAAGTATCTGAGCCTTCTTCCCAACAGCATTATAGGTAGGGTTACCATTTAGAAAATTGAAAAGTCCTGGCAAAAAGCCTGACAGTTCAAAAAAAGTCCAGACATTTTAATCACATAATGCAAATATCAGGTATGAACTTCATAACGGTATGGACATGGAAGCAACGGTCGCTCGGGTCGTGGAGTTTCATTTTTGCTATCCAAGCTCAAAACGCAAGTGTAGAAAGAGTTTTTTCTCTAATGGGAGCACAGTGGATAAAAGAGCGTAATAGATTATCTGTACCTACCCTCGGTCAGATCGTTGTTTATGATTTAATACAACCTTAAAACTATGAGCTGCGAAGAATTCTATAAAAAAACTTTTTATAAAAAATGTTTAAAGAATGAACGGGAGCTGCTCCGTCAAGTATCTCGCGCTGAAAAATATTAAAATTTATCTGTTTGTCGAAAACAAGTGTTAAGTTTTGAAGAAGATATTTATATAAAGATTAAAGACTTATTTGATATTACTTATGTAAGTTTTATTACTCATATTCCATCTAAACCAAAAAATCCGGACAAATTAAAGGGCCGGAAAAAGTCCGGAGAAAAGGCTAGAAGTCCGGACATGTCTGGATTAATCCGGATGGATGGTAGCCCTAATTATAGGTGAATTATTAGTGTTTCTTGATACTCTTCACATTAACTAAAGAGGCATCGCAGCCGTTCCTCTTAATCCTACTGAAGTTCCCCCGGTTCTATTCATATTTACCTATTATCATTCCTGTTTTTGCTTTGAAAATACTGACTATTTTGACTGCTCTATCTCTAGGTAGATAACACTGTACAGTATAATTGAACGTCTTGGGAGTTTCTTAAAATGACCATTACCAGGGTTTATCAAGGGTAGAGAAACTCAAGAGCAAATAGAAATGTTGAGAGTTCAATTTGCCAGCAACGCTTTGCTTCCTTGACGTGTGTACAGTGGAACCATCTGTGGGAAGTACTCAAGGAGTTGAGAGTTTCTAAACACCTCGTATACATCATTAGAAACTTGTACACCAAAGGACACACGTATATCAAGATTGACAAAAATCAGGCACATTTAAAGTGAAAAAAGGGGTGCATACTTTCACCAATGTTATTTAATATATATGGCGAATACAAAATGCATAAGGTTCTTGATGGATCGAAAGGTGGAATAAACATTGGTTGCCAAAAATCTCCGATATACAGACGACTTATCGCCTCTTCTGAAGAAGAAATGAACCACATCCTTGCCAAAATAGAGGATGAAAGCTGTAATCTAGGTCTACTTATCAATAAGGCCAAAACACTCACAGAATTGGTGAACAACTTTATGTACCTAGGCGAGAGTGACGAAGGAGGTTGTGAAACAGAAGTGAAAAGAAGAATTTGCCATGAGTCAAATGCAAAAGATATGAAGTGACACAGGACTAACGAAGACTACCAAGATGAGACTAGTCCGGGCGTTGATTTTCCCCATATTTCCATATGGTGCGGAAACGTGAACACTTAGAGCTAGGAAAAGAAAGCGGTAGACACCCTCGAAATATGGTGCTGCAGAAAAATGCTCAGGATTCCTAGGACAGCCATACATACAAATGTATCCATTCTGAAAGAGCTGGAGATCCACAATACGCTCTCAACTATATGCCTACCGCATGTTTTAAGATACTTTGGACACATTCTCTTGCTCTTCGGTTCGCCAAACTGAGGACTCCAACTTGGAGAAACTCATGGTCACTGGTAAATAAACCATAGGAAGAAGCGATGCGCTGGAGTGACCAAGTGCCTTCCGGTACTTCGGTGTCCGCAGCTCTCCATGCAGCGCAGGGAGTGGTGGAGCCTTATCCACCATGGAAATTAAAGTGGGGTCACAATCCTCAGTAATTAATGGTGTGAGGAGAATGTTCAACCCAAAAGTGAACGTTAAAAGATGTCGGGGGAGTACAAATGAGTATGTGAAAGACGCAAGAGTGTGTGCCAAGACAGAGTTGTATGACAATCCATTCTCTCTGCCTACCCCTGTGTTGAAACGGCTAGATGGTTTAGTTTGTTGATGGATGGTTGTTGTTTTTTATTACTTAAGAAAAACGCTCATTACAAAATACTAATGGTAACTATGTATGTATTCCATATTACGATTCTAAAGCATTGATTTTCATTGTCAATATAAACAATGAGATTTGGCATATCTATAGATAAAATATGTAGTTTGTTTGCTTGAGATGGCATAGTTTAATTTGGGTTGAGTGACATCAATTGACACCAAGCTACCTAGCCGCTATTCAACCCATGATTTATATGAAACTCAATTGCAGGAAGCGGTGGATAGTGTCCTTGACCCATAACATTCATTTCAGACTCTTCAACAAATCATGTCCCGAACGTCAAATATCTCCCAAAGTGGCCGAGGAATGTCCCGCGAACGTGCAGAAGGGGAAGGAGAGGATCGAAGAGTCGGATCCCACGTGTCACGTGAGCAGGGCAGTGTGGGAGAAGGCTAAACCATTTAAGCAAATGCCAGGACCAAAGGCACTGCCTATTATTGGAAATACATGGAGATTTTTGCCTAAAATCGGTTAGAAATATAATATAATATAATTATGTGTTTTTAGATGAGTGATTTGTCATAATATTGTATTTGTACATGAATTTAACAATACATATTAATCTATTTAGATAAGTATGTAGTAGCGAAATTATGACATAATGTTTTCCTATTGTTATCTACAACAATTTTTTCATGTTTAGTCTTGACTAGATAACGTCAGATTATTTTATGTTCCGGATTAGTGCGATTATATAGTAATAACTTACTAAATAGAAGTTTGATTGTTTAAAAAAATTGTATAAATGTACTTTGATTGTATCATCTGTTGAAATTATAGATAAATAAATATGAAACCATGCGCACATCGCGTGTCACCAACGTCTTTCATCCATACAACTGCAAATGGTATCTACACACAGCAGTGCCCTGCCTTTTTTTCTATCTACACACCAAATCCATAACTTTCATTGGCTCCACTTCTTTGAGTCTGCGCAGTTTGGTCATGGCTCAGTCATGGTCAGTGTGCTTATATCTTATATCAGTGTGCTATTATCCATGGATAAAATAATATTTTTTTTATGTTACAGGGGAATATTACAAAATGGAAGTTAATGATTTCTTAACTATTATGAGGAAACAGTTTGGAGATATTATTAAACTAGACGGAGTCATTGGTCTTCCCAACGCTGTTTACTTACTCTCTCCAGAGGATATAGAAACGGTAACTAACTGACATATTAAACATCATCGAGCAGTAATCCGTTGGCTCCAGAACGAGGTTCAAAAACCGAATGGTAAAACAATTTTTTTTGAGTTGTTTCACGATGTACAAAATTATTAGAATTATTTGAGCATCAGACCAAAGTAAGAATATATAGATCCGAAAGTCTGCATTGGGCTGGATATGTAGAAAGAATGCCAATTGACAGTACTTCAAAAATATGACTGTGGAATCGACTCAGAGGCAGGTCGAGGAAGAGGTGATTAGAATATTTGGAAGAGAATTGGTAGAGGACGGGAAAGACTGAATGCTGGAGGAGAGTGGTGAGGGATCGCTGTCAGCAAAGGAAGCCCTAGGATATAGCGCCGTGATGATGATGTTAATTTAGTTTGCCACTTGCTTAGTAATTGTGTTTTACACTCTTTGATACAAATTCGTGTACGTTTTTAGCCTTACATGACGTTATTTTTAGATCTACAAACAGGAGAGTGTAATTCCCGAAAGAGATATCTTACCAAGTATGACATACTTCCGGGACAACATGAGACAAGAAGTGTTTGAAAATTCTAAGGGACTTCTTACTTCGTAAGTATTATTACTATTTTTCATTATAATACCAATACTGGTTCTGAAATTCAACCACGCAGACGCTGGTGTAATAATAACATTCGATTTAATATATTTAACTGTATTAATTTATCCAACGAACAAAAGATCAATTTTCAATAAAAAAAAGGAATTTTTAAGTACGGTTAGATATTAGCTTTATAGGCCCTCCACCCGACACTGCCTGCTGGCATGCAGGCAGTGCCTGCAGAGAGCGTGGGTTTGAGCGAACTAGCGCTGTCTCGTTTGTTAAAGGGCCGCTAGAACGAGACGCATGCAGTGACTCTCTGCGGCAGAAGTTCCTGCAGGCCTGCAGGCCTGCATGCAGTGTCGTGTGTAGAGCCCTTTAATAATATAGATTAATTCATTATAATATTATTTTGTTTTCAGTGGTGGGCAAGATTGGTATACTTTCAGGAATAAAGTAAACTCCATCATGATGCAGCCTAAAATGGTGAAGCAGTATGTCAAACCAGTGGATGTTATTGCTACAGATTTTTGTGAAAAGTAAGTCCATTATTTCATATCATTTTTTAGTCATGCCAGGTTCATCTAACAGAATTAGTTCTTAAGGTTTGCAAATTTAGAGGAAAAACTCTAAATTTATTTTTTCATATTATCAAATTGGTTACAATGGGGACTATTTGCTCATTCATACCTTTCTGAGGTTAGCCAATGCGGTCATATTAAGCCGAGAACCCTTTGATTTTGAATATGAAAATGCTATCACAGTAGAAAACAGCATGTTTTTTAATTGTGAATAGGTCACACCGGTCAATATAGGTGACAGTCGCCTTACCAGCCAGTAGCATTTTCCACGTCATAATGATATTGTACCAGTTGTAACTGTTTCGTAAAATGGGGTTTTAGATCTTTTCCAAATTTATGTATCGAATTTCCGGTTGATTTGTCAGACATCTCCAAATTTTAAGTTATGAGATAATGAGGAAAGCATTATTCGAATATACACCGTAAATCAAATATTATTTACACGTGTGGTACATTAGTATGACATTTTGAAATATCCTACTAGTGACATAGAAAACATCAACATTTTGTTTAACCATTCCGACGTGTAAGCATGTTTACACGACAATATAACAGCAGTCAAGTACAATAAGCGTGTTTTCACGCTAATGCGTGTGTTCCCACAGAAGTCGTTATAACTCTGTTATTGTTCTAGTGACAACCCTTAAAATAAAAGTAGAAGATCCATATTGAATTAAGCTTCACATTTCTATTCAAAGTTGTCCATAGAAGTCCATAAAAAAGACTTATTTTGTAGAAACAGTTTTCACCCGCCAAATTGCCTATGCGCCGTTAGACATTGTTAATTTTTAAAATATTGTTTAAATATTTTTGTATGAAATGGTAAAAAAAGAGGTGACAAAATTGTTTATTATACATTTATAATCTGTGATTTTAATACCGTTTTCACACAAAAACATCACGTGAATCATTTTTACATTTTTTTTTATGTTTGCATTCTAAATTTTAATATTTATAAATGTTAATATTTATTTGAATTATAACAATTTGAAACCTTATTTCATAGCCTTTCAAAAACAGTTTTTAGTATTCGGCTACATTCAGAAATGTATCATTTATAGGGCTTTAATTGTGAAGCGGAAATAACATAAAGTTTTTATAAATCTGACAGTTCGTTTAGGACAAAAAACTTGCACAATCGCAAAATACCTGAGTGGTTAATTCACTACAAGTTTTTCTGTAATTAATTTGGTGGTGTTTATGAGTACTGACTAACCAACTGGACGATCGATATGTGAATGATCAGATTCAGAAAAATAAATTAAATCTTCTGCACATTTTTAATAGTTTTCATAGTTTGTGAAAGTACCCCGTTGAGTTCACATGCACTTTGAATTCAATTTCTTATAATATAACAGGATAAAAAGAATGCGTGACGCCGACGGCAAAATGGGCGACATCATAATGAACGAGACCAACAAATGGGCACTTGAAAGCATAGCGGCCCTCGCACTGGATGCTCGTCTAGGCTGTCTATCTGATAATCTGCCTGCAGATTCCATTCCACAGCAGATGGTCCAGAATGCCCAGGATGTCTTTGCCATAGGAGAGAAGATGGACTTTGAACCCAGCATTTGGAAATATTATGCCACACCCACATACAAGAAGGCTATGAAGCTTTATGATGATCAGCTTAAGTGAGTTCAAAATCTTTTTAACGTTAATTATATTACGAATGGGGTTGGCGGAATATTTATCAATAGACATAATAAATATCACAAAGTATGTAGGTATAACAGGTGATGAAGAAGAGATATTGGTCAACCATTGTCACTCTTTTGTAGTCCTTTCTTTTCTAAATAATAGTAATAATCAACGCAATTTTCTAGCAAGTGACAAGTGATGAAGAAGAGATTTTGGACAACCTTCGTCACTCTTGATAAGGACATACTAGGCCAAACATACGCAACTTGTACATTACAATATTCAAAAGATTTACGTTATAAATCACTCTGTTTTCTTTTATTAAGTCTATTAGTTGTTGATCTTCCAATTTATCAACAAAGCGAGCTACAAAAAAAGTCTGTAAACGCCAAACCGGACCTTTGGAGTAACGAGTTTCCATCTGCCGCTGTAATGTCATACGATAATGGGATCTATAGCTACTTTAGAGTTTGTTATCGTATGACTTTACCGCAACAGATAGAAACTTGTTTTTCGAAGGCCTTCCACCAATGCCATCTTGCTTTCTCACGATCTGGATCTGTGCTGTCCAGATCGGCGATACGTAAGGAGCGAAGGATTGTGATGCGTATGACAAGTACATATCTGAAGCATCTATTTTCATAGAAATTGTACGTATTGTACGTTCTTCAGATATCTTAAAACATTGCGTTCATTGGGTACGTGGGCCCAGCTTGTTCTTACATTTACAGTCCTTTCTTCTATCTCTCTCTCACATCTCTCTTTCATACTAAATGTCATTTGCACGATCAATACAATTTGTTTTTTGATTTTTTTATTATGGTGGACCCGATTGAGCGATCAGATTTGCAACATAAATTTCTTCAATCTTATTTTGCGGGTATTTTAGCCTAGCACAAACCCACATTGGCGCAGCAATAGAAAACATCAAGAAGAAGAAGGAATCAGGAGTAAAAGCCGAAGAACACCAAGAAATAAGTGTCTTGGAGAAGTTGTTGGATATTGATCCCAAGGTTGCCGTGGTGATGGTGTCTGATATGCTTCTAGCCGGAATCGACACTGTAAGTATTTCTTTCAGGCATGAACCCATAATCTTTTAACTTAGTCCTTTGACACTAGCCCAGTCCCTTTACACCATTGGCCCCTTATGTACCTTGGCTTATTAAGCTATTAAATTGGCATTAGGGCCCAATGACGTTATATAATATAAATAGACTTGCCATAGTCTCACAAACTCAAGATATAATGTGGCAATTAATCAAAACTCTTTTGTTTTCAGCGATTTTCAATAATTTCTTAATTCAAAAGTTATTCGTGTACGATAAAGATAGACGCTTAAAAGAATATGTGCATATGATCGAAACAAAAGATAGAACGCGGGCGGCATTTTCATTTTAAAAATTCAAAAGTTCTGTCGAATACTGTCTCAAGGCCGATTAAAGTAGGAGGCCTGGGCACCAGTCGAATTTTGAGGTGTCAAATAGCTATAATGAACAACGATAGTTTGCAAATGGCGTTGATTGTTATTGTATTTATTGTTTCTGCTGATTTGTATGTTGTTTTACCGCAGGCAAGTAAATAAGGAATCTTTAGATTATTTTTATAAAAAGTAAATTTTACTTAGCGACGGCATGGCATCGACTTTGTAATTTGGCTGTTGCGCATCCAGACCTGTACTTTAATAGGCCTTGAGTTCTCTAATGACGCATAAAATCTTTGGGCGGAAAGCAATTGTATTATTTTTATAATCGATAATAATAAGTAATTTGCATGTATATTATAAATGAAATGTTATTCCTTCGCTTTTACGACTGTTTACCGTGTAATGGAAACATTTTCTCATCACACAGGAGGGAATTTTGGCGCTTTTTAATGCAATTTACTTACTAGTAGGACACGACCTTACTCGACGCGTGGCAGTTTAGTACTAAAGAACTAGAAATCGAGTACTCTACAATTGTCTTGTTGTTGGCTTCCCATTTTGAGATTTCTACCCCGCGTCTAAAGTATGTAACGTCTTTGTTAGGGCCAAGTTAATTTTGTACAAAAAATTGGAGATCTGCATTGGTGAATCAAATCTATATAACATTTTAACCATAAGTTTAAATCTATTAATTTCTTAAAATTTACTTGTGTATTGGATAAAGGCATGTAAAAAAAAAATCTATGAAAAATGTATGTTTGTAAACGCGAATATAAAAGGCATGTAAAAAAAAAATTGATAAAACATGTATGTTTGTAAATGCGGATGTAATTTTTTTTTTCGCATTTTTATTTATAAAGACACAAAAAAGTAACTTGGATGAATCTTGCAGGAATAATTTTCTTTGCACACATATTTATATATAACTAAAAATTTAATTTATTTGACAGTCCTCAAAGTGCTCAGGGATGTGAACCACTGGGCTCTTAAAAATTTTCGAACATAAATATCAAGGAAAAAAATATAACAAACATATTATTGTCAGTACTACAAATTGAAAGCTTCATTATCAATGTAGCGATGAGCATTTCAAATTTTATTCTCAGATGTCACTGATATGACCGTTTTTCATTTTTAGGCCAACCTTGGGCCTTGGACCATTGGGTTATTGAATTGTCATTGGGTGATTGGTGATGTTTCATGCTTTCACAAATTGGTTTCACAGATATCTGAGCCTTCTTCCCATGGGTAATTGATGAATTGGTTTCTTTATCAGTAGTTAAAAGTAGTCCCTTTTCTAGTGTGCATGATTTCAGACTTCCACAGCCTTTGTCAACATCCTCTACCACCTGGCAAATAACAAGGACAAACAAGACAAGCTCCGTGAGGAAATTGCCGCGCTACTACCAAACCGGTCCTCGGAGCTGAAAGCAAGTCATCTGAACCAGCTGCCATACTTGAAAGCTTGCATCAAGGAGGCTGCTAGGATCTACCCTGTCACTCCTGGCACCATGAGGATCCTGACTAAGGATACAGTGCTCTCTGGATATAGGATTCCTAAAGGGGTGAGTTTTCACTTTTGCGATATGGTTTATTTGCAGACCAGGGTAAAACTAACATAAAGTTTTAGAATATCCACATATTTGCACCTTGCAACTCTTGAAAGGAAATATTAAGGTGAAGTAATGTTAAACAATTTAAAGAAAGATTTTCAAAATCATTTGCGATGATGTTTTAATAAAGTTAAACGGAGAATCGATTAATCTCGTTCATCTATTTATCCAAAAACATTCTAGGCAAGAATAGTTAATGTAATAAGCTTTAATCATTAAACAAATTTGTGCTTCCCTTTCCTTAAGAGATTCTTCTTTATTCACAGACCAATGTAATCTTCGTACACATGTTCATCTCCATCTTGGAGGAACAGTTCCCCCGCCCTCTGGAATACATCCCCGAGAGATGGCTTCGAGAGAATGTGGATTCCGAGATCTTCTACAAGAACGCTCATCCATTCTCCACCATGCACTTTGGCTTTGGCCCCAGATCATGCATCGGCAGGAGATTCGCAGAACTGGAGCTAGAAGTAGTTCTGGTCAACTTCATCAGGCACTTTGACATCTCTTGGGATGGCCCGCCACCGAAGAAAGCAACCACTAGCATCAATTATCTGAAAGGACCGTTCAATTTCGTCTTCAAAGATAGTACTTTAAGCAACTAAGAAAACTCTTGCTGTGATATTTTGACTATGGTTGGCATATAATTATTTGTAATATTTCTCTCTTCTTTTCGATTCCTGTAATTTTTTTAGTTAATTTTTAAATGACCTTCTCGTTGATTATGAAAGTGCAATATTTTATTCTGAAGTTTTTAAAACTATTGCAAAGCTACTTCTTAAAATGAGATTGAATCCGCTACATTGATTTGTACATTTGTTTAGTAATAGATTCTTTATCTGTATTTTCATTTGGTGCTGAAGATAAATTTAATCTTCTCATATCAAAGTTAATAAATTATACATTAGATACATGGGTGCCTAGTACTGCTTAGATAATGCTACTTTATCGTATTATGTACGTAAAAGAGTAACACAAATTAGTACCACTAGTTTTTCAAAGCATATTTCCTAGTTAGTGATAAATTACATAATTAATTATATTTATAAAAATGAGATTCCGTTTTCGGATCGTTTTCAACGTACAAATTTTTTAATTGTGATACTATTTGATATAAACCAAAACTTTTGTAAAAACATATTTTTCGAAAATTCTGTTTATACTTTAGATACTGTGACATAAAACCAAAAAGGGATATAGATGTTGTTTCCTAAGTAACTAGCTTTACAGACTGTATACGCACAATTTGAGCTTTAAGTCAGGTTTACCTAAAGCGCCCTGGATACTGTCAATACAATTTATGTCATGGATGCCCATTGATGCAAAAAATAAAAGTGAAGCATTTTCCATTTTTTGAGACTTCTCACGGACGGCGAATGATTCGAATTTTGATTTAAACTAATTATTTTGACAATTTATATTGACCGTCTCTTGGACGGACATTTAAGGCTTCGGTAAAATTTGGTTGCCAAATAAACTGGAGCTTTTACAGCCAAATTTTTTAAATCTTAATTTTTTTCAATGTTTTGTGCTGAATATATTTTTAATAGCAGCTGAACATTCAGTGCTGTGTTTTATATATTACTTTTATTTTAAGTCAGTTGATAACACATGAGGAATAAAAAATAAAGATTTGGGAGGATACTTAATATCACAGGAATGAAACGTTGGAAGGTTTGCAATATCACATTAGGAATGAAAATATGAAACGTTGGTAGGACATGTGATATCATACGAGGAATGAAAATATGAAATGTTGGAAGGATACGTGATATCACATGAGGATTGAAAATATGAAATGTTGTAAGGATATGTAATATCACATAAGGATTGAAAATATGAAATGTTGGAAGGATATGTGATATCACATGAGGATTGAAAATATGAAATGTTGTAAGGATAATATCCTACATATTATGTGATATCACATGAGGATTGAAAATATGAAATGTTGGAAGGATATGTAATATCACATGAGGATTGAAAATATGAAATGTTGGAAGAATATTCAATGAAAAAATGAAACGTTAATAAGATATGCGATACCACCTGAGAAATTAAATTGTAAAATGTTGGAAGGATAACGATGTCACACGATGAATGAAATAAGAAATATTAGAAGGATTTTAATTTTTATAATGTTTACCTACCTGTAATTTTTATTAAAAAAAGTAATGTACCATCATTTACAAAGTATGTAAGTAGGTAATAATGTTATATTATTATTTTAAATATATTAATATAAATGATGTACCCCTTTAATTAAGCTGAGTTTGTGTGCGTGGGGGGTGTTATTTTATTTTTGTTATTTATTAGCTGCCTCCATGGTTGGGAGGGTAAGTCCCTAAACTAGGAAACCGTAAGTTGCGGGTTCAAATCCCGGTGGCGTATTTACAAAACCTATACCGATTCAGTCGCGGTGATGACAATTTCCATTTTAAATATACCTCTATATTGATTATTTTTTATCACATTGCAAAAACAAAAATTGTTCTAAAATCTAGATAAAATAATCTTTCTGGTGTGTATATTAGAAATTAATAATTTTAATTCTAAACATTTAAATTTTAATATTATTCCCATATATTGTATATATTAATCCCATATATATTAAAAATTTTTTATCACTTTGGAAAAACAAAAATTGTTCTTAAATCTAGATAAAATAATCTTTCCAATGTGTATATTAGAAATTAATAATTTTATTTCTAAATATTTAAATTTAGATATTGAAAATTTAAAGCGACTGAAACGCGTTAGGGATTGTAAATCCGCATCCCGGTGTGGGCAAGTAAATTCTATTTGATTAATTTGTGTTATTTCACAAGTTCTTCACTTAAAATAATGTACAGGGTGTCTGGGGGTAATGTGCCTAAACTTTGGAAATTCCATTTTTTTTTCTCATAAGTACTAAAATATTTTTCCATAGAAAAATATTAATTTATCCTTATAAACAAATCAACTTTTTTTATTCGAAAACTACCTTAAAACGTTGGAATTTTGAAAAAAGTCATTTTTATTTTTTACTTGTACTATCATGTAGAATCACCTCCCGTTTTGTACTTTACCCTCAGACACCCTGTATAATGTAGTATATTTGCAGCACTTTCCAGAGTGGAAGATAGTCTCAGTAACACCCTGGTGTAAGACCACCATTCAGAATTGAAATGTTGCTTGAAATGGCTTTAATTGAGTTTGGTGACCACATCTGAATAGCCAGGTGTCTACCTACCTTTCACTACCCTCCTCTCCTTCCCATTCTGACTACCTTCAGCATCACAACATATCCCAATTGGGAATGTCGTAGTCTCACTGGCTCCAGACGGTTGGCGGCAGTTGGGATATTTGTATTATCTTATTCACTTTATATTTTCATTGTTATTTATGTACATTTACACACTCGTACATTTCTGGAAATCTTTCTGGTAATTAAAGTATTTATATTTGAATGCCCCATTGTTTTCTTTACATTTTGCAGTTGGGAGAATTGATGTTGTTTACCTAAGATTTATATTACATATTTTTAAATTGTGTAATTTTTTACAAGTTTATCTTTGTAAACTTGTAAAGTTGCATAGTAGAAATATAATTCATTTAGTTTTCCGACATTAAATGAATAATAAATAAATGCAATATCACATAAAAGGAATTAAAATTAGTGTCCGACCGAAACAGGAATTTCAGCCAAAACTGAAACCGAAGCTTCGGTACCTGTCTCAGTTTCGGCCGAAACCGAAACTTTTTTAGACTTGTTAAAAATCGGACGAATATACGGACAGTTAACACGTGTTAAATGATATAAAGAAAAAATAATTGAAGTATATAAAAAAATATTTTTTTTTTACTGCCGTAAAACAACAAAAAAATGATAAAATTTAACAAAACATGTTAACTACTTCTAATAATCAACACTTACATTATAAATGAAGGACCGCATTAATTGAGTATTTTAATTTTAATTGCGTTTACAATCATAACATTCTTATTACTCAAGAAATTAAATAAAAAACAATAACTGAAGTAATGTGTAAAAAAATGTAATGTTAAAAAATAATGATTTTTTTGATATTATTGTTATAAAAGAAACAAAAATTATAAAATTAACAAACATGTTAACTACTTCTTGGAACTAAAATTTGTCAATAATCAACACTTTATTACACACGAGCCACGAACTCACCCTAAGTCAGCCGAACGACTCGCGATCATTCACGAACGCAGAGTTTCGGTTCGGCCGAAAAGGCCGAAGGTTCGGTTTTACAACTAGATTTTTTTGCCGAAACTTGCTGAAACCGAAACCGAAACCGAACCTTCGGTCGGTCGCTAATTAAAATATGGAACGGAACATTGGAAGGATATGCAATATCACACGAGAAATTAAAATACATATGAAAATTTTAGGTATTTTATTTAGTCATTGGAAATGTTGGAAGGATATGTGATGTCAAATGAGAAATTAAAATATGAAACATTGGAAGGATATGTGTCAAAGTAGTGCTAATAAAAGATGCCCGCATAGCTGTGAAATTTGTAGAAGTGGTTTTTGGTTGTTGCACAATATCTTTATTTCTGTCTAAAATAACAAGGGTTCAAATGCCTATGATTTGTCTAAGGCCCATTGTCCACGTAACCGCACGTCATACGCACACTTTCGTCAATTGACGATTGCAAGACTGCTTGCATCTTGCTTAGAAACAATGAAATCCGTGTCCATGAAGTGGCAACGTCGCGTCAGCCGCTCGTAATGCGTTCGTAATGCGGTGCGCGCGGCAACATGTCACTACTCGACCGACTATTTTGTCTTTATATCAGTGGTCCAACAGTAGAGACTAAATTTTGGTAAGTATGTTTAGTCATTCGGTAAAATGATTGAAATACAGAATCATCTTCTGATATCTCTCTGGCAGCAACAAACAATCTACAATTTATATTTCTTTCGATGTATTGATGAATCCAGTACTTTCTTCGCCTGTTTCGTCGTCTTCTAATAAAATTGTATGCCATAATCACTTCATCATCATCACTTGACATTTTCACAACAAAAGACGTGCTTTTTCGATGCAAGTTGAAAGAAAACTGAGACGTTTTGTAACGTGACTGACTATTGCATGAAGCAGCGTGGACATAACAAATATGCAAAATACGCCTATCTTCATTTGTAGGTTACATGCATCCTACAAAAGATGACTGTGTGGACAATGGGCCTTACTTTTGTAGTCCTTTGTCCGGTGTAAAGGACGCTTGGCTAGCAGTTGGACGGACCGTTTACTTACTTACTTACTCCCATTTCAGAACAAGTTATAATTCTTGGAAAATATGACTGTACATCTTTGCTAACAAGTGGAGCACGGAAAAGAAAGATTTAGGCTTGAGGTAGTGCAACAGGGCATAAAACCCCAAAAATAAATTACAATTTTACTTTTGGCTGTGAAAATCTCAAATCATATCTTATACTAGGGCACACTGAACCCCAGATTCCTACCCACCCCTTAAACCCTTTTCCTTCCCAGAACTCTCCTCTCCTTCCTTTCCTTAAAAACCCTCCACACAGCATCCCCAAAGATGACAGAGACCCTCAGGGCCTCCTGTGTGGAGCTCATGTAAAAAAAATAAATATTTTTTTTTATTTTTTTTATTTTTTTTTTTATTTATTATTTTTTAGCATATAAAATATAATGTACATTTAGAAGATGTATTAATTTGCTTACATGTTCATATTCAAATATGTTAATACCACTCTTCCATGGAAGCGTTAGCTTGTGTCTGGAAGAGTAGTGTACATTTTTTAATGCTATATTTAAGTTCTTAAATTACAATGTGAATGTAAAAAACAATAAGTTGTAAGTTCGGTGATATGTGATTATAAGTATTTATCTACTATCAAAACAATTTTACTGTTTGGATAATGTGTCCAGAATTATTGTAATTAGTTGCTAAAAACAATACAAAATTTAACTTATTTGAAGAATGGAGTATCACTTGGAAACTGAGTTATAAGTAGATTAGATTAGTCGGAAACTGTTTTTTTTTTTTTTTTTTGAGATTATCTTTAAAATATTTTTTTACAGTGTTTATTAATTGGATTTTATCATTAATTTTTCTAATTTCATCCGGTAATCGGTTGAAAATAAGTCTTCCTTGATAAGTATAATAATTTTGTGCAAAGGAAGTGTTTAATTTTGGGCATGAAAAAATATATTTATGTCTAGTACGGTTTTCAGTTATAAATTGATATTTTTCTTTTTCTTTTATAATTTGAATCAATGCATTTCTATTGTATAGATCTTTGAAAGATGGTACTTGGAATTCCTTAAATAATTGATCCGTTGGGTAGTCAGAAGGTTTTTTTAATATGATTTTAATTATTAGCCTCTGCACAACTTCAATTGGGGAAAGATTAGTTTTGTATGCGGATCCCCAGCTAATGATAGCATATTGTAAAGTTGATTGAACCAAAGCGTAATATATTAGATATAAGTTTTTTACAGATAAAAAATTTCTGATTCTTAAAAATATATAAATCAATTTTCTAATTTTTTTTACAACTTGACAAATTTGTTCCTTCCATTTCAAATTTTTATCGATAATGACTCCTAAATATTTGATTGTGTTTGTTGTTTTTAATATTGTGCAGTTTTGGATACAATAATTTTTACTATGTGTTTTGGAATTATCATGGATGATGATGTCAATGTTTTTAGGGGTATCATTTTTGTGTATTGCAAATGGAATTACAAATGTTTTATCACCATTTAGTGATAGTAAATTTACGTCGAAGAAATTCTTTAAAATATTTATGTCTTCGGTGGCTTTAAATGTTACTTTTTCCCAAGTTTTATCGCTAATTATTAGTACCGTATCATCGGCGTATGAAGTAATTTGGCCATGTAGTGGTTGAAAAAAAATGTCATTAACATATATGGTGAAAAGGATTGGTCCGATTACTGTACCTTGAGGGATTCCAAAGTCTGATATTTCTTTATCGCTATTAATCTGATTTATCTTTACGACTTGCGGTCGATTTTTTAGGTAGTTCGAAATCCATTTAATTGCATTGTCTTTTATACCTATATTGTTTAGTTTTTTTAGTAGAATCTCATGGGATATACTATCAAAACCTTTTCTGAGATCAATAAATATACCGGCACATTTTTCACCTTTATCCAATGATTCATTGATGTATGAGGTTACATTAGCAATAGCATCTTGTGTGCTGAGTGACTTTATAAAACCAAATTGGTTTTTTTGAAGAATTTTATTACTTTCTAGGAAACCGACCAATTGGTTTTTCACAATTTTTTCAAAAATCTTTCCAATGTTTGAGATTAGACAAATTGGGCGATAGTTAGTTACTTGTTGAGGATCTCCAGATTTATAAATAGGTGAAATAATTGTATTTTTATAGTTTGTCGGAAATATTCCCTCTGTTAAACTTAAGTTTATCAAATGAGTAATTGGTTTTACCAAATGAATTTTCATGGATTTTAGAAAATGTACTGTAATAAGGTCAAATCCGGGAGACGAACCTCCTTTCATGCCTTCTATTATTTTTAAAACTTCACTTTCTGAGGTTGTTTCAAATTTTGATAAATTATTTTGATTTTGTACATTTTCAATCGTTTGTTTTTTCGGGTTAAAAGATATATTGATATTTTTCGCAAGATTTTTTCCTACATTAGCAAAAAAAGAATTAAAGATGTTTGCACATTGTTTAGGTTGAATATTAGCATCTATTATTTTATTTTCATGTTCAATGTATTTTATTTTTTGTGTTTTTTTAGTGTTATCCATGGCTAAGTTGACTGTTTTCCATATTTGTTTATTATTATTGTCTGTAGAAAGTATTTTATTTTTGAAATAGTCTTCTTTATTTTTTTTGATACAGTTTGTTAATTTATTTTTAAATTTTTTGTAAAAAGTGTATGCTTTTTCATTTAGAGGATTTTTCAATGCTGTTTTATAAAGTTTTTCTTTGTTTCTAATTGATATTATAAGTCCTTGTGTTATCCAAGGCTTTAAAATTCTTAGTTTAGATTTAATGCGGACTGTAGTTTCAGTAGTTGAATTTTTTATGTGTTGAGACAATATATTTTCAAAGTTTTTTGAGCAAGTCTCGGTATCATAACTATTTAACACGTTGTTCCATTGTTCATTTCTTAGTTTTTTGGATAAAATAGTCATATTTGTGTAGGAATTTGTCTTTGTTAGATTAAATTTTTTATGTTTAATTTTGTTATCATAGAGAAGAATGCATGCATGGTGGTCAGTTATATTCGTTTTCCAAACAATTGATTTGATTTTGTCGATATCTTTAATATTTATGTTAGTCCATATATGGTCTAAACAAGATGGAGTGTGATTTTTTATCTCTCTCGTATTTTTATTAATGCACGATATGAAGTTAAATTCAGTCATACAATTTATATATTCATTTTTGAAATTATTTTCTACGTTTTCATTAATGTTTAAATTGAAGTCTCCTGCAATAAAGCAAAGTTTATTACTAAATTTTAACAGTATGTGTTTAAATTCATTTATAAATGACGAGATATTCGAACCGTGTGTTCTGTAAACAGCTATTATGTGGTAGTTTGTTTTGTCGAGTTTTAATTGTATTTCAATACAGTTTACTAGATGTATAGGACGTTCAGTTATTTTGACAATACTAAATTTATCGTGAATGAATATGACGAGACCACTATTTTTATTGATGTTTATTTTGGTTGTAACATAATTATATTCTGGTAAATGATAGGTGGGTGATTCGTCATTAGTAAAAGTTTCTGATAATATTATGATGTCAGGTTTTTTATTTAGATTGTTTACTTTTAGAATTAATTCATCCCAATTTCGTTCCATACTTCGTATATTACTATGAAAAATGAAAATATTATTGAGATTCTTTGAGATTATGTCATTACATGAATCGGTGTATACACACTCATATTCTTGTATTTTAAAATTATTTTCTAATTCATTAGCTATGAAGTCATCCATTTAGTAAAAATATTAATGTGATATTGATTTCTTTTAAATATATAGAGTATTTTCAAAGTAGAGTGTGACATAGAGTTAGTAATACAAATACGGATTTTATAATGTGTAGAGATTATTGAAGAATGTTCCGGTTTTTTATTGATCATATATTGATTGCTCACATCTTTATCATTACTAGCATAATCATTTACAATATTTAAATGCATATCTCGTATAATAATATTATTTATATTTCTAAAATTCAATAAAACGTTTTTTGATTCTACTATAAATTGTTGTACTGTAGACTTATGTGTAGGATAAATAGCAATATAATGCGATAATTTATTTACGTCTTTAAATTTTATATTTAAAATATTAACATCATAATCATTAATTACTTCATTAATATTGAGAACATTATACTGGTTGGAAATAGATATTCCAATATCAGAGTTTTTGTTTATTCTTATTATTGTTACCTGGTACCCTGGAATGGAGTAATTAGTTTCGCCAGTAGAGTAGGTCTTTGTAAACCCAATCAAGCCCGGGAAAAAAAATATTTCTTTTAAAGATATTATTAATTTTTCAAAAAAAATTTTTACGCTTTTAATATTTTTATGAAATTGAGTAAATCTTTTTTCAGTGCAAATAAAATAGAAATCTCTTATAGAGTGATGTAAGTTTTCTTCAATACATATTTTTTTATCTAATGCGTTACATAAAAAATCATTCATTGTTAATTTATAGATAAGAATTTGAGGAAATGAAAATTTACAATATTTATTCGTAGTCAATGCGTTCTTTGGCAATTCGAAGCATTTTTTGCCGGTAAAGGCATTTTATGCTATCGACTCTATGATCGGTGGAATAGTTCATATCAAACCTTTTGTTTTGGACACAGCAGTTGTTGCAGATTGGAGTTTGTTCTTTGTTTTCACATTTGGATAGTATATGTTCCTTAGTGCAATGAGGGCAAATGGGAGGCTGCGTCCTGGCGAGACATCTTTGAGCTGTGTGGCCGAACTTGAGGCAATGGTAACATTGTGTGAGCGGGCTGCAGTCGCTGACGTACACTCTTTGGAATTTGATGTTTAATTTTTTTTTATCAATTAGTTTTTTCCTTAATTGTCCAGTTGTTTCGATAATGTAGTTAGTGGTGTCGTTTTCTTTTCCTTCATTGTACTAATTTTTTAATTCCTTGATAAGCTTAATGTCTTTTTTGTCTTCTAGGGTTAATCCTTCATTTTGTTGTACAATCCCGTCTATAATTTCTTCTTCAGTCAATTGGCATTGCAGGCTTTTCAACATTAAGCACGGTTTCCTTTTTTTTATTTCTTCGGCCGATACTTCTTTACCAATTACTTTATTTATCTCTTCGGTTAATTTTTCTGCATCTTCTTTTTTTTTGGCAAGAAATCACTAATTTTTGTTCTCCGATCTTTTTTACTCCATTTACTCCAACTTTTATTTTTGTTAAATTAATATTTTTTTGAATTTTTATTTTTATGTCCTCGGCCTTCAAGGTGTTTTTTGAGGTAATTAAAATGGCGTATTTCTGTTCTGCATTATATGAAGTTTCTGCGAAGTTTTTATTGTTACTTAGTGCACTAGCGTATGATTTTTTGTTATTTTGATGGATTTCTTCGAGTTTCTGTGTGTAGTGATGATTATTTTTAATATTAATTTCTTGTAATTCTATGATCTTCTTTTGTAGACTAATTAGTTCGTGATGAATTTTTTCTTCCAGTGATACAATATTTTGTTCCAGTGTTAATTTTATTTTTGAGTCTTTCACTGAAGTGATCTTATTAACTAAGTCTTTAATATTTTTAAAAATTTCTTCGGTTTCCATATTAAATTAATGGAATCGCCCAGGTGGGCGAGTTATTAATGTAAGTAATTATATTTATTGTTTTACTTCTTACAAAATAACGCGACTGTACTCGTTCGGTGCTGAGCGAGAATTATATATTCTCTTTCTTGTGAGGGAACCTAGTGTTGCCATTTAAAACCTTTTAAACGATTGCAGCGCCATTACTAATTATTTTTGTCTTCTATTTATTTTAAGTCAGACTGCATACCTACGTACTGCCATTTTTAACATTTTTTTTTTTATTCCTCATGTCGTTGTTATTCATATGATGTGCCCAGTGAGAAATATATTTTATTTTTAAACACGCATTTGTTTTATTTATGTGAGCATGCCTATACACATACCCGGTATCCGGAATCTCGTGGTACAAGCAGAAAACTGGTGAACCTTCATCACATTTTAAGTCGATTATGTGGTATGATTAACATAACCACATAACCAGACGTCCCAATTTTAACAGGGACCAAGGGCGGATCCAGGATTTTTTTCTGGGGGGGGGGCACAAGGGGCGGACGGGCAAAAAAATCAACAATTACTGTTAGAAATAAACTTGAAGTATCATACATAGTAGTAGGAAGGTTTATGAAAGTGTCAAAACAATCGAAAAATTAAATGTTTACCGTCTGGGGGGGGGGGGGGGACACGTGCCCGGGACACGTGCCTGGCGGTAGAATCTAGTACTAGTAGATGTGGGCACGCGCAGTAAAATAATACGGTATATTTTTGCGCTTGCACATAAAATCTCATAATACATCTGACCATAGATAAAAGATATCTGACGAGAAAACATACTCTTTGATCTGATGTTTACATAGTTTAAATGTAAACTTATTGGTCATTACTTTTATTAATAAAAAAACCTCTTTTAATTTTGAAAAAGGGTTTTGAATTCCAATCGTCCATGCGATTGGTAGCTGCAAGATGATTTTATTTTTATTTTTATTAGTATCTGTAGCAAAATTTGTACATAATGTAATTTATAAATTATATTATATTAAGGTATTATAAAGTACATTATTATTTTTTTTTTCACAGTCCTCCTCACTAGGGTTTCCTGTTCTGAGGCGGCCTGTAGTTTTTCCACATTTGTATTTAGTATCCAGTTGTCTTTACATGGTCTTCAGTATGTTTGATAGTTCATTTTCACTTTGTTCTCTCAACCATATTTTTACTTTTGTTTTAAATTTATTTATTTCTGTTATTTTTTTTGTTTGAGTTGGTAGAGCGTTGTATAGTTTTGTCGCATTGAATTTCATATTTCTTTGTCCAAAAGATGTTTTCAAACTGGCTGTAGCTAGAATATTTTGGTTTATTGCGGAGTATTCTGATATGTTTTTTTAAATTTTTTTTTGCGAAAACAGCGCTATTTAAATTGTCCAAATTTATTATTATTATTATTAAGTACCTATATTTTTCCAGTCTCCCGGTTTGGGGGAAAAATAAATGGTCAAGTTAGGTATGATACACATAATCGATCAAAATTTAATTCACATTTTTATTCAAAATAATGTCAGGAATCACTGGTAAAAGTACCCAAGTCCCATAACACCCTGTACCTACTATAAAAAAAGTATTATAAAAAAATCGAGTGCTGTTCACACGCGATAGAAGTGAAACCTTCACCCGCACAATCTCAACCAATAGGAGCCTTGAAAAGTGAGCTCATAATCAATGCGGTAAGGTTTCATTCTCTCGAACGCTAAAACCTGTCGATGTATGCGTTTGTCTCTTTTTAGTGTCGTTTCCGTTTCATCGAGTTTCAAATCACGACGAGAAAGAAGTTAAAATTGGAATAACAAAAATAAATAAATTCAAAATTCTTTCAGATCTATACAATTTCAATATTTACAGGTCGTGCACACTGTACACAGTACATGGCACATGGACATTGGACATCTTGCGTCCACTCACCACTCTAGTTCACTCCATAAATATACAAACCGCCCACGTTCACTCTAAAATGCGAGTTGCAATATTGAGAAACGTCGCTGCACATTATTTGGCAAGTTCGTTCAGGCGTAGTTTCCCAGAAGCAGATTTAATAACGTCGCTCAATATATAACAACTCATGGAACTTAAATATATAATAACATTTGTAACAAGTCCGCGGAACATTTGTTGAACATTTGTTGAACATTCACGGAACATTTGTTGTAACAAGGCTGTGGAACACTTGTAACAAGGTCGTGAAGCATTTATTATAAGTTAGTGGAACATCTATAACAAGTTAATAACCACTGCTCTAAATCACTGCTGATTTTCCCGCTTAAACTCCCTTAATCCGACTTATAGGACTGCTTGCATGACTGTTTTTAGGACTGCTTGCAGGGCTGCATGCAAAACCCCCAACCGATTTATTATTATTCCGACGGCCCGACAAAGGGAATTTATTCGGCTGGCGGTTTTGCTTTCTACTTAATGATCCGATTTGCAAAGACTCTGCATGCAGTAGGTACTGCAAGCAGTGATTTACTAGATATGAGGAACTAGATACTGAACGAAATAACTAATCTGACCAAAATATTTCATGTCAGAATTTTTTAGTTCAATCATGTTTACATTTATTCTTATTGGATATACCTATTTTATAAACCAATAGGTATCTAGGGGGGGTGGCATAATTTCACCATAAATAATAATATCTTGTAAAAATTTAATCCATTTCAGTTCATATTTTTGTCGCACCTGCGATTCGGACCGATTGAAATGGGCACGGAATTTTTCAGTACGCATTCTGTGACAAAACCAGGGAATCCTCTTTCTTTCAATGAATGTATAATAATGTCATCTTGATCACTGCGACTGACAACACCGTCTGTAGTGAATTGCAAGAATGCGGGAAGTTGGTAAGAAAGTAAGAAGGCAGTTTGTTGACAAGCCCTCAGTGCCAAACCTGGTCAAAGGCCTTGGAAATTTCCAGTGTAACCGTTTGGGTCTCACCAAAACGTTCCAGGCACCGCCCCCAAACATGCGTCACATACGCGAGAAGATCACCGCACGAGCGGTTCCGCCGGAATCCGTATCGACGGTCATTAATAATTTTGTTCTTCTCGAGGTATGTGAGCATTTTGTCAATGATCACACGTTCCATCACTTTTGACAGAACTGGCCGTATGTGCTTCCAAAATCAAAGAAAATCTGTATTCTTGTTCTGAGTGTAGTTTTAATTCGCCGCAAACAGATTTAATTAAAAACGGGTTTGAGTTCAGAATATAACGATAAAAAACAAGTTTCAGATTCATCATGTACCGAGCGAAGCTTTACGTTTGAGTCGCATACTAAATGCTGCAAAATTCTGAGAAAGGGACTATTAAGTATGTTAACTATTATTTGGGGACTCTTACACAGAATCAATCCTTAGTTAAAACCAGCCTTTTGTTCTAAACGCAGTGTAAAATTTCGAGATGCGAAATCTTATTACACGGATAAGAATCTCGATATCCGAGAGCGATTATTAATTTGTAGTAGAATTTATAAACATGATTACCCGTCACATGTGATTATAAAAAATCGGCATAAAATGAGGTTGTAATAAAAAAAAGGATTACCACGAACCCCCCCCCCCCGGCACTTGAAAATCTGCGGTTGAAGTACCCACATTAGGGGGCGGCGAAATTTTCCTCCGCCCCGGGCGGCTGAGACACCCACGCTACGCCACTGTTTTCACTACAAAGGTGATTTATCCACCTGGAAACCGGATCAAGGAAGATAAAGGGAAGTTCTCATAAATAAAGATCTGAGAATCTAAAGGTTTGAGAATAAGGTATGGTATGGATTGCGGATAATTTGACAGCTCACGAAGGTAAACCTAATGGCTGGAGACCTGAACACTGAACATTTCCGTGTTCTTTTTCCCGAAAGTCAATTAAATACAGGTTAGCGTTAGAAGTTGATGTAAAAACATGCTAGGAACCTACTTACTGAGCAAAAGTTAAAAACATTAAATCTTAATTACAAGCGTCAAAAACTCTTTAAATGTGAACTCTGACATCATAAAATTGCACAAATTTTTTTGAAAACTTCAATACCATGGAATGGCGTCCCCGTAGAAAAATAAACGGAGATCGCCAACGAGAGACGAGATAGGATGATTACTGAGGGAACTAGAGAACTGCTGGTTTAAGATTTAAACTTTGTGGATATAACCAAGTTTTCCTGATATTTACCAGTTCAAGTAAATTGGTAGGTACTAACAGTGAATGAGAAAGATTGCAGAAGTTCCGGATAATCTAGAGTAGAGTAGAGTAAAACGCTTTAAAAAAAATTCAGTTCAGAAAAAATGTAATATCAGAATGGAAAATCAATTATATATATAATGCACGTGCGTATCTTTTTCTTTTTTCTCCTTTATATTATAATTTTTCCAATTTTCGGCTTGTTTACATATTTAATCCACGTATTTACACTTCATACAAAATAAGTTTTATATATTCCATTGGTCACCATGAAAGCCTGGTAGATATGGTGATTTTTCTTTTTTTTTACCTTAACTCCATACAGGAGGCCCTGAGGAAAATAATTTCCCTCAGGGCCCATGTCATCTGGGATGCTGTGTGGAGGGTCTTTTTGAGGAGAGGAAGGAATGAACATTGGTCTTGAGACCCATGTTGTAGGATGGAGGAAACACAGAGGCCGGCAAATCATTCCACAGCCGAGCTGTTGAACACAAGAACAAGTCGAAGAAACGACCCGTTCTCGTGAGACAAATGTCAACCGTGTACAAATGTTGGGCACGCATTTGGTGTGTTTCCCGACTATGCACCGGTGTCGAAGGGATCAATGAAGCTAGTTCCTCGGAGCATCTTCCATTGTAATACCGGTAGAACAAGGAAAGCATTCCCACCCGACGCCTGTGCTCTAAAGATTGCAATCCGTCTGTTAAGATGGGAGAATCTATTAAACGGACCGCCCGTTTCTGCACAGAGTCGATGATATTTTTCAGGTATTTAGGAGCTCCAGACCAGAGGTAGCTGCCAAATGCCTTAATGCACATATTTCTCTGAAAATGTCTTAATTAAATACCATGAATTTTATGAATAAATAAATAAATAAATCGTTAAATAGTACCTATTATACAGTACAAGGAAACTAATCTTGAAAGATCGGAAAAAGGTTTTCTCATTTTTTAAAAACCATTTTGTCTTCAATAGAAACTTCCACTGGTTAAATACATCATCATCATCATCCTCCCCTTGTCCTATTCGGTCGGGGACCCATTGCATCGACAAGGCGCCGAGGTTAAATACAACATTATAAAATTATTTATAACAATGTTTTTTGTACAACTTTATGATTTCCCTATTAAAGATAAATTTAATCCTTTTTTAAGATCAGTCCCCTTCTAAGGCCTGTCGTTTTAAGAGGGCATTACCTGAGAAAACCAGAAATATGTCATTTTCAAATCAGATTTTAGACGTATTGACTATTTTCCACAAAAAATTATAAATGGATTTCGAAAGATTGTTCTTTTATCTAGCATTCGCATGTAATAAATTTTGAGATTTTTTTAAATTTTTAGTATAATAAGGTTATTCCATAGGTCGTTGGCAGATTTGTTAAATTTTCAAAAAAGATTTTGTATTATACCACACCCATTTCAAATAATACAATCATGCAGTAAAATAAATCAATACATTTTCTAGCCAACGCATGTTTTAGAATTTTAATTTTAGTTTCAATAAAATCATTAAAAAATATGTACGTACATGTGTTTCTTGACGAAAATTGGACCATTTGTGTATTTATTTGCGCACTTACAAACTAATATATTTCAGATTTTTTTAACATTCTTATTAAATTTAGACATTATTGAAAAATGATAAATACTTATAATCAAAAAATAATTACAAAAAGTACATTATTTTAATAGTTTTATCATAACGCCTTTCAGCTTTTTTGGATGAAGGTATAAATTAAAGCTAATTTGGATTGAAATTAATTCGATATTGAGTTATAATTTAAAAAAGCTGGTACGAAGAATAATTAATCTTTCTCATTGTAACCGCCCTGCACGATTGTAAGAACAACTTTCGACGAAATGTGGATTTTCGTCCGCTGGCTGGTTAAACGCTCTTAAAAATCAAAACTTTGCAGGTCACCACAGCCACCATCTCAGAGCTGCTACACCAAACACTTCGAACTGTACTTGTCCGGTCTTGAACCGAGAGTATGGTTCCTTCCTACCGGAATGTCCTTTATTACACCATAGTTTCAAGTGTGATCGTCATATTCTAGTATCTTCTGCCTTTTTCGTTTTCAAACAAGACGCGTGAGAAGGAAAAGGATGAACGTCGATGATGTCTGTTCGAGCTCTCGCTGGCACTTGTTTACTAGCTGTGAACTGTTAAAATATTATTGAACGTATTGCAAGAAAATTGTGCGAATTCGAGTGCTTTTGTGAACAAGAAGAAGAAATATCAGGTAGGTACTATCAAGGAAGCACATTGTTGGTATTATTATTTGTTGTGAAGAAAAATATCGTCATAGGCTGTCGTTAAAAAATAAACTAATAAATAAAGTTTTTTTATTTTTAACTTTATGAGTGAAACCTCAAATAATATTTAATTAAATAAAGACAAATTAGCGAAACTCAATCTAAAATCTGGAGACAGAAAAATCAGAAGGAGGTTTTACTAATAGAGTTAAAAATAAATATTCTTCCTAGACTTGCAGAAAAGGCAATAGGCGTCGCGTATTAAAAACAAAATGGATACAAATTTATCCAGACACTATCTGGATAGCAGCCAATAATATATGCGTTGAGAAAATAAAGATAATGTTGGTAGTTCTTAGTCGAAGTATGCTAGCTTGGTTGGTAGAGCCGTGGCCATGAAAGTCGAAGGTCCCGGATTCGAGTCCCAAAGGTGCCAATATTTTTTTCTGATTTTTCTATCTCCAGATTTTCGATTGAGTTTCGCCAATACTGTCTTCATTTAATTAAATAATAAATAAAGTATTCATGTATAGAACGTAAAGAAAGTGTCCGAAGTCCTTCGCAGATGCTACCTGCTTGAGACATGATTTGATTTTCCTTTTCTTTAATTCTTTTTGTTTATTATCCTAAATCCACTTTCACCCAATTCCATCAAACACTATTATTCCGTTATCTCTTTTTTGTTTCGCAGTTCATTTTTCAAGTTCATCTGAAGCTGCGTAATTGGTGTGCAGGTTCAGATGCGACAAATATCATTAGTGGCACGACTCACCTGTCTCTCCTATTGGAGCCAACGCTGGTGACGGAGCTGATACTCCTGCTGCGGAGACAGTCCCCCAGATTGCTGACGGCCCCGTGCGCGCTGACGCTGAAGCTCCTGAGGCGGTAGTACTCCACGTCCAGCGCGGCCTCGCTGGCCCCGTGCAGCGCTGGTCGGCGACTTCTGTTCGCTATGCTGCCCAGCATCGGCTGAAACAAACAACTTTTATAGTAATGCCTCTCACGGAAAATAAATTCAAATAGTGCTAGTGATTTTATAGAAATATGCACATTATTTTAATAACTTTTAAAGCGGTTACACACATCAACGTGATATTTGATCTGACCTAATCGAAATCGTGAAACAGAAAGACACAGAACATAAAAAAAGTTAACGGTCGCAATCGAATATCGAACTTAGGACCTCTGTCTTTCCGGGAATATACTGAAACCACTCAGACTCAGTTATCAATACCTGTTGTCCAGGTAAAACAGAGGTTTTTTGATTCGATACCCAGTTGTGACCGTCCTCATTTTTATTTACTGTGCCTTTTGTAATTTTATTTTTAGTCTATGTTTATTAATTTTATTTTCTATTGAATGATTTTCTAGAAATGTGTTGTGATTGATGGAAATTACGGAATTGAAAAAGAGTTTGGTAGCCATGATGGAGAATTCGAGAGTTCGAATATAACGCCGAATCAGATGAAAAGGCCGCAACTTCATGACTTAGTGATCTATGTGACAGATTAATAAGAGCAGTTCCACAGCAGAGTTGTTCCTACAGGGACAGTGTAAAGATTACCCTGCAGATACTCAACATCCGATAGGATAGGTCGTACGCAAAGCACCAGAAGACGAACAAGAATCATAATAGCGTCCCAAAAAGTTACCAATCTATCTATCTATCTATCTATCTTCTATCTATCTATATAATCTATCTATCTTCTTCTATCTATCTTCTATATAAATAAAAATGAATCGCAGAAATGTATGTACGCGCATAATTTCCGAACGACTGCACCAAATAGGATAATTCTTTTTTTGTTGTGTTAGTTATTGTCAGGAGAAGGTTTGTATAAAACTACAGGAGAGCTCTGGTTTTATGAAATTTGTAAAAAAAATTGCAGTAGGTGGCACGCGAGCTGTTTGAAAACTAAATGTACCGGGAATTAATTTATGGAACGCGGGAGGGGTGGGGAGGGGAACCAGGGAGGGGGGGGAACCTGGGAGGGGGGTGGGAAATCGGGAGGGGGGTTTGCGGGACGGGGGAAGGGAGGAGTGGAGTGGGGAGAGGGAAGGTGGAGGAGGCGGAATGGAAACGCGGGAGGGAAAAAGGAAGCGGGAGAGGAATGGGGGGGGGGGCGGAAGGGGAACGGGATGAATGGGAAAGAACACGGAGTGTGAAACAATTTCTTTATTAAATGGCATAGCAACGCATGCCGGGTAACAGCTAGTTTAATAATAAATACGAATAATCCAGAGTTGCGGCTGTTGCCTGGTGTGTTTAATTTAGCTCCCAGGTGTTTATTTATTTCAAGCAATTTTTCAGAAAGTTTGTTAAAATAGGTGTTTTAGTTTATAGTTTCTGTTTTGAGGTAATGGGAGTCTTAAACCTGCTGAGGAGTCGCTTTTTAAAATCCACCCGCCCCAAGTCCAATCATGGGATTCCGCTTCCCACACTTACGTAGTGCGAATCCAGCACCGAATCAACCAGAGGATCATGCCAAGTGTAACCAGGGCGAAAATATTTGTTATATTTCTAAAATTAATGAGCGAAATGATTAAAAAATTCCACGTCTAATGCGCAAATAGAGGAATGGGACGCGATGAAATAAAAAGGATAGTGTAATCAATCATTTATACACGTGGAAAAGTGAATATAATAAATTTTAAGAAAAAAATTTTTTTAACAAAACAAAAAAACGACTTCAAAAAATGCACTAAAAAGTAAAAAAATAATTTCGTATTCTTCTACAACTTTATAATCAACTTACCTTTTCTACTCATCAATATGTACGTACGATTGTTATTTTTGGAGTCGGTGTCGGCGGGAGAGGAGCTGTCAAGTGAACACGCCGGGCCGCGAGTACCTTGGTTGACACTGACTCCAAAAATAACAATCGTACCTACATATTGATGAGTAGAAAAGGTAAGTTGATTATAAAGTTGTAGAAGAATACGAAATTATTTTTTTACTTTTTAGTGCATTTTTTGAAGTCGTTTTTTTGTTTTGTTAAAATTTTTGTTTTGTTAAAATTTTTGTTTATTTTTTAATTTTTACTGAATCTGAAGTACACTAACTAATTCGATTAAGATTCGGCCGAGTATCGTAAATTTGTTCTTCAGAATTGGAGAGTTCCGTTACTTTGTCATTCCCATAATCAGAACCTAACCAAACTCCCATCAAACTACCCTTGAAGTACATCCTTTCCAATAAAAAAAGAATTATGGAAATCGGTTGGCGTGATGTTGAGTTATTCGTCCATTTGTCGCGCACATACTTGATGCAAATTTGAAGACTTATATGATTTTCTCATGGATGCCATTGTCAGAACTGGACCAAATTAAAATGGGACCACACGGGAAGCACCAGCTTTCAAATAAAAAAAAGAATCATCAATATCGGTTCACCCAGGCGAAAGTTCTGAGGTAACAAACATAAAAAAAAAAAAAAAAAAAAAAATACAGTCGAATTGAGAACCTCCTCCTTCTCGAAGTCGTTTAACAAGTAAAATGAAAAATAGTTAAATAAACATGAATTAATCTATTATATGGGGCGTGGTCTTAAGTGAGCTCGGGCCTAACGCTCACTCAGGAGTGGCGCTTGGTTGCTGGAACACCACCTTGTTGGCGAAGGCTATTTAGCAGCATCCTGGCTCTAGTAAATGTTTGCAATTTTTTATACATATAGGTAGGTGGGGTAGGTAGAACTACTTGAATCTTCGAGTTAAAGAACATTTTTAGAGATCTGTGTTCGCTGATCATTTGCATATTGGAAAATGAATCCGGTGTCGGTAAATAAATTGTATTTGAATAATATGCGTTATTTCACAATTAATTAATTAAAAATAATAGATAGTATATTTGCGGAACGTTACAGAGTAGAAGATTCTCTCAGTATCGCTCTGGTGTAAGACCACCATTCAGATTCAGAATTGAAATGTTGCATGAAATGGCTTCAGCCGTGTTTCGTGTTTCTAAATAGCCAGGGACTTCCCCACCTTCCTCTTCCCCATCTCCTTTCCCTCCCTACTACCTACAACCTCACAAAATACCCCGCTTGGGGATGCCATGGTCTCACTGACTCCAGACGGGTGCAGCTGGGACTCTGTGAGGTATTCATTTAAAAAAAGATATAATTATTTAACAAAATAAAATATAAAACCGCTTTGAAGTTTTTTCCTCCTTAATCGGTTTTTTTTACTTTGAATCTCAAAAGTTGATCCATTTGTGAATTTTTAACTTTATTTTATGTGAAGAAGTGGATATTAACCACGAAACATGTTGAATGTGTCAAAATAAGTGATTTAAAAGAATTATTTGTCTTTAAATAAAATAAAAATATACATTGCTTGGAAAAATGTTTTCAGGTAGGGTAGTGTCTTTTACACCATCTAAAACGATCATATTTTTTGTCCAGCCCTGGACTTAGCCCACGTGTCTCACAAGCTTTTTAAAATTGCGGGCGGTATATAAAGGTTAACATAATTTATTAAAATGGACTTTCATTCACGACCTCCGTAGTCCAGTGGCTAAGACTCTTGACTCACATTCCGGAGGTCGCGGGTTCGAACCCGGCATGCGCAAATAAATTTTATTTGATTAATTTGTGTTATTTCACAATTAATTCATTTAAAATAATACATAGTATATTTGCGGCATGTTCCAGAGTGGAAGATACTATTAGTATCGCCCTGGTGTAAGACCACCATTCAGAATTGAAACGTTGCTTGAAAATGGCTTTAGCCGTGTTTAGTGACCAGATCTGAATAGCCAGGTACTTCCCAACCTTCCTCTTCCCCACCTCCTTCCCCTCCCCACTAGCTTCAGCCTCACAACATACCCCAATTGGGGATGCCATAGTCTCACTGGCTCCAGACGGGAGCAGTTGAGATTCTTGTGCGGTATTCACTGTAAAAAAAAAAAAAAAAAAAATTCGAGGAAGTCAAATGAGGCCTCCAGTTACGCTTCGTTAAAACCTGATACTTTCCAGTAACTACCAAAAGATTGCGCTCCGCAAATTTAATTATTAATTCTCCGTTATCCCATACATCCCTTTTACTGATAATTTTAAGTACAACTTTGACCTTTATTCCACCATGTACCCTTTTGATATTGCCATGAATTTGAGGGTTCTAAAGCCCCGCTGGTGTTAATTAATAGGAAAATAGATTGGCTTTTAGGATTTGTGACTACGAACAAAACTATATGCAATTGGTACCCACTCTGATGGTTGTGCACGGGTGCTCTAAGTGCTCGGGTTATTTATAGCGTTCACTGGATGTTACGAAATATTATTACAGTTCTATTAAGTTATCTGTTTGAGAAGTTTAACTTTTAAGTATCTGACTGTGTGCCAAAAGAAAAAGGCCACATGTAAAAACGTTTTTTGTCAAATTACGGCTGTCAAATTCTCCGATAGAGTAGTTCTTTTGACTCGTGGATTTTCCCACTATTAGCAATAAATAATACTTGCAAAAAGTGACGCACCAAACGTTTTTTCGTATGGCTTTTATGAATAACTTACTGACCCGGCCACGCGTTGCTGTGGCTAATAAAACACAACGTCATCTACTGGATGGTTATCCAACCTTTATAACCACCGCCGTCTTTGAGTTTATCGCGAAGAGACAGACAGATGCCGCGGAGGATTTTAATTTATAATACGTAGAGATGGTGTGAAAGATTATAATAATGTGCATGAAATGCTTGGGGTAACTAACGTATTTAAGTAAATAAGGATTAATACTGTATCCGTCTAAATAACTTTTCAATTACCGCAATGTACATGACCATTTTTTTAGAAGATAGGGTAGGTATAGTAAGCTATCCGTAAAAGATAGATATATGCCTTTGCGGACTTTTTTGTAGATCTATAAAAGAGGAATATCCCACCATGCATTGTTTTGTTATATCCCAAAAGGATTAGGCAGCGTTTTCGATGAAAGCTACCAGGCGGCTTGACTTTTTCTGACACTTCTAACAGTTATCGTTATGTTTCAACCAATTTACACAAATCCTTGACAAATTATATACCTAAACCTTCCTAACGAAACACTCTATTGGTGAAAACTGCATGAAAATCCGTTCAGTAGTTTTCGAGTTTATCACGAAGAGACAGACAGACAGACGACGCGGGGGACTTTAATTTATAATATGTAAAGATAGAGATATAGAGAAGAAGAGATAGAGATATAGAGAAGAAGAGATAGAGATATAGAATATGTAGAGATGTAGAGATAGAGATGTAAACACACTTTAAAAAGTGCTCAAACTCACGATAACTGCATCAACACATATTAGCCTAGTGTGACGGGTTATGAAAAACCTCAACAACTAACTATGCATTTCTATTCTTTACAATTGATCCCCGACAGTTGGCCCCACGGCATATAACATACAATTTGCAGTCGGTTTATGGAAAATACGATAACCTACTTACTACTAAAAAAACTATCCCCGGAGGGGTGTGCAGAAGTGCAAAGAGGATGTACCGCCGAATAACAAAATTATTTATTTTTATTTATTTATTTGTTTTATTATACGCCCAGAAGGCTTTTACATAAATAAATAAAGGCAGTGCATCTTTAACATGAGAAGGAAATAATATAAATAAAATTACAATAGAAATAAAAAAGTACATTAGTTAAATAGAAATATAAGCAACAAAAACTTAAATTACAGTAAGATATAATAACGATAAGTTACGATAAAAAAATACATACATGATATAAAAATACAAATAACAAAAATTTTAAAGAAAGGTGATCAGAGGTTTACAAAATTGCAACATTAACCATGTCTAATAAAACGTAAGTATTAGTTTCTCAAAGTGGCAAACCGCTACATCGATGGTACCTCCAGTACCTCTGCAAGTTGCAGGGGTTCAGAACTCCAATTTGGATTTTAATATTATAGTGAAAATTAAATAATTTTTTTTAAAAAATATAATTAAATAATACTACAGGTTATGATGGTTTATAATACATATTACAATGATTTTACTAAGACATTACATTAATAGGATAGGTAGAGATAGTTTAGCAAATTTGTCGATGAACGAGTAGTTTATTAAATTTACCAAAGAATTCCTTAGTGAGTACTTGTATCACGGATAAATGATTTCATTATTTCATTTTTAAATTGTGTCAGTGACATATTCCATGTGCGAATACATATTGCCCAAGTGTTGGATTCTGTGTAGTGGTATATTGAATTGTGCCCTGGTCGTAGTATTACCACAGTAAAATGGTAGTACTGACCTTGTGTTTCTCGCCGGCACATTAAAATTTATGAGCGCCAAGAATTCAGGGCTGTCAATTGTATTACGTAAGATTTTAAATAAAAAAAACTAGATCGAAAATATTTCTTCTATCACTCAAGTTTAATAGATTAGATAATCGCAATAGATAAGTGTAGTTCAATTATTCTTTTGGTATTTTTAGTTTATAATTTAAAAAGCTTAGGAATTTTTTTTGTATTCTTTCTATTGTTTGAGAATGCACGTCATAGTGAGGAGACCATACAGTTGAGTTATATTCAACCTGACTCCTCACTAGTGAAGTGTATAGAAGTTTTAATGTTTTAATGTCGGTAAAATCTTTAGCCACTCTTAGTACAAAACCATAAATGATATTTTCATTCAAATGCATCAAGGGAACAACTACTTGTCTGTAATACTGTATATACCACCGTATAAGTACAAAAAATCGACACTGTAAATAAATTTGTTCGATATCCAGACTAACTTATTATATATTATAGGTATTTTTGAAGTCGATTTTAAGTTTGAAAAGTAATGGAAAATGGAAAAGTTTGGCAAATCTATCTTCTATATATATATAAAATCTAAAAATGTTTGTATGTCCGCTATGCGTTGCTAAACCATTCATCCGATTGGGATGAAACTTTGGGGATTTGATGTGTGCATGCTCGCGATGGTTTCTGAATACAATAGTGAGCTCAGGCATCATGAAATTACGCGTTGCTAAACCGTTCATTCGATTGCGATAAAACTTTGAGGATTTGATGTGTGCATGCCCGCGATAGTTTCTGTATACAATAGTGAGCTCTGGCATCACGAAATTACGCGTGGCTAAACCGTTCACTCGATTGCGATAAAACTTTGAGGATTTGATGTGTGCATGCCCGTGATGGTTTCTGTATACAATAGTGAGCTCTGGCATCATGAAATCACGCGGTGCTAAACCGTTCATTCGATTGCGATGAAACTTTGGGGATTTGATGTTTGCATGCCCGCGATGGTTTCTGTACATAATAGTGAGCTCTGGCATCATGAAATTACGCGTTGCTAGACCGTTCATCCGATTTCGATAAAACGCAAACAAGGTTTTTTATATATACTAGTGAGCTCTGACATTATGTAATTTGTATAAAAATTGCAATGGGTGGCACGCGAGCTGCTTTTGAAAACTGAATGTACTGGGACTTAATAACTGCGACTTTGAAAACTGAATGTACAGGGACTGTAATATGTGTGGAATGCGGGAGGCGGGAGGGAAAATCGGGAGGTGGGTTCGTGGGACGGGGAAGCGGGAGACGGGAGTGGGGAGAGGGAGAGCGGATAAGGCAGAGTGGGAACGCGTGAGGGGAAGGGGATGCGGAAGAAGAATGGGACGAAGGGAAAAGACACGCAGGGAGAAACAATATAATAATAATAATATCATAAAAAGGAGAGGAAGTTCTGGGAAGGAAAAAGGTATGAAGGGTGGGTAGGAATGTGGGGGTTAATATGTCTAGGAGTGACAGACGTATGAATCCATCCCTCCACTGTGGTGTAAGGCGATGGATCGAGAAAGTTCTGAGCCGGAGATGTCTAGGTTAGGTCTCCCTCAACCAATCTCTACCAATCCAACCAGCATTGTCCGCAAGACTTAGACAAACCTCACCCCATGAACCCGAGCGCCTCTACTAAGTTGCTAATTTATTATAGAAAAGGTTTTATTATTATTATTATTGTATGATTTAGAACAACGTACAATTTACGGTGAATCGAACACAGTATTATTTAGCAAATCAATACTGTCAAACAATGGTTTCAATAACTATTAACATAATTCGATTGCTAATTAACTACGAAGCCTTTTGAGGTAAGTCAATATTATCCGTGAAGTCAGCTTCGGGCGGGTTTCAGCTCAAGCAAGTCTGTTCCAGGAATTAATTAGTGCGGGTAACGGAAACACGGCTCACGGGAGAGGGAAGACCGCACGGACCGACAAATCAAATAAACTAATAATAATTATTATTTTTAATTGATAAAGTAACGTTTAAGACAAGATTTTTATGCATAGCACAAAGGGTAACAATTATTTATAAGCAATAATTATCAGCCTGAAACACTCATCTACATTGAAAAAATCTTCCGAGAAAAGATACATGCCGCAAGAGCCCGCAACCCGGATTTGTACCGATTTATTACATATTTCCCTTAAAAACGGTAAGTTTCAAAGCTCTTAAAAAAATATATGTTTTTCTTGAAGATAATATCTAGACTTTGCCCGCGCCGAAACGCAAATTATATAAAATTTCCTCGATAAAAAAAATCGCAAAGAATGCTCCAAAAATTATTATTAACACGTTTGTTTCAGTTATTTTACAAGTTGTATGTATGAAAAAATCCACAGTGTTTCTTTAAATGCTGTTTATTAAGATAATGCCGGCGAGGTTTTTGCTCTATTTTAAACGAGTCGTGTTTTATTAAACATTTTCGCAATTTTCGCATCGATTTTGTCGCTGTAAATGTTAACGCTCTCCTCTAACATTCGTAATTTCGTATCTCTCCATCTTCTTCTTTTCGGGCCCGGATGCAGAGCCTTACATATTTTACCAAAAAATGTAGACATAATTTATCTCGACGCCACCTAGCGAGAGATTTAGCACTAACAATGCCTCTTTCACAAAAATAAAGTTGGGTGTTTTCAGGTGGAAAAATGTAATAAGCAGTAATTGTTGAATGAAACACTAGTATATATTGAATTATTTGGCAGGTATAAGATAAGCCGACATGGCTCAGTGGTAGAGCACCTGACCGGCAATCAGAAGGACACGGGTTCAAGTCCCGTTGGCGGCATGTATCTTTTCTCGGAAGATTTTTTCAATGTAGACGAGTTTTTCAGGCTGATAATCAACTAATAATAAATTATTACTCCTAAGTACAACGGGCGTTTTACGGTTCTGTTATCAAAATCCCCTACAACGTAAAATAATATATTTTTTTGCATTCGGGTCGACTTAAGGGTTGTCGTAAAATCCGTTAATTCAATAAATGATTCACAACAGCGTTTTTTTTAACAAAGATTGGAATTGTTCTACTTCATTGATTCACACTTTTTCTGGTGTATTTACGTATTTATGTTTAAGGCGATGCACTACTAAGGGGGCATACATTAATTACGTTAGCAGTTTATTCTCCAATTTAGTGAGATTTAGTGAGATTTGGAGGGACCCCCCCATCCCCTCATGTGAGGTCAGCGGTGTATCTGGGGTCCCACCCTATCCCATCCCGCCCCATGTCATCCCATTACGCCCCTCCGGTGAGGTAAATATGATCGCGACAATACGCCGAAAAACTGTTGAGATTTGGCGAGATTTTACTGGCCCCCCCACATTTTGAGCTCACGTAATTAATGTATGCCCCCTAAATAACGTAAAATCATGTGGTTTGGTTTGAATATTTGATCTCTTAGAAATATTATGAATAGTACCTAATAATACATTATTCCTAGTCAATAATTTTATAAAACTGTTTTAAAGTGCAACACCTCCTAACTTACGAAAATCAGTTCGTTCATGGTTTTATTGTATAATGAAGAAAATTAAATTCTTTAGAAAATAATAAATTTTAATATATGTGACTTCACCCAAATTAAAATTGGAGGCTGGGAATTTCAACTTCATCGCCATCTACAATGTTAGTGGTTCGATTCCGAATAAACACGGAATTAAAAATGAAAATGGAATCGAAAATCGCATCGCATTGTAAGATGTCAGCAGTCCAAATATTGTGTCGTCTTGAATATTATGTATGTATAAAGAATGCCAGATTGACGTCACTATACGACATAAAAATAGTCATGTCCTAGTACTCGTATGCCTCAATTGAAGCTATCCAGAGGTCGATAGAAGAACAAAATCAAATCCAAATAAAAAACCTTTATTGCGCACGACACAATAGCCAAAGAAAGCGGATAGACGCCCTAGAAATGTGGCGCTGGAGAAAAATGCTCAGGATTCCTTGGACAGCCAGACGCACAAATGTGTCCATTCTAGAAGAGATAGGCATCCACAATAGGCTCTGAACTATCTGCCTACAACGTATTTTGTCAGTAGGTAAAAATATTTCCACTTTGCAATAAAATTCAAATAAATGGAATATTTGTGAACGTAACTGAAAACTAAAGACTGTTTTCGAAAGGTGATGAAATATGCTTTCAAATTTTATTATTCTGATAAAAAATTTATATTGAATAAATTACGTTATTTCTGAATAACGTAATTTATTCAATATAAATTTTTTTAATGCAAACTTAAAAAGTTTTGAAGATGGCTTTCCTTACGTTTTTTCTAATTTAAATTAATGATGAGGAAAAAAAAATAAAAACTCACACATAATTTAATAGATACGAGATGAATTATTAACATTATTGTCATCTCACTTTTTAATCGTTTCTTGTAATAAAAATTCTTAAAAATTTACAAATTTCGAAATGCGGACTGAAACTTTGGTTTTGTGATGGTGTATATTTTACTTATTTTGTGGTTAAATTTTATTTTTGAATATAAAGCGTGTTATTTTCTCTTTCCAATACCGTTTAGGTCATTCTTCTCACTATGACACAACGATTTCTGTGAGATCTATGTGAGCTGGGACATATATTGTCTCCTATGATTAAACGGGTTAAGATACTTTGGACACGGTGCTCGCCAAAGTGAGGACTCCAACTTGAAGAAACCCATAGTCAAAAGCGTAGTCAAATAACTCATGGCAAAGTGTTTAGCAGAAGAAGCACAGGAAGGTCGCCATCGCGCTGGAGTGACCAAGTATCACTGGCGTCTGGTACGCAGCTCTCCATGCAGCGCAGGACTGCCAGGAGTGAAGGAGCATTTATCACCATGGACATTGAAGTAGGGGTCATAATCAGCAAGTAAAAACGGTAGGCATATATCTACATCATATTTCTTACGGCTAACCCAATTAACAATAAAGAAAGTGCGTATAATATCTGTGAACATTATATAGTGTAAATGTACCCACCGAAGAGACACACAGAGGACAAGGAAGAAGAAGATACATTTATTATTTGTAAAATATTCTTGACATGGTGACATTTCTAAGAATTGTTTTTAGTGAGGATTTAAATTGGTTGTGTATTTGATTACCACGTTAAAGGTTGTTATATTATTCTTTAATAGCCATGTAGAAGTCGTTTTAGAAATATCGATTTGTTCGCTTGTTGCCTTAGTAAGTTTTCGGTAAATCTTGTCTCGTTTTATGTATTGATTGTTTTAGTAGAAACCTGTTTCTCCTGAAACTCCATCATATAATATTTTATATACATATCGGTGATCTACAGAAGTATTCTGCTTTTTAAAAAGGTAAATACATAAATTCAGATTACCGGAATGTGATTGCTCTTAACTTTAAAAAAAATCAGGATTATCAAAACAATTATGGCGTTCAATGAATTTCCCCGGTATTTGGAGGATAGAATGGGTAGAGGAGGTTTGGAGCAGGACGGGAAAGATTGAGGACTACAGGCTAATTTGTTTGGGCCTAAATCCACGTGTTCATGAAGACAATATTTTCTGACAAAAAACTATTGCCTGACGAGAATGGCTTTCAAATGCAAAGATTGAAATCAGGTGATTGTTATTTCCGGCGTTATATTTTTTTGAAGTCCGGCCCTGCTTTCATAAAGATATCGAAAACGATACCTTATAAATATCGATTATATCTTCCGATTAGTGAAGTCTTTTTAATTACGATGAAAAGAGGCTTCGGGAAACCGACCCTTATTATTATAACAGAAAAAGCTGCAGTAGTTTTTGATATTTCAAAAGGCTCAAAGCAGATTGTCTCTTGCAAGAAAATTCTGAGAACTTTGGCAGTATTTAGTTTAACTTTCACAAACGAAAAACTTTCAGTAATACGTAAGTGGAAGACAATTTTCCTAAAATTTAATAGCCTTTATTGTTTTGATTTCTTCCCTTACAATTTTTCAGCTCCAGTTACTTTGCTGGTTGTTTAGTTTTATTATTTTAATCTTATTAAAATTCTCTATCCTTGCCTGAGTTTGTACAAACTTTTTGAGATTTTTTTTCCAATTTTATTTTATTTTTAACGTATTTAAAAAAATGTATTTATTAATTTTATTAAAGTCCTACTGGACTTTTACATGTGTAGTAACTCTGAAACACTTATAGCTCATGGCTCACAATATGCATGACATTATGAGCTAGGAAAAGTTGAGTCATGAATTTGAGTGCCGACCTAAAAATTCCGTACAGAAAATTTGAGGCAGTTTAAATACCCCAAATTTCACAAATGTTTTTAGTTGGGCATAATTTACATAGATTTTTTCTGCATTATATGGGTATTTGTGAGACTGAAGGAGGTGGGAAAGAGAAAGGTTGGGAGGTACCCGGCTATTTAGATATTGGATCTTTTGTATGTGAATACCTCACAAGAGTTCCAGCCGCTCCCGTCTGGAGCCAGTGAGACTATGGCACCCCCAATTGGGGTATGTTACGAAGCTGAAGTTAGTGGGGAGGGGAAGGAGATGAGGAAGAGGAGGGTGGGGAAGTACCTGGCTATTCAGATCTGATCATCAAACACGGGTATAGCCATTTCAAACAACGTTTCATTTCTGAATGGTGGTCTTTCACCAGGGCCATTCTGAGAGTATCTTCCGCTCTGGAACGTGCCGCAAATGTATATATATTATTTTTAATGAATTAATTGGGAAATTACACAAATTAATCATATAAAATTTATGTGCGCACTCCGGGATTCGATCCCGCGACTTTCGGATAGCGATTCAGAGCCTTACCCTCGACCGCCCCTGCTACCAAACATGTCTAATACCATTTTTATTATTTTATTATTATTTTTTATTAGTCTGAAAAAAATACCAAGTGATATAATTTATTAAATTATCCTCTTCCCTATCTCCTTCCCCTCCCCACTACCTTCAGCCTCACAACATCCCCCAATTGGGGATGCCATAGTCTCACTGGCTCCAGACGGACTCTTGGGCGGTATTCACATAAAAAAAAATTCACCGTCCTCCTCATTCGGGATTTCTGATCCGAGGCGGTTGTAGGTATTATGTTGGTGATACGTTATGATTTCCTCACCTTCGCGATTGTTTTATCATCTTCATGTTTGTTGATTTCCACATGTTCATGTTTGTTGATTTCCAAGTCACCATATTTTGTTGATTTTCAGATCTTCATGTTTATTGACCATGATTGTTGATTTCCACATCTTCATGTTTGTTGATTATGTTTGTAGACTTTCACATCTTCATGTTTGTTGACTATTATTGTTGATTTCCACGTCTTCATAATTGTTGACTATTATTGTTGATTTCCAAATCTTCACGGTTGTTGACTATGATTTTATGATTTCCACGTCTTCATGTTTGTTGACTATGATTTTATGATTTTCACATCTTTAGTTTGTTGATTTCCATATCTCTTGTTTGTTGATTTCCACATCTTGTTTACTGATTTTCATCATCATGTTTGTTGATTTTCAGGTCTTCAAGTTTATCGACCATGATTGTTGATATCCACATCCTCATGTTTGTTGACTTTCACATCTTCATGTTTGTTGATTTCCTCGTCTTCATGATTGTTGATTCCACATGTCATCTTCATGTTTGTTGATTTCCCCATCTTCATGTTGGTTGATTTCCACCTCTTCATGCTTGTTGAGTGTAGGTCGTGATAGTGTTACTTCTTTATTTCAAATACCTAATACTTCAATACCGAAACGTGGTCTTTCACCGGGGCGAATTTGAGATATCTTCCACTCTGAAAACTACTGAAAGCTCATTGAAAACTTGAAACTCCACATCCTCCGTAAAATGAAAAATCGTCATACAAAAATTTTGATATTTAAAAAATAAAAATGGAAATTTGAGCTACAACATCAATATTGTCGTATTTTTCAATCTTAGCACTCTAACTCGCTAAAAAGTCACGGACCGGCACTGGTGATAACACAGGGTGCCGAGTAGGTATATTTGCTATAATGAATGTTTCAGTCAGGTACTCTAGACTCCAAGACACTTGTATTGTCTTATGGAAATTTGACTACGTGCCTAATCCAACGTCCGCTCTGTACTGAAAAGGGCAGTTAATCAAGGATTTCATTTTGTTGACAACTTATTGTTTCTGCAGCCATCTATTGTTGTATTCACCGGCCCTATGACAAAACAGATTATATAGAAAACATAAGAATAGCAAAGAAAAAAACTTAACCTAACCCAACCTCACTTAATCTATTATTTTAAATTGTTCCGCTTTGTAAATGTTTTATTTTATCTGGTTACCTTATTCACCCATACCGCTCGTATTTCGTTTTGTAGCGTTTTAATTCAGAATGATAGTTTTTTTACCAGGGCGATATTGAGAGTACATAACAAACCCAAAATAAGCTTCTAGCTCTAAAAACGAGGCATTTAATTGAGAGAACTCAGCAGATAGACTGCAATAATAGCTGTAGGTTGACGCATAACCTCATATGAAAACGCAGGGAAAATTTATTTTTAGTTTACAACCCCAACAAAATATTCGGGATAAATAAATTGCAGAAAAAGGGAGGTATTTGTAACCAAGTAAAACGCTATCAAATTACGTCTTAGGTCCAAGCCTTAATGAGAGTGATGAGTTTTCTTTACCTTGGGGTATTTCTTTTTATATCCCTGCCGCTAAGTAAGTTTTCTTCTTAATTATTTTGATGGATGGGACCTCTCTGCGACTCCAAACTTCAAAGGATAAATATCAACGGGGTGATGTTACTTTGAAACTGTTTTAATATAAAACTGAACTCGACTAAAAGTTCAGGAAAAAGATAGTTTTTGACAATGCTCTCGGAAGTTGCTATTGTACCTGAAGCGATTTTTCAAACAAGTCAATTTTCAATGCAAGTCTCTAACAAGGACGATATTCTATAAATATGAATATGCACATATTTGCGTTATACATTACATGAATAATATAAATAAATATATTTAGAGAGATTAAAATGCAAGGTTGACGTGCCAAATGAAAATCTTCTTACCTTCAGGAGAGTAGATACAATTATTGTGCTTTAAAGTTTTTCTCATTTCAAAATTATTTGATAAATCTGACTGCAGCAAGAGACAACATTTACGAGCTTGACTTTGAGAATAACACAAAACCGATTTTTTTATACAGATTTGCATAATTTCGAAGCCAGAAATATAAATAGTAGATTGTCGCATTTGATAAAATCAGTCACAGAATTGCCTAATGCACGGAGAACTAAAGATGTATGACGAAATGCCCGAAAGTCAGAAGAATGAATTTATATAAAAAGAGATGTTATGCTTACTGTAAAAATATAATTAAATAGTTCCACATAATATAAACTTACTTAATTTAACAAAATTCTACAAGTATTTTAACCACGGAGCCGTCTAAAATATTTTATTTCAGCCGTTCGACCAGGAACATGGAATGGCTTGGAGTGAGGTAGTGACGGGTTTCTCGTGAAGCGCAATTTATTTTATGTAAGCTCGTTCCTAAGGAAAGCTGCATGAATAATGGACGAACAGTAATGACTTTTTAGTTTTCTAAGAATAAAAAATCGAGTTTTTTGCTCCGATGTTCTTTAAAAGAATTTATTTCATTATATTTGGGAATCAAACAGATGTGATAATTATTACATTATTAATTATTTTGGATGAATAACTAAGTTTCGCCAATCATATCCACCAAATTGTAAACAAAGGTATGAAAACACTAGGCTTCATATTAAGAACAACCAAAAACTTTAATTTCATTCAAGTAATTAAATTATTATATGTATCTCTAGTTAGAAGCCTAATGGAATATAACTCGGTAGTTTGGTCTCCATCTTACAAAATTCACATTAATAACATTGAGCGAATACAAAAAAAATTTCTGCGTTTTATAAGTTTTAAATTAAATATCCCACTACAAGACTTGAAATATAATTTATTATTAATTTTTTTAAAAATACACACACTAGAAGACAGACGTAAAATAAACGACTTAGGTAACATTTTTATTCAAAATACTTAACTCTAAATTTGACTGTTGCGAACTACTGCAACTCATAAACTTACGAATACCGACAGTAACTACACGACAAAATACACTATTCTACTGTAGCATTCATAAGCGGAACTACATTGCCCACTCTCCGATACAACGATTTCACACTATGGGAAATCAGTACTTAGGTGATATTGACATATTTAGCATAAACTTGGCGAAATTTGTTGATATTGTGAAAAACTTATTCCAAAATTATTCCTAAACCTATATGTTTTTTCTGAAAACCTATGAAATCGCTGTATTTTTGTATTTTTATGACTTGTTTGCTTTTTTATCAAATTTTATTTTTATTATTTCTGTATATGTTTAAAAATAATCTGTCATGAATTATTTGTACTACCAAAATGTAAAAGCCCTTTGGGCGTTAAATAAATATATAAATAAATAAATTATGATATAAACCAATTAAACTCAAGTTGTGACGTTAAAAAACTAAGTAAAAGATAGATATCAGAAGAACAGTAAAAATTAGTACCTATCTACGTACAATTTTCGCACCGTATGATAAATTTAGCGGGTTTGACTGTAGTTTATGATGGCAAATGAATTTTATGATTTTGCGCATAGGTATTTAGATTTACCAATGTAGTAGGTACTTAAAAAACCACTCGATCTCATATTTTATGTCTATTTTTTTATTTATTCCGGTTTAGCCAAAAATTCTTCGAGAATTTTTTTTTAAAATTCGTATTTTTGAAATTATGGCAATTTTTTTAACATTTCAATCTGCAAAAAGTGGACCCGTACATGTAGTTGAAATGTGGTAAATAAAAAAGGATACGAAAAATTGTTACTGCGCATTATGTCATTCTCGAATTGAATATGGAATCACAGGATGGGGATCTGCTACACATACTTACACATATAACCTGAATACAATTAAAAAAGGAATCATAAATACTATTCTGAAAGTATCCATTAAAACGATTTAAATTGAAATTTTCAATAGTTTTGACAAACAGAATTTACAACAAATATATGCCAAAAAAATATTATTGAAGCTATTCAAAAACGCTGAATCCTCTACTAGACCATGTATGCATAAATGACATAAAAAAATATTCTAAGTTATAAAACCACATTCGGACAAAGAAACTACACACACTTTACAGCAAAACTCATTACCCAAGACATAAAACGAATAAAAATTTCGATTGAGTATAAAATCAAGTTTAAAAATATAGCTGAAAGAGGTCAATGAAAAAACCCTAATGAAGACACTAAAAACGACATAGAAGACAAGTAAACTTTAATAATGGCATCCATGAGAAAACCATATAAGTCTTAAATTTGCATTAAGTATCCGCGCGACAAATGGACGAATAACTCAATATCACGCCAACCGATTTCGATGATTTTTTTTTTTTGGAAAGGATATACTTCAAGGGTAGTTTGATGAGAGTTTGGTTAGGTTCTGATTATCGGATCCATGACAAAGTAACGGAACTCTTCATTTCTTAGGAGCAAATTAACGAAACTCGGCCGAATCTCTTAATTTGACCCTCAAGTCGTTATGGTCAAATTATGTCTGTCTCATATGAGCAGCACATTTAGTAGGTCTACCCATATTCAGACAAATTAGTTAGTGTACTTCAGATTCACTAAAAATAAAAAAATAAACAAAAATTTTAACAAAACAAAAAACGACTTCAAAAAATGCACTAAAAAGTAAAAAAATAATTTCGTATTCTTCTACAACTTCATAATCAACTTACTTTTTCTACTCATCAATATGTAGGTACGATTGTTATTTTTGGAGTCGGTGTCAGCAAAGGTACCCGGCCAGGCGGCGTCTTCAGTTGACAGCTCCCCTCACGCCGCGGCCTCGCTCTCGCCTCGTCAAGTCGCTTGTGCGACACAAGCACATCTTACCTATAACTATGTATGTAGTTACAAACCTACCTTGACTGACACCGACTCCAAAAATATCAATCGTACCTACATATTGATGAGTAGAAAAAGTAAGTTGATTATGAAGTTGTAGAAGAATACGAAATTATTTTTTTACTTTTTAGTGCATTTTTTGAAGTCGTTTTTTGGTTTTGTTAAAATTTTTGTTTATTTAAAAGGCATTGATCCCGAGACAATTATACGTTCAGGTTCACTAATCCTACAACAATAATATTTTGTGATTTATTACGGGTGTGCTCTAGTAATAAAAATAAAGTAAAAATGTTTCATTTTATTTTGTTGTGTTTAAAAATTGAGATATTGATGTCCTCACTGCAGTACAATATAATTCTCTAGGGTTGTCCCTGAGTTATGGCGGAGCATTAGACTTTCATTTACATAATATTATGGGTTGAGGTTTGTCCAGATCTTGCCAGCGATAATACGTCTGCCCACCTGCTGCATAGCGGGCCTGATTGAGAGAGACTGGTTGACCTCTCCAGCCAGGTTCCCTCGACCCTTCACCTGGCACTGCAGTTGAAGGGATGGATTCATACGTCTGTCCCTCCTGAACACACTGACCCCTAGATTCCTATTTATTTATTTATTTACGCCCTAGTGGGCTTTTACAAGGATAGATAATAATAGTTAGGCAGGTACGTAGTACACAATTATAATGATTAAAATAATAATAAAAAATAAAATTAATTAAAATCAAAATCATACATTTTAATTTAGTAATTATAAAGACTTCTTTTTATAACTAATACAGAAACTGCAAACATGTCTACAATATTCCCAAATTTATTACCAAAATGATATAATCTATTTATAGGTGTTTGAGCCTCGTAGTTTGTTTTAAAATTGTCACAGAAGAAGGTAGCACTTTGCCTCGTATTTCTGGTTGGTACGAAAATTTTTATTTTGGCGAGAATTTCAGGGTTGTCAATGCAATTATTAATGATTTTATTTAATAGTACAAGGTCAGAGATGATCCGCCTATCTGACAGCGTAATTAAGTTTAGTTGTTTCATCAAAAGGACATAGTTAATATTTTGAATTGGAATATTCAGCTTAAAGTTAACAAATCTTAAAAATTTGTGCTGTACCCTTTCTATATTATTGTCGGAATGTATTTTATACAATGGGGACCAAATGGGCGAATTATACTCTACCTGGCTTCTTACTAAAGAAGTGTACAATATTTTCAAACATATATACAAATATTCGAATTTATGAAGTTGCTGAATAAAATATGATTTGTACGTATTATGTTGTATTTTAGTGCAGTGGTGATTTAGTACAGTGATTTTTGTTTCAGTTTCCATTTAAAAAAATGCTTACACACGGCGACTCTAGTCCGAGTAAGAAATCGATCCAAAGAATCGCATTTAAGAGGGTATTACCAGAGAAAAACAGAAATATGTCATTTTTAAATCAGATTTTAGACGTATAGACTCTTTTCCACAAAAAATTATAAATGGATTTCGAAAGATTACTAGCATTCGCATGTTTTAAATTTGAAAAAAAAAATGTTTATTTTTAGTATAATAAGGTTATACCATAGGTCGTTGGCAAATTTGTAAAATTTTCAAAAAAGATTTTGTATTATACCACACCCATTTCAAATCATATAATCATGCAGTAAAATAAATCAATACGTTATCTGGGTATCGCATGTTTTAGAATTTTAATTTTAGCTTAAATAAAGTCATTAAAATATATATACGAACATGTGTTTCTTGACGAAAATTGGCCCGTTTATGTATTTCTTTGCGCACTTACAAACTAATATACTTCAGATTTTTTTAACATTATTATTTAATTTAGACATTATTGAAAAATGTTAAATACTTATTATCAAAAAATTATTACAAAAAGTACATTATTTTAATAGTTTTATCATCACGCCTTTCAGCATTTTTGGATGTAGGTATAAATTAAAGCAAAGTTGGAATGAAATAAAATCGATATTGAGTTATAATTTAAAAAAGCTGGTACGGAGAATAATTTGTTTTGTAATATTTTATTATAATTAACTTTCTCATTGTAACCGCCTTGCACGACCGTAAGAACAACTTTCGACGAAATGTGGATTTTCGTCCGCTGGCTGGTTAAACGCTCTTAATTCGAGATAAAGCGGGCATACAAGACGTACGCGTTTCGATATAAGTCGTACCGTACGATACCTCACACTTGAACCAATTATGCGAAACTCGATTTCTTCTAACTTTGTTTGATTGAAGAGTTCCCATTTATCAAATATTGTGTTACAACTCTATTCGATAGACAGTTGAACATCAAAGGCCGAATGACGTGAATCCGGCGGAGCTATGTCTATAACAAAAAATTGATCAACTTTGTTAAAGGAGGGTTCACATTTATCAATTTTGTTACAACTTCCATTGTCGAGACAATTGCTTAAAATAAATCTGATCGTGGGAATGTAGCGAGAGGGAATGTATTGTAAGATAAAAATCTGAAATCTCTCCGAAGATGTTGTATTATATACTATTTTTCTCTAAGGTTTATTACGCCCCTAAAACTGTCAAAGAATAGCAGTTAGCAGGAACTTAAAGGTGGTTGGTATATCGTGATTTATTTTTGGGTTATTTTGTTGTCTTGCGCTACTTCCTTCTTTAGCCAACGTTTCGGACAGCATTACTGTGTCCATCATCAGGGCGGATGTGTCGATTACAAATCTGCCTTGATGGTAAACTACCTTTGGCCTACCTTTAACCTACTTTTGGCCGTAAAAAACTCAAATCATATCCGGGATTCATCGTGTAGATACAGAATAAATAAATAAATAATATAATTTAGATTTATTGCCCATTAAAGCTGAGTTTTAAAAAGCATACAGTTATCACCTGTTCATATTGAGAGGGAAAAGTTCATGGTTTACTTTTCTAGTCTTAAAAAGCTAGTCTAGAGCTTATGGGCATATTATACGTTTCAATCCTGCCTCGCAATTAGGTTGCAGATACCAAATTGCACCGTGTAAACAAGACATTGAATGTTTCAATGTCATTGCGCGTCATCTTTCAACCGTATTGAAAATATTCAACATGTTTAATATTTTCAATGCGATTGGTTCTGTTGTCCATTCGTGCGCATGCGCGAATGCGGCGCATGCGCACGCAGCACTGTGCGCGCGTATGGAAGTGTCATGTTTATTTTGTAGTGAGTTGTCAACATAGAAAATGGTTTTTAAATGGAGGGAAGAGCATACGCCTCTGTTCTTAGAGCACTTTAAGACCTATCCAAGCCTGTGGAACATTAAATCAGAGGGATATAATTCCCGCGCGCACGACCTGTTTCGAAGACATTCTAAACTCTATGACAGCAATGTGATTGAATGGTCCACTTCTGTCAAGTACGTGTAAACAGCACACCCTTTCAATTATACTCCGTTCAACCAAATCTCATCAATGTGGTTGATGATGATCGCCATTATTGTAATAACTGCGCAGCTAGGACATTTATTTTGGTGCTTTTAAAATCCAAAACCTTAATCATTTGTTTTTCAGCTGCGTTCTAAATCCCGCAGTTAGGATGGCGTATTAACCTACGAAATACTAATAATAATAAAAATATATTTTTTAATAAATTATTAGTTGTTACACATATTTTTAGATTATATTTGGTTTTAAAATGTTGGCAAAAAATCAATGCTCAGCTGCATATTCCGGAAAAAAAAATCCCCCAGGGCCTGTTATATTTAGGGATGCTCTAGGGTGTACAAATGTTAAATACTTTAACGACCTTCAGTCAAATTTAAACTTAAGAATAAGTGGGGAAAATTTTCAGGGTAATTACATAAACATTAACCATTAATTAACCATTGCGCACTTGAAGTGAAATGTCACAAAACTGCGCTATATAAATATAATGTTATTAATAGTTTCCGACAAATTTACTTGGAAATCAATAAGGGCATTGGTAATAAAAGTAAAGGCCATTTGATATGTGCCACTCACAGCTGTAAAATATCATGTGGCTTGGCGAATTTCGGCATATCGCTCGTCGTACATTCCCAACGGGAATACATGGCGAGCGATATGCTGAAGTAGGCCAAGCCAAATGATCTTTGATCTTTTATAGCTGTGTGTGGCGTAGGCTATAATAAGAACTAAAAATAGGTCAGCTCTAAGTGGCTCACCACGGTTTCATAATACGGGTATTTTTTGAGATAATGCAAACAGTTTTATTGCACAAACAGACAATATGCAGAGATGATTAAAATAAGTAAAAACAATTTAATATTCATAAGATTTATTATGAGGACGTAGAAGGAAATAAGATGTAAGTAAAGAATTTTGCATAAAAACATTACCTGATGTAAAAATACAAATATTTTCAATATGTGTACGGCTTAAGAGGGCAAAGAGAAAACCAGAGAAAACCAGAAATATGTCATTTTCAAATCAGATTTTAGACGTATTGACTCTTTTCCACAAAAAATTATAAATGGATTTCGAAAGATTGTTCTTTTATCTAGCATTCGCATGTAATAAATTTTGAGAAAAAAATTTTTTTTTACTATAATAAGGTTATCCCATAGGTCGTTGGCACATTTGTTAAATTTTCAAAAAAGATTTTGTATTATACCACATCCATTTCAAATAATATAATCATGCAGTAAAATAAATCAGTATATTATCTAGCAAACGCATGTTTTAAAATTTTAATTTTAGTTTCAATAAAATCATTAAAAAATATGTACGTACATTTGCGTCTTGACGAAAATTGGTCCATTTGTGTATTTATTTGCGCACTTACAAACTAAAATATTTCAAATGTTTTTAACATTCTTATTAAATTTAGACATTATTGAAAAATGACAAATACTTATAATCAAAAAATAATTACCAAAAGTACATTATTTTAATAGTTTTATCATCACGCCTTTCAGCATTTTTGGATGAAGGTATAAATTAAAGCTAATTTGGATTGAAATAAATTCGATATTGAGTTATAATTTAAAAAAGCTGGTACCGAGAATAATTAATCTTTCTCATTGTAACCGCCCTGCACGATCGTAAGAACAACTTTCGACGAAATGTGGATTTTCGTCCGCTGGCTGGTTAAACGCTCTTAACATCACATACCAACAAATCGAGTAACGTAATAATACTGAAACGCGAAAAGAAATTGAAAAAAACCTTCAAATAAAAAAATATTTTATCTTACCGATATTTTTTTCCAATTTCCGAGAAAGGAGACTTTACTAAGTGAAAAGCTTTGTAGGGTGTAAGTACATGTAAAATAGCAAATGTTACAAGATGTGGAACGTGCTGGCTTTTAGAAGAAAAACATGAAAAATCACGTTTAATATAAATGATGAACTCCTATTTTTTAGATGGGTTATTAAATTCTTGATGTGTCTAAAATTGAGGCGTGTGTATCAGGGCGATTTTTTATAGATTGTAAATCAAATGGACGGTTAGTGTTTTTATTAACCCTGGTCTCCTGCGACCGAGTACAAAAACATTTGGTTACACATTACCATAAACTTTGTCAATGGGGGCGTGGCCTTGAACAATTATTGTTTGCATATGCAATGTTTGTATTTTCCGTGGCCGGTGGAAAGCATTATCCTGGTCCAGGGAAGGCAGGGGAGAGGATTAGTTCATTTTTTGACAGCCGCGCGGATGCGGTAGGTCATGGAGAAGAAATCGAACGAGTTTTTGAGATTACGTCAACTGCGCGAGCCTAATAATTATGAGTTTAATAAATTGTAAATAAATACTGTGGTAATGGATGATTATTTCTATCGTAAACTCACCTGAAAATAAAGTTTATTATTTTATATATGTAGAGAGTAGCGTGTGTCGCTCTCCATAGAGAGAAAACAAATGGCCTTATATTTAAACGCCCGGGGTCTCAAAAGTTTCGTATGATCTGTAGCTTTTCGAAAACGTAAAAAAAATGAAATTATTGTTCACTATTAGCCCGCTAAAATGGCCGGAAGTTTCGAAAAAAAATAGATTTCGTGATTTGGAAAAAAAATAAAACAAAGGGTTTCATATTTTATATTTTGTACCAAACTTGTTTTTCATTACATAACTCCAGTACAAAGAACCAAAAAACATTTTTTTTTAAACATATGTGATGTGTTGGTTAAAAAAATAAAAGGGGAAAATAACACTTTTTCTGGATAAAATCAGAATTCTTGTTGACTTACTTGTATTCATAAAGTTGAACTTTTTTTTCATTTTTGTCAGTTATACGCATTTTTTAATAATACACAAACGTTAAAAGGTTAGATTACTGAAAAAAAATATTATTAAAAATTTAAAAAAAAAAACTGGTTTTTGGTTGGTCTTCTGATTTTCAATGCATTTTAGCAGGCTAATTAATAACCATTTTTAAAAAAATAAATTTAAATGCAGTTCTCATTTTCTTTGCAAGACGCAACTTTTGAGACCCCGGGCGTTTCTGAATTCAAACGTTGAAATAATTGACACACGCTAGTAGAGAGCCCATTAAACCTGAGTAACAATTTATGATAATACTTGTTGTTTTGAAATCTTAAATGGTTTTGTACGAATGCCAGTAGCCAGAAATATTAACATAGTGTTAATCCGTATTTTTGGTGATTTTTTTCTTGCACAAGTCGTATAATTAAAGCCAGTTCTTCAAAATCGGTTTCAGAGAAATGGAAAAAATTGCCCAATCCGAATCGGTATTCTATTCTTAATTCCTGATACACAATACCTAATAAAATTTCGAGGGTGTATATCTAACTTGAAATCTGTGTTTTCTCCGTGATATTTACATATAGCAACTACAATCTTATCGTATCTCGAAATCTCTTCCCCATCAGAACTTGACGTTTTTTGACGTCTATCGGGGTATGTCTTGAGGTTGAAGGTACAATACTGTGCGAATTAATGTGAACACGTGATAATTAGCACAATTACACTTGTTCTTGCAATTGTATGTAGCATATTGTAATAGCGGCCATTTTGTGTCCGTGTTCTATCAATCAGTGAGTTACGAGACACACCAAGCTACAGATGCGTTAAATTTTATATTTTTTTAGAATTACAGTTTTTTTGCAGAGGTAAACTTAACTAAAGCTTTTGTTTCTTATTTTTAAAGATGGATGGATGGATGAGTTTCTTATTTTTAAAATGCACAAAGATTGTTAATATTCAGGGGTTTGCAAACTCAATTGTAATGATTATAGTTCGTTTTATATAGGTAGAACTTATAGAAACTTTGAGATTAGGGTTAAAGAGCACCTCAGAGCACTAAATGGCAATAGCGATTCTGAGTTCGCAGACCATTTATTAAAATATGATCATAGCTTTGACATAAATTCAGTTCTTCAAATATTACATACAGGATATAAAACATCGCAAATCAATAATTTAGAAATTTTAGAAATAAGAAAAATGTAAATTCCAAAGCTGACATAATTAAAAAGCAAAAAATTTTTGTTAACCCTGTTTTAAATATCTTCCCACTTAACCGGCCTTTTACTTCTAATTCTTCGAAACTCCCACCATTGTCAACCCTTCCCCCTTCAATTTCTTCTCTCCATATGTAATCTATAATTAATTTTTTAACTTTAGTATTTTTTATTCCTGAAGAAGTGAACATGGTTCACGAAACATGTTGATAGTATAAAATAAAAAAAAATAAAGTGATGTAGACTAAGTTATTTTCTTTTAATAAATAAATAATGACATCACAAAGTAACAACCTTTTACAAGAAGTTTTCTTCGAAAAATTGATATAGTTAAAGCAAGGCAAGCATAACAAAAACAAAGCTGATTGAGGCAGTAATTTAGAGACACGCAAATATCAGAAAATTGTAAAAAAATTGTTCATTCCATGCCAAACCGTGTACGAAGTTATTCAGGTCACACTTCGTATTAAAAAAAAATAATTGTAATTGTTTCTCTATTCAATAAAGGATATATATTATTTTTTCTGATTCTACACTTGTGTTTACATTAATTCGCACAGTACTGTAGTCGGGATTGGAATGAGAAGGGAGAGAGAAAGATAAGGAAGTACTTGGAAGTACTGGATATTCAAATCTGTTCACCAAACATGGCTAAAGCCTTGCCAAGTAACGTTTTGATTCTGAATGGTGGTCTTAAGTCTTAACGTCAGTACCGCAAAATGTACCGCAAACACAAATAATAATATTTTAATGAAAAGACAAATAATGCCATCACAAATTGAAAACCTTTTCGATGAAGTTTTCTTCGAAAAATTAAATAATACTGGTTTATTCCAGAATAAAAAAGTACGCAAGTACACTTGTTTGAAAACGAAAAAGACAGAAGATACCAAAACGACTAGTATATCCTTATATCTTATATTGACTGAGCAGAGCATAGCGAAGTTCCGTTTTAACCCGGACTACTGTAGCGTTTTGCTTTTCGACTTTCTGTAAATTTATTTACTACTTTCCGGTTCCGGTTAAAAATGGTGGTTACTTTAACTTTTCGTGCCCTGCAAAAGCCGATCGGCGGGACCAAAAAAAACATTTCTCTGCATATAGGTAGATATTCTGGGAAAATATTAATTACTAATGGTAGATTATACATAAACGTATTATCTTGTAAGAGAATAAATTTTGCATCAGCACACGACAGTTTAGTCCATCCGCTCATAGGGCAACTGAAAAAAAAAGTTGGCAACTCAATCGCTATCCACAGGAAAGCAACTTTCGAATTTCATTGGCGGTCCGCACACAAGAAACTTTTTAAAGACGAGTTGTCAAGGGCGACGCAACCAGTCACTCGCAACTCGCAGTGCTAATCGCTGCGGCCGGCGCGTTTCAGTTGCCAGGTTGACAAGTTGCAATGGTTGCGCCTCACGACATGTTAAGTTTTCGAGTAATTTTCGACATGTCAGAGCAGGAAAATATCGACTTTGTTCAGAAGGTTGACAATAATTATTATATTAAGGTTGAAATAATATTTTTGTTAAATCAGCTGATATAATAACTAAAATCGTAAAGTTGAGTGATCAAATCTTTGCAAATTATATACCTAAACCTTCCTCATCAATCGCTATATATTGGTGAAAACCGCATAAAAATTTGTTCATTAGTTTTTGAGTTAATCGCGAACAGACAGACAGACAGACGCGTCGGAGGACTTTAATTTATAATATGTAGAGATGTAATTTAGAAACAGGGTCTATTGTTAACATTGAACATGTACTTTTTGTTTAGTTATAAATGTTACAAATTTCTTTCAATAAAAATACATTATTTAATACATTATTTTTATTATTTAAAAAAAAACACAGAAGAATCAAAATGTACACCTTTATGAAACCAAAGTTTCCGACCTCAATTTGAAAAAAAAAGTGAAACTTTGTGATTTTTTAATTATTTATTTTTACACGAAACGACAAAAAAGGTCAAGTAATAATAACGTTTATACAATTATTAATTTTTTTCATTGCCGTAATGTAGTACCTTATTATGAATATGAACCAAATTCATTTATAGAAAATGAATTTTATAAAATATATTATGATAAAACTATACTAACAGACAGAACAATTAGTCATAATAGACCTGATATAGTTTTACATGACAAAATTAAAAAAAATAACTTATATCATTGATGTAGCTATTCCAAATTCCTGTAATATTCAAAAAACTGTTTCTGAAAAAATTAGAAAATACACAGATTTAGGAAATGAGATTAAAAGAATTTGGCATTCTCGGACTATAAAAATATTACCATTTGTTATTTCGGCCACTGGCATAATACCTAGGAATCTGATTCAAAATTTAAGCATATTAGATTTGTCAAAGAATTTGTATATAAAAATGCAAAAAGCAGTAATTTTAAATACATGTAGGATTACAAAAGATTTTTTAAATATTTATATTGAGGGATCAGTAGGATTTATAGGTTCAATTAGAAATGCCACAGAGCCGAACCCTCTGATATGAAAATATCTGGAGTCGGTGAATTATATTCCCATTTGGTCTCTAGTAGGTTGACATGTTGTTCTTGTATTTTTTTGTATTTATAATACTTATATAGTGCAATTGCATAACGTGGATTCACTAGATGATCATTTGGGGAAGTGTATGAAAGGGTTTAGTTTTTCCTTTTTTTTTTTTTTTTTTTTTTTTTTTTTTTTTTTTTTTTTTTTTTTTTTTTTTTTTTTTTGGGGGAAAATTTAACCCGGACATTTAAATCTGGTGTTTATCTAATAAAATAAGTTTTTTTATTGTTATCAGTAATTTTTGTTAGAAAAAACGTAAGATGAGCCATTTTTAAAACTTTTTTATGTTTGCATTCGATTTTTTTTTTATTTCTAAAACTATGTATATTTCTAATAATAAAATTTGAATGCTTATTTTATCACTTTTCCAAAACAGTTTTAGTTTTCGGGTACGTTCTAAAATGTCCATTCACTTGAATTTTATTACAGAGCGGAAATACTCTGACCTTTTTCACCATAAGTAGAACGGCTCATTGATAATGTGTTGTCATTAGGTAATATCTTTCGAATATTAAAATTTATATTCTGTATGATGACACAAAGATAATTTATGATGATTAAGCAAATTTCAGAACAAGGTAAAGATTCGCGGCTTTTAAAAAGTCAAATAAAGAGAACTCTTTTATCGTACCCATCAAAGAAATGTTTAAAGGTGACAAGGAAAAATTAACAAAGCTTAAATGAATGATAATTCTGTGGAAAAACCCTAATTATTGTTCGCGACAACGCCGTTCTAAGGAAAAACGCGTCGTAATTTCCTTTGAAGGTTTACTTTTTGAAAATGTGGGTCAGGGCTTGGCTCATACGGACGTAGATTTCCTTTAAATTCACGAAACAAAGAAAATTTCGTACTTAAATAAAGCAGAGAACAAATGCTTGACAAGCGCGTGTGCTCATTTTGAATCGTGTGAATTGTGTTTATTAAGAGCGTACGTGAACATATGAGTATGTACAAATGAAGCCTATCCCGAAAAAGGGGATTAAATCCGAAATTCTAAATAATTTATTACGTCAAGAAGAGAGTTTATCGTAGAATATTCATCTATGTACCTAGTATTTTAAGTGAATAAGTTTTCGTCATCAGCCAACAAGTACGAATCTTACATGTCGCAACATGATTTATGAAAACAAAATTTATGACTGAAGAAGAAGGTACCTAATAATAAATAAATAAATAAATAAAATAAATAAGTGTTTATTCCAGTATGTGGGGAGGAGAGTGCAATCCCACACATTCCATAAGGGTATAATATAAACATACATGTACAAAGTATTTGAAAGGAAAAAAGAAAAAGAAGGTGGATATGAATGTACACGAAACAAAAAAAGATAATAAGCTAATAGTAGTAAAAGGAAAACAAAAGAAATAATAATATTAAGCTTTCAGGATTCTGTGAGCACGTAAGGAGCCAGTATTTTTCTCCACTGTGCATCAATACTGGATGATGGACTGAGGCGGGCTTCCATGACGAGGATGTTTCCAGAGCTGGTTATCCTTTCCCTCATTCCTGCCACCCTGGATCTAATAAGGGCTGCAAAGCCAGGAACTCGCCCCTCCGTGAACATCCGGGAAGCGCTGCAATATCTGGGGAGACCAAACATTATGCGGAAGGCATTGTTATACTGAACCCGAAGTCTATAATAATAATCTAAACGAAAATATGAAAGAGAACAAGACATTGGAGGTTGCCCACCACTTTTTTTCCACGGCGTTCTAAGGAAACAGATGGTTTCCTCCTTCACCGTACTCGTCAGGACTCTAATTTTTTTATTTATAAAGAAGCTACATTTTATTTAAAATGACTCTAGACCCCCAATGTCTGGGCATACATTGTTAGAAGGCAGTATGCGAGTGCGTACATGTTGTTAGTTATTTATTTTACAGTATCACGTCTCATCTCCGCCACCTGACGTAGCTGAAATAAAAGTTTGTTAATATGTAGGAAGAAAAGTTAATAGAATAAAAAAATACATATTATGATGAGATTGTTTGACTTAACCAAAGCAGCTGAGCTACAGTCTTCCGGCAGTCCCGTCGAGGATAAGCGGAGCCATCAGTCCAGTCGCAAGCGAGACTCGGTGTCCGCGTCCCTAAGCCGGCTTCCCGGTAGGTCCTCGAAGAAAGTGTTGGGATTAAGGGCGGAAAGACCTGAAGACACTAGGGATAAAAGAGAGCATCGGGTGACCGGAGGCGGGACGGAAGGGCACCGGTGCGCTACGGTAGTGAACAAGACAGTGGAGGTAATCCACCTCTTACCCGCCCTGGTATAAGTAACTGATGGTTACTCCTTCAAGGCTCTCGCAAGATTCTAATTTTTTTTGTTAAACGAAGCTACATTTATTTATTTTGAACGAATCTAGACCTCCAGTGTCCATGCATACGTTGTTAGTAAGCAGTATGCAAGTGCTTAACAGGAAAAACAAAATGCAAAAAATAGGTTAGTAAGACAAAGATAAATTAAACAGGGCAAAAGAAAAACTCATTCATGAGGCTCCATGAGGCGGCATTGCATCTGTACAAACCCGCAAGCACCTGCATAAAATAGAGAACATAAGTAATACAATAAATCTCAAATCAATTGGCAAGTACCAACAAAAAATGTGAATGGCTTTCAGTCTGATCATAAACTACACTTAGCTTCCGTGTCCCTTAGCCAACCACTCAGTGAAGCGTCAAAGAATGTTGGGGAATATTTGGGGTAAAATACCCGAAGACTAAAAGAAAATTCAGCGTTGGGTAGTCAGAGGCAGGACAAAGGACAGTCAAGGTCGTCTGATCAAGCCTCAAGCCTGCACATATCATTGGGGGAGGCGCAGATGATTTGAGAAAGATCTGCAAAATTAGTAATGTAACTAAAGATGAAGCAGGGACGAGGTCCAGCACACCCCCGTATGGGGATAGGAGTGAACAAGACACAGAAAAACAGAAAAAGATAATGGTCGCAACTGGGACTCGAACCCAGAATCTCTCGTCCATCCGGAACATGCATTTACCAATTCCGCCATTGCGCCCTACTGTCAAACCGTCATAATAGCCAATCTCATATTTCAAATTTTAGAATTATTAATAATATTATTTTCAATTAATTTATTTTCCATATGACACAGGCAACAACCCTTTTTATTGGAAACAATCATTCTAAGAATTGGTTTGTAACCTGGATAGCGTCACGGATAAATATATCCGATTTTATTTATGTTGAACTATTGTCTTTTTATAAAAGTCTAAACGAATATTCAATTTTTATAAGAAAAACTCTCTTTTTATAACTTTTTAAGAGCGTTTAACCAGCCAGCGGACAAAAATCCACATTTCGTCGAAAGTTGTTCTTACGATCGTGCAGGGCGGTTACAATGAGAAAGATTAATAATTCTCCGTACCAGCTTTTTAAAATTATAACTCAATATCGAATTTATTTCAATTCAAATTAGCTTTAATTTATACCTTCATCCAAAAACGCTGAAAGGCGTGATGATAAAACTATTAAAATAATGTACTTTTTGTAGTTATTTTTTGATTATAAGTATTTATCATTTTTCAATAATGTCTAAATTTAATAAGAATGTTAAAAAAATCTGAAATATATTAGTTTGTAAGTGCGCAAATAAATACACAAACGGACCAATTTTCGCCAAGAAACACATGTACGTAAATATTTTTTAATGATTTTATTGAAACTAAAATTAAAATTCTAAAACATACGTTTGCTAGATAATGTATTGATTTATTTTACTGCATGATTTTATTATTTGAAATGGGTGTGGTATAATACAAAAACTTTTTTGAAAATTGAACAAATCTGCCAACGACCTATGGAAAAACCTTATTATACTAAAAATTAAAAAAATTTCTCAAAATTTATTACATACGAATGCTAGATAAAAGAACAATCTTTCGAAATCCATTTATAATTTTTTGTGGAAAAGAGTCAATACGTCTAAAAACTTTTTTGAAAATGACGTATTTCCGGTTTTCTCTGGTAATGCCCTCTTAAGGTTATTCCAATCAATAGACGAAAGGTTCTGGGTTCGAGTCCCAGTTGCGACCATTATCTTTTGCTGTTTTTCTGTATCTTGTTTTCTTTCATATTTTCGTTTAAATTATTATTATTATCTTCTTCTTCAATTATATATTACATCGATGGGAATAACCTTCAAGAGTTTTAAAAAGAGAGTTTTTCTTATAAAATTTGGAAATTTATGACCTTTACAAATAATGGCGAGCGTTCATAACTCTAAATCTTCTTTTCGATACATTCAGAAAAACTATTCCCAAATAACATACGTGCATTCTTTAATTTCTATTGTACAATGTAAGTCATTCAGACATTTCCCAAGCTAAGTAAATTAATTCATATTTTTTATTCCTCATTCTTACAGGTTCAAATTACTAACCTCCATCTTCCCCACCTCCTTTGTCATAGTCTCACTGACTTCGGACAGTCAGGAGCATTGAATCAATCTCATTGCTCAATATGATTCTTGCTTTTATTCACGCAATTTTATACAAGAAAACAAAAAAGGTGCCTCTAGAAAAGAACACACGATATTTCTGAATTATTTTTTATTGAGCCGAAAAATAGTACAGTCATATTCACCAATAGTCAAGAGGCATACTATTATTAAAACTACCCAAAAATTGTTCTACGCATAAGTAAAAATAAGTTCCTTACTGACCAACACACCTACAATATGAGGAAATAACCTCAAATCCATTGATCATTTAAAAATTAAATACGTCTTTTGGCTAGAAAAATCATAAATTCGGTGATAACACATGTTTAAAAACAACATCTAAATATGGCTAATTAATCATGAAGATGAGGAAACTGTTAAACAATAGCTGGTTCCCGGCATGTATTGCAATGCCATATTCAAAGAAATAAATTGTTTCTCTCTGCATGTCCTTTCCCGTGCGTCCCCGTTCCCCTCCCGCATCCTCTTCCTTCCCGCGTTACCCTTCCACCTTCCCCGCCTACCCTCCCCCCTCACCCGCTCCCCCATCTCGCCAACCCCTCTCCCGCGTTCCATATATTCAGTCCCAGTGAATTAAGTTTTCAAACAGCTCGCGGTTTATTCAAATTTTTTTATTCAAATTTTAACGTTTTATACATGTATTACAAATATCCATTTTTGTGTATTGTAAGAACAATCAATCAAATCAGATACCTAACATAGGTACCTACCTATGTAAAATATCTATAATTTTAAAAATCCATGGACAATTCTTTTGTCACAAAAAAAATAGCTGCCTGTTAAATTCAATTTCATCAAACGCGTGGACCGTCGAAATTATTCAATTTTCTGCGCAATTTTCATAATTTTTCTTTCCGTAAGAACCTTCTACAAAGTATTAGAAAAGTTTAAAAAAAAGATGAATGAAATAGGTAAAGTCGTTCTGAAGAAAACAGGGATTCATTTTTATTTATTCAAAATTAAATATAATGAAGAAGAATAATACCAACTCAACATAAAAAAGCATTTTATTTATTATTATTCTTATGAACTCTTCTTTCGGCAGGTCTTTAAATTCTATTTCCTTACCAAACCCACGTTGAATTCACGAACGTAAGAATTTCGTTAAGTTTTTTGTTGCAAATGTAGTCAACGCCGACAAAGATGTTGAGAAAGCGTATCAAACGTTTGAAATATTTGGGAATAAATGGAATAGAATATTCGAGAATACGCGGGTGGTGAAATTGTTGAGTGTGTATTGTTCTAATATGATTTTTAGTATATTTTTCTTACCTGAGTCGGTGAGCACCTGAATAGAAATATCCACTTTGATCGGTGTCCGGAAAGTACTTATAGAATTGGAAAACTGGTGAATATACATCAGATTTGGAGTGACGACCTCCATGAAAAACTAAAAAAAAACCAGTTGGCGACTTAATCGCGAAAGGTACTTATGGATTTTATTGGCGCGGTGGTCCGCACACAGGCAACTAGTTAAAGACCGGTTGTCAAGGGCGACGCTGTGACTAGCAGTGCTGGTCGCCGCGGCCGTCGCGTTTCAGTTGCCATGTTGACAGGTTACCATGGTAGCGGCTCACGACCTGTTAAATTTTCGAGTAATTTGCGATATGTCGGATCAGAAAGATATCGATTTTGTTCTGTAGGTTGATAAATTGAATTGTGCCGTGAACTGAGTTGCCAACCATTTTTCGCTTTCTCAATGAGTGAAAGCCCTAAGGCTCTCAACTAGAAATCCAAAGGTTACGGGTTAAAACCTCTAACTAACTAACTAACCATCACGCCGTTTCCCCGCAGGGGTAGGCAGAGAGGACGGACCGCCAAACAACTCGATCTTAGCACACACTCCTTGCCTCGTTCACATTCATACATCGTCTCATACATGCTCTTCTATTATTCCGACTCTTCACACGGCCCGACTTAAGTATCTGATTCACTTGGTCGTGCCATGTCTTCCTCGTGCGTCCCCGACTTCTTCTTCCATTCACATTTGCGTCATACATATATTCTCCTTACACTCCTTTCCTCGTGCATTCGCTCTACATGCCCAAACCATCTGAGCGTCCCTTTCTTAATCTTAATCATCACGCTTACATCAGCCTTGCTTTCTTCGCGGATCTCCACATTTCTCACACGATCGTACATGGTTTTACCACACATACGCCTCAAGGATCTCATTTCTACAGCATTCAGTCTACTTTCATCCTTTCTCTGCCAGTTCCATGCCTCACTGCCATACATCAGGGTAGGTACCAGCACTCCATTATGGACGGCTAACTTCGCTTCTTTGGATAGTTTTTTGTTGGCTCCAACGGCGTTCAGTCCTCCATTTAGAGTTGCCTGCATTTACCCTTCTTTCGATATCTCTGTCAGCCCTTCCATCTCTCGTAAACATACTTCCCAAGTACACAAACTCATCCACCTGCTCCAAATACTCATCATTCACAACTATGTTGCACATCGTTTTCATACTCTCTCTTTCAAATACCATGACTTTAGACTTACTTACATTCATCATTAACTCATTAACTCATTCTTCATACATACTTCGTTCATCCTAGACACGAGAGACTGTAGATCTTCCATACTGTTAGAAATCAGCACCGCATCCAGCATACAACAAAAGTTAAAACCTCGGTGTACATAAATAAATTTTATTTTTTGTTATTTCACAATAATTAATTAATTAATAATAATATGTACCTATTACAATTGCGGCATGTTCCAAGTTGCAAGATACTCTCAGTAACGACCTGGTTTAAGACCACCATTCAGAATTGGCTTTAGCCGTTTTTGGAGACCAGATCTAAATAGCCAGGTGCTTCCTTAATTTCCTCCTCCACATCTCCTCCCCCTACCCACTACCTTCAGCCTCTCAACAAACCCCAATTGGCCTTAAATGTGATCTAGCGTATTATTTCCATATAACATTGTTTTCATAACCTTCAGTGAACAAACGTTTTTGGAGTTTTACAAGAGCACAAGGCAGTTGTATTCGTATATTAGCAAAAAATGAGGGATTTAGGTGGAAGACCAGAAATTCAGAACTAGAACGTTGCTTGAAATCATAATAACCGTACTTGATGACTAGCCTGAACAGCCAGGTACTTCTTTACCTTTATTTTGCCGACCTCCTATTCCTTTCATCTCCCTTCAGGCCCATAAAATAACCCAATTGGGGATGCCATAGTCCTACCCTAATGGTTCCGGACAGATGGAACTCTTGTGCCATTCCAAACTCTGAAGAGGTAAACCGATGTGTTGTTAGTGTATCTGTGTGCAAATTAAGATCGTGGTTAGATCAATCAAACCTTTTTTCATCGATATTCTTTCTCTCTTGAACAAATTATTCGTTTCATTGGCTCGTTTGGAATCTGGAGGTTAAGAGCTCTTAGATGTAAATTCTCGCTATAAGTTTTCTAATCTTAATAATAAGTTTATTCACCAAACTCTTAGCTTCTTAAATCAGATAATTTTGTAAAGCATGAAAGCTTGTAATGTTTATGTTATAAATATTCTGACGTAGATAAATATTATTGCACGTGATTCTGAAACACTTACATTAATGAACACCACTATTGAAAGCAAAAACTTAAAAGATATATTTAATGACTTATTTCCGAAGAGAGATGAACGTTAAATATATTGAACGCATCCCCATAAAAATACGCCGCAGATGAAAAACCTTTCATTATTTCATTCGAATCACAAAATGCCAGCATGCCATCTGTTTTTGTGACCATATACGAAGAGCCTGGTACTTTAAAACCATCATTCTCCTCCCCAAATCCATTCAACCTCACAACATACTCCATTTGGGGATGACATAGTCATAGTCATAGCCCTGGACAATTGTGAGCCGTTCAGACTCTTGTGCGATATTCACATAATATCTCTCATTATTAATACGAGGTAAACAGGTCTTGAAAATTGTTGTGTTATTATTCTTAAACGCGATCCAGCGTATTATTTCTATACTAGCTTTCTATATTATCTCTATACTAGCTGCCCCCCCTCCCCACACCCGTTACATTTATTTTTCAAACAGCTCGCGTACCACCTATGAAAACGTAACAATCAAACGCGCGCAGTTTCGCATTTATATTATTAGTATAGCTGTTGGCTAGATTAATTTGATACACATTTGAATTTTTACTATCAAAGGAATCTCCATAGCAACCTAAACAAATAACAAAATGACAGCGCACGTCAAACAATTACTTAGCAACGCTTTGCTTTTCGTCCGGACAATAAAAGCATAAAAAATTATTTCACAACTCCAGAGCTTATTCATAACACCAGAGCTAACCAATATATACAGCCTATATTACCCGCAAATAATGTAGCTTTCTGGTAGTGAAAGAATTTTTAAAGTCCATTCGGTATTTACTGCGTGAAAGAGCAACCAACATCCAAACATCTATACATCCATACATACATCCACACAAACTTTCGCCTTTATAATATTAGTAGGATAAAATTGTTTTCTTAACCTTCAGTTAGTAAACGTTTTTTTAGCACTCGTCTTTTACAAAAAAATATGAAGGATTTTACTAACGGAATGGATCCATAACAAATTATAATTCCCCAACCAGCACCCAACGTAAATAGAACCGCTGCTAGCTCCGCACCATTTTGTATTGGGTTGACCTATATCCTGCTCAAATAATGATTTAGGGAAAAAGAAATGCCTTCGGCCATAGAAAAAAGGTTCCAGAATATTTATTATTTTCTAAACCTATTGGTATTTACCTATTTTAAACACACACGTGACTGACAAATGAGCATGAAGAATTGACGAAACTAACTTGATGAAAAAATGTATGTGATACCTATCACATAAGCGTTCAGGCTATCCGGGCTGTGTAAGAAGTTGGGAGAGCTGGGTTGAATAGTATCAGGGTATTCAGATCATGGCAAAAGCCAATTCAACCACTTTTTCGATTCTGAGTAGCGGGATCCTCGGTTGTTTCTTGTATTATTGTCGAATATGTTCATTTCTTGTTGCAGTTATTTTGAATTTCACGCCCAGCCGGGCTTTTATATATTTATTTTTTAACACAAATAATATCTAAATGAGCCATAAAAACAAAATATTCCACAATGCAGGAAGAAAAAATAGTAGATTAGGAATAGTGCAATAAATAAGTCGAAGAAGAGCTAGGCATTTTGTATAATTAGATGCTGACCTTGAACACGATGGTATTTATTCACAAAATATTGAACAACACGTTACCAAAATACTTCTCAAATAAAATTGTATACAATAAAGACATTCACAGATATAACACAAGGACGTGCAAGGAAATTAGGCTACAAAAAAAGGACAAAGCCAATACGCAAAACAGTCTACTGTACAAGGGAATGAAGTTGTATAACACACTACCAGAAACTTTAAAGTCCACACCAATTGGAAAGTTCAAGATGTATTGTAGGAGCTACATAAAACTTGAAAAAATATAGTGAATATGAAATATTTTAATCAATTAGAAATTTGTAAACTTCAATGTACAAATTACTAAAATAAAAATTATTATTATTATTATTATTATTCTGCATGCCTGTTGTTTTGTTTACCTGTTTATATTTTTAATGAATAATGCGTTAAATATATCAACATCATCCTTTTAATGATCACCCAAATTCTGTATACGGTGAACGGGAGTATACAGGGTGTCCGGGGGTAAAATGCATTAACTTCGGGAGGTGATTCTACATGATAGTACAAGTAAAAATGTTAGATAACTTTTTCGAAATTCCAACTTTTAGGGGTAGTTTTGAAGTAAACAGATAAAATTAGTTCGGCCTGGGGCCAGATTTATTATTTTCCGCTGCTATTATTTTGGAAAAAGTTTTTAATCTTTTTTACTCCTACTATCATGTAGAATCACCTCCCGAAGTTAATGCACTTTACCCCCGGACACTCTGTATAATTGTGATTCTGTGTTGGAGTTATCACAATAAAAATACGGTTTGTTGATATTTAATAGTTCTAGATTTAGATGCTAGCATTACTATGTGTTTCTGATAATTTTTTGGTTTTATGGAAATATGTTAAATCCATGATAACTGTATATCAACTCCCAATAATTCCTCTTTGATTGAATGTACTTATGTTTTTATATGTATCTATGTGTACGATTATGTACACGTACGGGAATACCAATGTGTATATGTATGTGTGCATATATGTGTATGTATGTATGTATATATATATATATATATAGGTATGTTTATATTTGTATATATATATGTATGTACATATATATAAATGTATGTGTGTAAGTTTATGTATATATATATATGTACCCGCCTCGGAACAGACTTAGTCTAGTGAGGCGGGCTACTAACTTGTTTGTATAAGATATTATTATTACAATAAACGCCCGGGTTGCCGGCATTAAATAAAATATATATATATTGCCTCGGTATTGGTTTTGGAATTTGAACAATTTTTCAAATTTCGATGTTAATTTTCAAGTTCTGTAAAAGCTCTGTAAAAGTTTTGCCCAAGTTCTGTGAAAGTTCTATTCAAGTTGTATAAATGTTCAATTGAAGTTGTGTTAGTAGGTATTTTAGTTTTGTAAAACAACTGGCCTATAATGATATAATTACACAACTTGAATATATCTTACACTGACTTGAAAATAAATTTGACGATAAGTTCTGACGATAGTTCTGTGAAACTACCGGCCCTTAGTTCAACCCGTCCGAATTTTCGCGAATATTCGATTGTGATGTCTCAAACGAAATGACATTTTAGATAAACTTTGTGTTATTACCGCTTCACAATTAAAGCTCTATAAATGAAACATTTCTGAACGTAGCCGATTAGTGAAAACTGTTTTAGAAAGGTTACAAAATAAACTTTCGAATTATTATGTTACAAATAAATATTAACATTTGCAAATATTAAAATTTAGAATGCAAACATAAAAAAAATATAAAAATGACTCACTTGATGTTTTTTATGTAAAAACGGTCCAAAAATCACAGATTATATAAACAACAATACTTATTCTATTGTATAAATGTATAAAAAACACTTTTGTCACCTCACTTTTTTATCATTTCATATAAAAATATTTAATAAAAATTAACAATGTCGAGCGGGGTCGAGCCGCCGCGCCGGTCCGAAATTTGGCGGGAAAAATTATGTGTCAGATTGTGCGAATGATAGAATATTCTTGTTATGTATTTCTATGGACAACTTGAATAGGGATGTACAGCTTGTTCCACTAATCAACCTTTTACTTTTTGTTTTAGGGATGTCACTAAAAGAATTACGGAGTTAGAACGATTTCTATGGAGACACACGCGTTGACGTATAAACACGCTTATTGTACTTGACTGCTGTCGTATTTCTAACGCATATATCAGCTTAAGTTGGTGACCGGTTTTTAAATTGGAAACGGTAAATAATGTAAAAATAAGTATTTAAATTAATAAATTACTTCGTTTTTACCACTTTTATTGTTTACAAAACCAACATGTTTCGTGAGCAATGCTCACTTCTTCAGGGTTTTTTATTGATATTAATATTGAGTATCAATAAAAAACCCTGAAGAAGTGAGCATTGCTCACGAAACATGTTGGTTTTGTAAACAATAAAAGTGGTAAAAACGAAGTAATTTATTAATTTAAATCAAAATGGTGCCACAAAATAAGTTTGCTGTGTTAGAAGAAGTAAAAATAAGTAAATGTAATGTTTCGAACCCCTGACTACTGGATTCAGCCACGGATGTCGTTGAACTTTCTCAATTAACTATAATCAACTAGTCAAATAATATTCCCGATCACGCTAACCAGGAGTACATAACACTAAGGAGTTAGACGATGAAATTAACTAAAATAATCCCCGCCTTTGAACTAAACATGTTTGATATTCCGGTAGACCGAACAGTGTGTAGTGTATTACCGCTGAAATTAGTGCGAGTAAACTTCCTTCGTGATTAACTCAGTACCTTACTGAAATAATTGTATGGTGAACGTTAATTGAAGGAGAAACTATCCAGGTGAGCCGACGGCGCTCGTAAATTATTATTTTTTGAATATTACTTAAATGCTAGCTGAAGTCCCCTCATTGCCCGTGCTTTACACAAAGTTTATTAGGTGAGAAATCAAACGTAGACAGTGACCATCTTCTTGTTTTGTAAGTCAAGTGTGCAAAATTTAATCAATCTCGGAATAAAACAACTGGCCCGCCACATACACTTTTATTTACGCACGGTGCTCGGAGACTCGTAGTATAAGCGGGAAACTGGATAATTTACATAACATTTATTGATTTGAGCTTTCGTTTTCGAGTAAATCGAGTCCGAAGATGAATTTTGTTTACGATTTAAAAATCGGTCTATAAGGGGTTAATATCAGCTGTCTTAAGAAAACCAATTTATAAGTATGAGTTTCCAATGGTACGATTCTGATTGCCCTTTATTTAGACATGACATTATGTTGTTAATTGTATTTTTGTTATAAACTGATAATATATACTTACAAGAATGCATAATGGTACTATGCTGATTGTCTTTAATTTTAAACGAAATATTGTGTAAATGAAACAAATTAACTTTATTTTATTTAACCAATAGGCCACTTGCATGGATTTCATAACGACTTGGAAAAAATCGTGTGGATAGATTTTTTTTTTCTAAGATTACGAAAATGTTAGTAAAAATTTTTAGAAATGTACTTTTTTTTATATTTAAATCAATAAATCCATTATTTGGGCCCGTGACGTCACTACATGAAAATGTCCCGTCTCCGAAAATGTTCCTATTAATTTTGTAAAATTCCACACTGATTAGTTTTTTTTTTATATGGCAACACTTTTATTTCAGGCGAATTTTTTAACGTGACATTTAACGTTCACTACATTCATCGTTTGTTCTCTGCGAACTTATCAATTGGTTTGACTTTTTGACAGATGTTATGAAGAGAACCCCCGTACATTTTATTGCTGTCTATGTGTTTTAGAGGTATAATGGTAAAAGTGCTGATTTTAACAAAATCAAATTTTATAATATTTTTATTATTATTATAATTTACAAGTACATGTATATTTCATTGGATTTAGTAATATAGACGTTGAACATTTTTGATTTATGATCAATAAGATGCATCAAGGAAAAAAACATTTTTGAGATGTAATATTTTTGGTACGCCTCGTTATTCTCCTGTGCCCTTTCTTGTGGAAAACGTTCTTTTTTTAAAATGATTTTCCGGCTATGTAATTGTCGGTTTATAAAAAATGGTCGGATTTTTCGGATTGAAATTTTCAAAAAATCGCCAGGGTTTCAAAAATACGATTAAAAAAAGTACTGAATGTCTTAGAATATTAGTCTAAATCGGAAATTTAAAAAAAAAATGTGATGCAAGTGGCCTATTGTTACGTTTTTAGTTAAGTTCTGGGTTCACAAACTATTAAAAACAACACAATAAATTGTCTGGGACGCTCATTTGAATTCCATTTACATTAGTACAGCTTCATCTATATTTCAGTGATCGATCTACCACATTTTTATTTGAACACACTTTGTTATTTTTGCGTTTCCTTGGTGATGCATTTATTACTGTTACAGTTTGTTTGTTTGACACCAATATTGTGCGGTTATATATTTTTATTATAAACTGTTTACGTTATAAACTGCGCCTGCTCTCAACACAGTACTTCCTAGTGAGTCAGGCATAGCAAGCACACCATATAGAATTAATAAAGATGAATATTAAAAAAGAATATTTTATAATGTTTAATAGTTTTTAATATTTTTTTAGGTGCAAAAAAAAGTTTTTTTTGGATTCTGTAAGCTCTAAGTACGTAGATTCACCAGTTGGGCAATAATTAGACACCGTGTATTATTAGGCAGATAATGATGCGCCTCAGGCATGCTTTATTTTACGATCGGCCTACGACTTATACATAGATTCGTAAACATTCAGCACGACCGTGGTTATCTGCTGAAAGGGGGGTGGGATTGTGTTACATGTACGTGTACAGTATGGAATTTTTTTTTAATCTCTTGCGCATTTAAATAAATGTATAGATAATGGTGGCTTATCATTGTACTTTATGAAGCTAGAAAATACATGAGGTTTGTTTTATGGATAAAAATGAAACAGGCGCTTTCTAGATCAAATAAAAGTGAAGGGAAAATTTTTATAAAATCAATAAAAAAATATGTACGTTCATTAAAGTGGCAAAGCATAAATGATAATCTCAGTTTAGGGAAATTAGATTTATGTCAGGTGGTTGTTTCCAATCTTCCTATCACTTTTTCGTCTCCCACTCATATGTTTAGCCTAACAACATTCCTAAAACATGGGCTACTATTTATAGTTTTAAAACAACCACAGAAATAAGTTTCCCGACATTTCAACAGGAAAGGCTAATCTGTTTTATTATAAGTCGATGGCATGTGTCTTACAGCCATTTCTGTTTCGTGCGGAGCCTGTAATTGAATTTGGAAAATTTTCTAACTTCTGTGTGTGGAAATGTATTTCAGACAACCGAAGACAGTTACAATCGAGCATTAAGTCTACACACACATACACATACGCACACACACACAGACGTTGACTTATAATCATCATCATCATTATCATTTTATTATCATCATCATCATCATCATCATCATCATTATCATCATTATCATTATCATCATTATCATTCATTCATTACATAGTATAAAATGAAGTCCCTCAAAATGGATGTGCGAGTTAATCTTTTAAACTACGCAACGGATTTTCATACGGTTTTCACCAATAGATAGAGTGATTGAAGAGGAATGTTTATATGTATAATAAGTGTAAATTATAATAGAGAAAAGCCGAGAAATTCAAAGAAAACATATTTTTGTGTGTTTTAAAACGGCTGGCGGGCCGTACTATAGTACTTTTGAAATTCGTTCTACGGAAGAAATTGGAAAATGGATGTCCTAGAGTAAGTAGGTATTTGATTTTCCCTTTTCAAATATCCAGTGTTGCATTGCAAGCATTCTATAATTAGTGGCGATCGCTCGAATTGCATTATTATTATTATTACATAGTATAAAATGAAGTCGCTCAAAATGTATGTGCGCATAGATCTTTTAAACTATGAAACAGATTTTCATGCGGTTTTCACAATAGATAGAGTGATTCAAGGGGAAGGTTTATATGTATAATACATCCTTATTATAGTAGAGAAAAGCCGAGAAATTCAAATATTCAATTCAGGCAGCGGGCAGCGGGCAGCTGGCAAGCGGGTGGTGTGGATTTTATAAAGGTTGGGTAATGGCGTTGCGTTTCGTTAGCCACAGCAACGTGTGACCGGGTCTGCTAGTAATAATAATAAAAATACTTGTCAATGGATTATTAGCTTGTTACGTACTTTTACATCATGTTTGGTTTCATAATATGGAAAAAAGGTCACTGCTCAGCCGTAAATTCCGGACCCGAAGTGCACCTGTTTTTCAGCAATGCCTACAATATATAGCACACACATCGATCGTCCAGTTGATTAGTCAGACATCCCCAAAAACTAAGTTTTGAGATAATGACGAAAGCAAAATATTATTTACAGGTGTCATTAAATAAGCGGTAAAATAACACCAAGAGTTAAAAAAGTTCAGCACATTATAATGACGTTTCGAAATATTCTACTAGTGACCCAGAAAACATATTAATTCAATACAAGTTTTCTGCTTTATTATGATTTGGTGTTAATGAGTAATCTGAGAATTGTAGCAGATGGAGGGCACACTTTTACATATAACTGCACACTCAACACAAATTTTGATTTTTCGGAGATATTTGACTAATCAACTGGGCGATCGATAGGGTGTTTCGTGACAATGCACGGGGGTCAGAATAATCTCGCGGCCACTCTTTGCTATTTAAAACGCGTATGGATCTCGATACGAGCTATGCCCCACCACCAAACAAGATACGGTAATACACATTATGTGGCACTCACTGCTATTGTGTCTTCTGACTTGTTCTCGATTCGGTGACAATCACAGATCACAGATGTATCCATAAGCGCGCGATACAGTTTGTTCTGGTCGGTTATTAAAACCACGATAAAGTTTGAGTCATGAGACGATTAACATACGAGGCATAAAGCATACGGCGATATAAGTTATGCTTCATGTTACTATCGATTGATAAATAACATTTCAACGTAGAGTCAAATGCCACGTTACGATGGTTGTAGACAAACCGGCGATAATGCGGTACTTGACTCCTGTCTACCGTATAGGTAGGTACCCCTAATGTGCGTAATTCCAAAATCTGGATTCCTCCAATCCTATAGGCCGATCGGAACACAAACACGAATGAAACCCATCAGCATTATGAATCACAGGATGTTACGAACCAGTTACTCCTGACATTATTGGTAGTAAAACATTTGAACGAAATTCAGACCCTGGTGATATATTTTTTTAATGGATCGTTTTTTAATGCTATTTCAGTTTTTTTTTATTATTGTTCAATTTTTAAGGAAATAGTTTTTGGAATTTAGAAATAAAAACGTTTATAAATAAACATCATCTTAAGAGCGTCTAACTTTTTTTTGGTTCCCTTGAAATTCTTATGGACGAAGTACTAAAATCTGCTACAGCCACACTTTAGAAATACTCCCGAAGAGTCATGGCGAACTCAGTTGTAGTCCTCGAATCTCCTCCACCAATTGAAGAAGAAAAGCAATATTAAAAAGTATTTTTCTTTTTTGGCACAGTTTTTCAACTACTAACTATTAACGTCGTCTTTTGACGAAATGTTAAGCTATACCCCATGTTAAAGTTCTGTCTAAAGTCAAACTGTCGCAGGAATGTAATAGCCTTTTGAACTTCAGCAACTTCGCCGAATGTCTATAAACTAGAACTGAATACAAGTAGAAACTCAGTTTGAAAGACATTTTTAATCAAATATGTCGTTTCTCTTTATCCTTCGTTGAAAACACGACTTTTAAGAAAATCTTGGAGTTCGCTTATGCTAGCAACTCACCAAGAATTTTCAACAAACAGGAAATAAAATATTTTACTAGAATTATTGGACAAAATTTCCCATTAGCTCTAAACCCAGAGGTCTACGCCACCTCGCCTTTAAAACCAAACGAAAGTAAAGCGTTTATTACTTACTTACTGCTGATTTCCCAGAAGATCATTTTTTAAATTTTTCGCCAACATAAAAAAAAATTATACCTTCCAATTTTAACATGGAATCATAAAAACTTATTGTAGTGCTACGAGTATATTAGCCAATAAATTAATTTCTCATCTATAGCCATTAAATTAATAGAAGAGTATTTGAAAGACAGAAAACAGGTAACAAAAATAAATAATCAATTCTCAAAACCAATGGAAAATAAATTAGGAGTACCGCAGGGATCGGTCCTTGGACCCCTATAGTTCATACTCTATATTAATGACATGGTGAAAATATTTTCAAAATGCAAAGTACGACTTTTTGCCGATGATACACTTATATACTTAATTGGAGATAACTATGAAGAACTAATAAATATTTTAAATAATGAACTAGATGATGTATCAAGATGGCTAAAAATAAATAAGCTTAAATTAAATACAAAAAAAACAAAATGTATGGTGATTGGATATAAGAAGACATCCAGTGAAAGCAAAATTAAAATTGATGGTGAAATTATTGAAAATGTTTCTGAAATGAAATACTTAGGAGTCATATTAGATTCCAAACTAAACTTCAATAGACATGCCGAATATACCCACAAGAAAATTGGCAAAAAGATATCTTTTTTGGGAAGAATTCGGCCTAAAATTTCCAGAAAAACCGCCATCACCATTTACAATTCAATTATTGCTCCACACTTCAACTACTGTTCAAGTATCCTTTTCCTTTGTAATGAAAGAGAACAGAATAAATTTCAAATTCTCCAAAACAGAGCAATGCGAATAATACTCCGAAGAAATAGATTTTCAAAAATAATTAAAATGCTAAAGGAACTTAATTGGTTAACAGTGAAACAAATACTGACCTTGAACACGTTGATATTTATTCACAAAATATTAAACAACATGTTACCAAAATACTTCACAAATAAAATCGTATACAATAAGGACATTCACAGACATTACACAAGGACTTGCAAGGAAATAAGATTAAACAAAAAGGACAAAACGAATACGCAAAACAGTCTGCTGTACAAAGGAATTAAGTTATATAACACACTACCAGAAACTCTTAAGTCCTCACCAATTGAAAAGTTCAAGATGGATTGTAGGAGCTACATAAAACAAAAACAAAAAATTTTGTGATTTCAAAAATTTTGTGAATTTAAAATATTATAATTAAAAAAAAAAAAAAAAAAACTGCAATATGAAATATTATAATCAATTAGAAATTTGTAAACTTAAATGTACAAATTACTAAAATAAAATTCAAATTAAAAAAAAAAAAAAAATAAATAAATTAACCTGTATTTTACCGTTTATCTCATATTTTTAGGATTTACAAAAAAAATATAAAAAAAACGCTAAGTTTATGACCGTGCGAATCCTGCATGTTGTTACTTTGAAACTGTCGTGAGGGGTACTTATTCAATCGCTCCAGTGGTTACACAATCCCGAACACTCGCCTATTATAGTATCCAAGAAGACAATTCATCAGGTTATCAGTTTGCTCTGACAGCTATGTTCTCCATAATTGCGCAAGCAGCTTTTATAATTTTAAAATATAATTTTATAAAGTATTGTCAGATTACTCGTCATCCGGGAATGTTTACCATTACAAAAAAGGTTTGCACAGACACAGTTTTGAGCCGTAATTACCTTGGTAAAGCTGAAGTCACAAGGTTCACTCGGATGAAGGTTTACTCGATGAAATGTTCCATTCTCGTTTCACCGAGTGTTCAGACGGTTCCTTCGAAGGAAGAGTTCACTCGACATTCTCGCTACGAAGTCGTCGAGAGTATTGTAAACAGTAAATAAATTTCAGCACCATAAAATGAACATATGGTTAAATAATAACCTGAAAACTAATGTCTACCAGTATTTTTGCACCATGAAAATATTTTTATTCCAAAATAGGCCTCGGCTTGCAATAAAATCCATATAAATGGAATATTTATTAACGTATCCAAAAACTAAAAACTGTTTTGGAAAGGTGATGAAATATGCTTTCAAAATTTATTATTAGAAATAACCACGTAATTTTTTAAATAGAATTATTTTTAATGTAAACTTTTAAAAGTTAAAAAAATGGCTCTACTTGCTTTTAACTTTCTAACTAAAAATACTGGTAACAAAAAAAATATATAAAAACACGCACTTATTTTGTTAGACAAATAAATTATAATTATGTAGTTTCTGTCACCTCACTTTTTTGTCATTTCATATAAAAATAATTCATAAAAAATTCACAATGTTTCATAATTTTTTTTTCAAATTCGATCAGAAACTTTGGTTCCATAGAAGTGTACATTCGTATTATTTTGTGGTTAATTGTTATATTGAATATATAGAGCATTATTTTCTCTTTCCAATACCGTTTAGATCATATTTTTCACTATGATAGTAAGGGAGAAACAACGATTTCTATGAGACGTATAGGAGTTATTTCGAATAGCGAACTAAACGGAGCATTTTGACGTTTAAGCCGCTCCGGCTACTCGTCCTCACGCCAGAACATTTCGGCCGACTGATTTGCGGATGAAAGACTGTTCACTTGAGTGTTCACACACATCATTCGCGTCACGTGGTGTTAAATTCCGGTTGCGAGTGAACAGTGCCGAAGGAAGCATTCCAACATTGTTGGAATGCTTCATTCGGCACTGTCTTTATTCACTTTCGTGTTCACACGGTTCATTTCGAGGGAAAGAGGCGGAATGAAATCACGAAATGAACGATAAATGAATCATGTGAATGGGCTATAAGAGACAATAATCCGGGCTTGAATTGGATGTTTGTAAAAATGTAGTGGCGGCTGATGGGTAAAATACCGGGAATTTATGTTTGGCGAATATTCCTCAAACGGGAAATATCGCGGGAATTTTCATCTAAATGGTATAATCCCCAGATAACGATGAGTTTTTTTCGTACAATGTAATAATTTTATTTTATTTACAAAACGTGTATCGTAATAATTAGAGCAAGCTAAAGATAAACCTTTTTAAATTTTTGGATAATACTGAAAGGTGCCGAAAATATTGAAATTTGCGATCGACCGATAAGCGTGTGATGTCACAGAATATACGACGACTGGCGTGGAAGTTAATATCAGTATAACAATTAAAACAAAATATATGTATATATTATTATTTTTAATACATATACGTATTTTTAAGTAGTAGTAGTAGAACTGCTGTAAACTGCCAAGTCAGTCATCGTATGATCTCTATTGTGAATATATACATGTCATCAAACGCTGATTCTGAATATATAAATTTTATTATAATTATACGTACAATTAATAAATCGTAATTTATAAACGAATAAAAACATAAGAGATTTAAATGCCCTGTGATTGGTCAGCGGGTTCTGACAGAACTACCACCGCTACCTCACGGGTCAGAAGATTGCTCCGCGTGCAATAAGAATGCGGACAATTTTGTGCAACATTATGCTGCGTAGCCTCGCATACGGTTCACCAGTGCGGATTACAAATTATTTCAAAAGAATTCATGTTTTCTGAAAATCTGGTTAAATATACATATATTTTTTTTATTATTTTGGCAACGCTGATTAAAAATACATAAAAAGTTACATAAGGTTTTAACAAAGAAACAAAAAATTGAATTTGCATTTAAATTGGTATTTGTTGATTTCATACCGACCTGAGTGGATTTTACCTTACTGTTAATCGACATAACCTAGGTACTTGTGACGTCGCGCGTACCCCGTCAGATTTCGATCGTTTTGGCGGGCTTTAAAAAATGTAAACTTTGAAAATTATTTTAACTCTGAAATCAACAAAAAAAGAAAATGTAAAAAAATACTCGCATTTAAATTAGAAACTGAACATTCTTAAAAAAATTACGGGAAATCCTTATTACGAATTAAAACTATAACAATGAATTGTCATCGTCACTTTTTGCGATATCGGTTTTCTCTGTCATTATTAACTCATAAAGTGTAATATACTCGTATCTTCATCAAAATGTAAACATCGGAGAAAACCTTATTTAACCATACATCTTAAAAAAAGTAATAGCTTTAACTTACAGCGTCCATATTTTTCATACACCACACAATTTCATTATGTTCTCTCTTCGTCCGTCAGGTTCTTCTTTTCGACATAAAATCATTACAATATTCTTGAACTACGATTAGGTATCTTCCGTTTTTTTCCCACGCATTCTGCTCCTATAAAAATCGAGCTGGATTTATTGTGTGGAATTCGTACGTACGAGAAGAACGTTGGTTGCGAAAAATTCCACTTTGTTGTCGTAAAATCTTCTCTGGGTCTGCGATCATTGGCTGCTTTGATTATGACCTCACTTTTCAAGACTCCTTGGTTCTTCATAGTTTGATATTGTTTTGGTAAAGTTTCGCTTCCACCGCGTGTTAACTGCACTCGATTTTTTTTTAAATAAAGTTTGTCAGACAAACTTGGAAGTAATTAAAAAAATACATTAATTCAAAATCTTTGCTGCAGAGCGATGAAATCTTTGAATTTGCCGTGGATGGTTTATATTTATGTTTCACTTCGAAATGACGAAACAGTCAGTATCTCTCTGTTGAGTCACCACCATTCAAAATCGATATAACGCTTGATTATGTCATTAGCATAATCAGGTTCATATATTTTTGAAAGTAGCTTTGGTTGGAAGTATTTTAGAATGCATGCGAAATATTTTACTTTTATAAATTTATTTTTATAATGGTATAAAATGGCATGTTTTCATGGTAACCGACGAATTCATCGAAAATCAATTCATCGAAAGCAAATTCATCGAAAACGAGTTCATCGAAAATCAATTTATCGAATGATGAAATCATCGAATCGCCAATTCATCGAAAAACATTTTTTTTGTAGATATTAGAGCTGTCAAAATTAAATACCCAAAAAGGTCTGTTTAACTGAGTTAAATGTGTTTAGCAACTGTCAGTTTCGTAGTGACAATGTAAAATTTATCTCTTCGATTTCCGATTGTCTGATACTGCAAAAAAGGGATATCTAAGGAACGGTGACCAGACAACTCATAATGAAATCAACTCATAAATAACTCAGAAAGGTCATTAAGAGTGATGATAAAAAATATTTAAAAATTAGTTAAATAGGTTAAGTTAGGTTAGGTTAGGTTAGTTAGGTTAGGTTAGGTTAGGTTAGGTTAGGTTAGGTTAGGTTAGGTTAGGTTAGGTTAGGTATGGTTAGGTTAGATTAGGTTAGGTTAGGTTAGTTTAGGTTGACCAATGCTTTTTTAACTTCTCGGTCCGCTCGGCATTTCTCTCAAATATCAACAAAATATATTTTTTCGATGAATTGGCGATTCGATGAATTGATCATTCGATGAATTGGTTTTCGATGAACTCATTTTCGATGAATTTGCTTTCGATGAATTGATTTTCGATGAATTGATTTTCGATGAATTCGTTTTCGATGAACTCGTCGTGAACCTGTTTTCATACATTAAATAAAGTTTTTGCTTTCAAAAATGCATTATTTAATACGTCTTATATCTTTTTTAAGAGTAAAGCTCGTGTTGAAAAGGTGAAGAAAACGAAAGTAAATCACAATTTTAACAAGGGTAAAATAATTTTTTTTTTTAATATATAAAACAAAGAATAGATAATTAACAGTAAACAAAAAAAATCGTACATATCATGTAATATGCATATATATTTTTAAATATATAAAACATATAATAGAAGGAATATAACAGAATGAAGAGGAGGAGATAAAAATAGAAAGGAGAAAAAAAAGAAAGAAAAAGGATATCTAATTTAAAATTGTTGAGAAATATAGTATTATAAGGGGGCATACATTAATTACGTGAGCTAAAAAAGGAGAGAGGGGGTCCAGCAAAATCTCACGTTACTTGAAAAGAATGTACGAAGTGGCTCAAATTTATCTCACCAAGGGGGGGAGGGAGGGGTCTCGATAGGAAGAAAACCTGTTTTCGTTATTAATGTATGCCCCCTAAGATATAGTGATTGTAATAAGTTATACACAAAGAGCTTTTATTGATTTTTGAATTTTTTTATAATTTGTTTCCAATCTTAATTTGCACAGTCGGGAAACACGCAAAACGAACGCCCAACATAAAATGTGTACACAGTTGACATTTGTTACCCGAGAACGGGTCGTTTTTGGTCCTCGTTCTTGAGTTCAACAACTCTGTTTTGGAAAGATTTGTCGGCCTCTGTGTTTCCTCCGTTCTACAACATGGATCTCAATACCCAGGTTCACTCCTTCCTTTCGTTAGACTGTGTGATGTTAATGTAAAAAAAAACGAAATCCCAGACATAAGCTTTCTGATGAAATCTCCCAGCTTTATCATCACCATCGTTCTTTTATTAAGCTAATTACGTTTAATAGTGAGTATAATCATCATCAGTCTACGTTACTCTACACAAGGCGAACGTATCATTAGGCGACATCCTATTTCCTGTTGGACTACTCGGCCTGTCTTCCCTTGGAAACACAGCCTTCGCTTAACTACACTCTTAAAATATTTCGGGAGCGGACGATTCCTTCAATCTATCGCTTACCAGACAATTTAAAAGTTTTGAAACATCCATTAATAGCCTCTTAGGCTGATAGCGAAGTTCATAATTATTTAATTAAAAAAACTTTCACTCCAAGGTAGACACCATGTTGATAAGAGATTTTCAATTACAAGAATTACAAAATATATATTTTCATCGTTTTATTATTTTGAAGTTTTTTTTACATCAGCTCCACGCAGGAGGAAATAAAATCGCTAAGGACCTATGTCATCCTTGGGGATGCTGTATGGAAGGTATTTTTTTAGGTAAAGGAATTAGAGGAAGTTCTAGGAGGGAAAAAGGTACTAGGAGTGGGCAGGAATCTGACAACGTGTTCAGGAGTGACGAACATATCCATCCTTCCCACTGCAGTGCAAGCCGATGGGTCGAGATAGTCTTGCTGGGGAGGTCTAGGATAGGTCTCTCTCAGCCGATCTTCCGATCCCGTCTGCCTGGCAGTTATAGTTGCAGTCGAAGCTGGACAAACTCATTTGCCGCCAAGAAAGCTATGAACTTGGGCAACCCTGCTAAATCACCAAATGCAGCACACCACTTTAGGTGCAAGCACACATTTTCTTTCTCTCTTATCCAGTTACGTTTCGTATATCTAAGACACAGTGCAGGCCTATTGTCTGTATCGCACTGTAGGAGCAAGAGAGAGCTGTGCGCGCGCACATTTTCTTTCTCTCTTCCTATCATATAGATGGAGCTAAAGAAGTTTTACATCAGTCGTGTGGTCTAAAGCACACACACACTTTTATAATTAGGTATAATGATATAAGTAGTTCAAATTACTAAAATACTTAGTTTTTACCACTTTTATTGTTTACAAAAATCAACATCTACCGGATCTGCCGGATCTGCCCTGATGATGGACAGTGCAGCGCTATCCGAAACGTTGGCTAAAGAAGGAGGTAGCGCAACACGGCATAACACCCCAAAAATAAATAACGACAAAAAAACAACATGTTTCGTGAGCAACGCTCATTTCTTCAGGGTTTTTATTGATACGATGTTTATTGATGTTTTTATTTATGTTTTAGAGTATCAATAAAAACCTTGAAGAAATGAACGTTGCTAACGAAACATGTTGGTTTTTGTAAACAATAAAAGTGGTAAAAACTAAGTATTTTATGCCGCAAAATAAGTTTGCTGTGTTAGAGGAAATAAGTAGTGTCGAATAAGTGGGTAATGATGACTTAACCCCCTTGTAATGTCCCTTGTTAATTACACCCACATGACGCCAAGATGAAATGTGAAATCCTATTTACAATAAAATTATTATTTACGTTACAAAAAATTTAAGCGTAAACCACCAAAAAATTTTTTTTTCATGACTTAACTATGAAGTAATACAAGAAACAATTTTTAAAATATACCCCTTTATGGATAAGACTATTTTTGAGGTTTTCCGTGTTCTAACTTTTTTTCGTTCTTATAAAATTATGCACAAAATAAATAAAAACCACTTTTTCGCTTACTAGCCTCGTGCAAAAAGACGTTCGATGTTAAAATTTTGCAGGCATGAGATTCGAAATATTTCTAGCGTTTATATTCCTCTTAAAAATACCAGTTCCACACAAAAGCAAACTCATTCACAGACAAAATGTTTTCATTGATCCCTGATATCGTATTGAGGTATTCCATACTATTGTACGAAACACGTGCTTCTGAAGAAAACTTGTTTATCCAATACTGAACAAAGGTTTGCAAATAATATGTATCTATCGTGTTGTACGTGTACAGTGTACAAAGGACGCTGTTTTCAATATATTATTATTTAAATAGTACCTATATCCCTGGTACGAATGCAAACAAATTATTGCCGTGAATATGGAAACTTTGGTCGGATTGAATTCGATGGGGCAGCATTTCCATCAAATTGGAAAACTTTAGCTGAAGTTCTCTGCGATGCTATTATATAATATTTATTGCCTTTGTTCCATTTGCTATATTGAATTAAACTTGAATATTAGTTGGGAATGCATTCATTTTGTACTAGAAGTTATTACCCGGTTTCGCCAGATTTAAAAAAATTGGTAACTGTATGGCATATTGCCTTATTTTTTGCCTATTAAACTAAAGGCCTGGGTATTTTATTACATTTGTTTCAAGGGCCCGCTACCCGAATTTTGATTTCTTACATATCTCCCTTAAACACGTTAAGTTTTAAAGGCCTTATAAAAATATATGTTATTCTTGAAGATAATATCTAGACCTTGTCCGCGCCGAAACGCAAATTATATAAAATTCCCTCGATAGAAAAAAATCGCAAAGTATGCTCCAAAAATTATTATAAACAAGTTTGTTTCAGTTATTTTACAAGTATGAAAAAAATCACAGTGTTTCTTTAAATGCTGTTTAAGACAATGCCAGCGAGATTTTTGCTCTGTTTTAAAAGAGTCGTGTTTTATTAAACATTTGCACAATTTTCGCATCGATTTTGTCGCTGTAAATGTTAGCGCTCTCCTCTAATATTCGTAATTTCGTATCTCTCCATCTTCTTCTTTTCGGGCCCGGTTGCGGAGTCTTAATTCGTATTTTTACGTGAATAACGCACAATAGCCCCATCTGCTCCCGTCTGGAGCCAATGGCATCCCCAATTGGGATATGTTGTGAGATTGAAGGTAGTGGGGAGGGGTAGAGACGGGCAGAGGACGGTGGAGAAACACCTGTCTATTCACATTTGATCACTAAATACGGCTAAAGCCATTTCAAGCAACGTTCCAATTCTGAATGGTGGTCTTAGACCAGGGCGCTACTTGGAGAGTAACTTACGCTCTGGGACCTGCCGCAATTTGCAATACGAATTATTTTTAATTAATGTGAAATAACACACATTAATCAAATAAAATTTATTTGCTCATGACAAGATTTGTACCCGCGACCTTTGGATTCCTAGTCGAGAGTCTTATCCCTCGACCACGGAGGCCGGTCTGCATCTAGCACGGTCGATCGATAAAGGATTTACGTACATATTATAATGTCGATAGCTGGTCATCGTTCCTGAGCACGTAAAAAATATTTCACGTCGAATAAATAAAAAAGAGTCTTCGTGAACGGTTATATGTTTATTGGCGATCTGCAATCATGCTGGGGAACGGTGGTATGTTACCGACGTTATCGATTATAACCTTTATCGATCGACCTTGCTAGACACCTATGGAGATCTAGGTGTTTGTTTGACATCGTCGTATTATGCCTGGAATTTCTAGATTATCGCACCTCTTTTCAGTTTGCAATGTATTTTCCAACAAGGCACAAGAGCTGTGGAGCTTTGTAATATTCATTAATTGGTAACAAACGAAGAATTTACATTATATTAATTGTTTTCAATTCAATTCGAAGTACTCTATTTAATTATTATTTTTTTAAATTTAATTTTAAATAAAACTAATTTAAATCAAATTTAATTATTTTACTATTTCTGACACTTCCCCAGTTGCCTTCCCATTCAATGGTCAAGGGGGAAGGTTCTCGACTAGCAATCCGAAAGCCGCGGGTTCAAATACGTGCATGCGCATGTTAATTTTATCTGATTGATTTGTGTTATTCCGCAATTCAATCAATTAAAATAATATAAAGTATTTTTGCGGCACCTTCCGAAGATATTCTCAGTATCGCCCTGGTGTAAGACTACCATTCAAAATTGAAACGGCTTGAGATGGCTTTAGTCGTGAATGGTGAGATCTGAATAGCCACATTCACCTTCATCCTCTCGATCTAACTCCCCTCCTCTCTTACTTCAGCTTCACAACATACCCCATTTGGGGATGCCATAGTCACACTGGCGGTTGGGAGCAGCAAGAGAGGACTCTTGTGCAAAAAATACAAAAAAAGATGCAGAACCAACTTACCAGTGTTGATACCACTAAACAGGCTTACTGGGTTTAGTTAATTGCCAGGAGTAAATGCTAATATTTTCCACATGACCTTTAGTAAGTTTGAGCACGAACTATTCATTATATATTAACCATATTACACACATGGGTGGAATGCTTTTTGCCATTTTCTCCGAAACCTTTGGTTTGTAGTTACCATTTTAACCGCCATGACGCGAACACGCGCCGCCAACCGACTGTGTTAGAATTTATTGCAGTGCGTTCGTACGAGATATCGCTTTTATATTTTTTCGCCAGTCTGAACGCTAAAAGAAGGGGTTTCAATACATTATCTGCAATTATCTTGATTTTATAGCACATACAACTCACCAATGGTGCTATTGGTGTATGTTTAAATCCTCTTCAAATATGTCTTTGTTTATATTTTTAATTAGCTCAACCTTTAGAAATCATGTGTAGTCTGAAATATCGACAAATCAGTTACAATTTTGAGAATGGTACAAAGGATGCTGTTTTCAACATATTATTATTTAAATAGTACCTATATTCCTGGTACGAATGCAAACAAATTATTGCCGTGAATATTGAAACCTTGGTCGGATTGAATTCGATGGAGCAGCAAATATAAACAAAGACATATTTTAACTCCTCTTAAAATATGTCTTTGTTTATATTTTTAACTAGCACATATCCTTGAGATATCACGTGTAGTCTGAAATATCGACAAATCAGTTACAATTTTGAGAATGGTAATTGAAAAAAAAAATGTTAAAATAATATTTTACAGGTAGGTACTTTATCACTTGTCGAAATTCTCTAAACAATGATGACACTTAAATTCAAAACTACTCCGAGTCCTAGAGTTCAGTGGTCCGTTAAGGATATGCAAACGGGCCCGAAAACAAGAAGATGGAGAGATACGAAATTACGAATAATATTTAATGCGACAAAATGTTTAATAAAACACGACTCGTTTAAAATAGAGCAAAAATCTCGCGGGCATTATCTTAAACAGCTTTTAAAGAAACACTGTGAATTTTCATACATCTAACTTGTAAAATAACTGAAATAAATGTGTTTATAATAATTTTTGGAGCATACTTTGCGATTTTTTTCTATCGAGGGAATTTTATATAATTTGCGTTTCGGCGCGGGCAATGTCCAGATTTTATCTTCAAGAATAACATATATTTTTTTAAGAGCTTTAAATCTTAACGTGTTTAAGTGAGATATGTAAGAAATCGGTAGAAATTCGGGTTGCGGGCCCTTAATGACGTAATGAAATAGTATGTGGTGATGCAAAATGGTCTAGTATATCATAATATACTCGTATATGTGTACATATTCCCCCTACAATATATAAGATATATTTAGTAATAATTCATTTACAAGGTGGTGGGTTTTTAATTGTTTTTGTTAAATAAACGTCTTTATATCTTGTGGCAACATGGACCATTTAAACAATACATGAGTCTTCAGAAATCCAGAAGTGTATAGACCTTAGAGGTTCAGACAAAAGCGGCTTGAGCCAATACCCTCCGCAGTCACAATCTGTCCTTAGAATGGGAAGGATTTCTTTTCAATTCAAGTCATCATTAATGAAATACCCAAATAAAGATATGTACTTTTTGTCATTTCATTGATTGTACGTTGAAACGGCTTAGCTGCCGTTTTCATAAAAATTTTAAATTTGAATTTGATGCGAAAATACCCAAACAAACCGAAAAATTATTTTTGCAAACAAAACTTTTATCAAATTTCTAATATGCGTATGTGGTACTTCATTTATTTGTGTGTTAAGTTATAAAACATAGGTAATTAAATAAATCAATTTTTCACGATTTTAGAGGTAACTTTTATTTTTGATATTTCATGATTTGTGAGTAAATGATAAATACTAACAAAAATTATAATTTTACTTTATTTACCATAAAAATATGACACGATATAAAATAAAAATAATTACTAATCATTTATAAAAGCATTTTGTTGAAAGTACACTTATAGTACAAATGACCGATTTACGTCGGAATACAAATCTGTCATATATAAATTTATGACTACCAAATGAACATCTTTTATACGACGTTTTATTTAATTTTCATTGTGTAGATACAGCAAGATATTTTTTTTATTTTTTTTTGTCTGTATAAAGTATATTTGCATGGCATTTTTCGGTACATGTCTCACTAGGATCACTAGGATACACGAGGTAGGCGTAGAGGTACATAAAAGTGGTTCAATGCCAACTCAGAATGAAACCAACTCAGAACCACCTCAGAAAGGTCATTAAAAGTTATGAAAATATAATTTTTAATACCCTAACCTATTTAACCAATTTTTTAAATATTTTTTTATCATCACTCTTGATGACCTTTCTGAGGTGGTTCTGAGATGGTTTCATTCTGAGTTGGCCGATCACCCATAAAAGTATATCACAGTTACAAGAATATTTAAGGCTAAATACATATTAATTTCAATACTATTAAAACAGAAAAGTCATTGAAAGTGTGGGTAAATCTCATAAATAAATAAATAAATAAATAATTTTTTATTCCAGTATGTGGGGAGGAGAGTGCAATCCCACACATTCCATAAGGGTATAATATACACATACATGTACAAAGTATTTGAAAGGAAAAAAAGAAAAAGAAGGTGGATATGAATGTACACGAAAAAAAAAGATAATAAGCTAATAGTAGTAGAAGGAAAACAAAAGAAATAATAATATTAAGCTTTCAGGATTCTGTGAGCACATAAGGAGCCAGTATTTTTCTCCAGTGTGCATCAATACTGGATGATGGACTGAGGCGGGCTTCCGTGACGAGGATGTTTCCAGAGCTGGTTATCCTTTCCCTAATTCCTGCCACCCTGGATCTAATAAGGGCTGCAAAGCCAGGAACTCGCCCGTCCGTGAACATCCGGGAAGCGCTGCAATATCTGGGGAGACCAAACATTATGCGGAAGGCGTTGTTATACTGAACCCGAAGTCTTTCTATACTATTCTTCTTGTAGTTTGCCTAGAGTTCACACGTATACAGTGTTGCGCAGAAGGAAAGGAAGAGCGTTCATTTACAGCAGTACTGCAAAGGCGGAATCTTCTACTGAGCATGTTTGCTTTTACACTGAGAGCTCTTCTTTGCCTATCGATGTCGTCATCGTCCATCAGATTACTGGTGATTATGTGTCCAAGGTATTTAGTTCCTTCAGTCACCTGCAGGTTCACACCATTCAGGGTAGCTGGAGGAATATTTTTTGGTCCTTGTCCATATCTTACGACCAGTAGAGCCGTTTTAGTGGGGTTGTATTGCATGTTTGTTTCTTCAGCAAACTCTTCGCAGATCTTTAAAAGAATACGTAGGCCCCTTATGGATGGTGCCATCAATACCATGTCGTCCGCATAACTGATGTTGTTCAGAAACTGTCCTCCAATTTGGCAGCCTACCCCTGCATTGTTTAGCCTGTCGGTGAGTTCGTCCATGTACAGGTTGAACAATATCGGGGACATGCATCCTCCCTGTCTAACGCCGCTCTTCAGGAGGAAAGGTTCGGAGAGTCCATCTTTCCACCTTACTAAGTTCTCCTACTGTCTATGCCACAAGTCGAGGATATGCATCACCGCCGGTGATATGCCTCTTTCCCTGAGTTTATCCCATAGTAGAGGGTGAGAAACCCTGTCGAAGGCCTTGCTCAGATCTAGAAAACATGCATATGCACATAAAGAGAGTTATCTTATAAATGTAGGAAGAGATGAAGTAAAGTGGTAAATCCTGTCAAATTATAATTAACTAGCTGACCCGACGAACTTAGTACCGCCTCGGAATCAATAACTGCTGTGTTAACTTATTAGCTGAAATAAATTCAGTCTTTTTATTAAGTTAAAAATTACACAACGAAGCCGTTATCGATGCACAACTGTCCGTGTTTTGTTTTTGTCAGTATCAGAGATGGCGTTGTATACGAATTTATATTTTTTGTGATTTTATTACTTTTCCACTTACTTACGGGAATTGCGTTTCATTTTATGTGTACGTGTGAGGGAGATTTTTTATAATTATTGTATTTTTCCTTTGGAGGGGTGCAGGCATACGTTCACCGTTTGTCTCATTTCCGACTATTAACATTAAGTGTAAGAAAGGGGGGCAGCATTATATGTTTAAGAACAAAAGCAAAACAATCAGCGCATTGACATTTGACGTTTTTTAATTTTTGGAATTCACTCACTATTCGATATTATATTTATCACAATATTGCTGCAGCTCTTTCATAGATGAAAATTCGTTCCATACAAAATGTATGAGGAAAAGAATTTTCTTCATAATTTTTTTTCTTGAATTTTCCGATGTTTTAATAGCTATTATGATATTCGCGGCGGAGACAAATCCAACAAACCAAAGATCATAAAAATCGGTCCAGTCGTTCATGAATTATAAATGGTGTAACTAACCCGACTTTTCAGGGTGTTAAGGGACGTACTTGACTTACTTTAACCAGTGATTCCTGACATTATTTGGAGTTTAAATGGAGTAAATTTTTTTGATGACTTTTTTTTCAATTTTTTTTTCTTTAAATTCAAACAAAAATAAATCTTCCGCATGTTGTCACTGGTCACTCAGCCGAGCAACCGACCAACCCCTCATCCCACCTCCAACTGTCCAACACCTATCATTTTTTTATGTTTTTAGAAAAAAAAAATCTTAAATGTCACCGGAGACCAAAATTTCATTTACATTTTTTTCTCCAAATAATGTCAAGAATCACTGATTAAAATAAGTCAAGTACGTCTCTTAACACCCTGTATATTAAGATTCACAAAAAAATCCAAAGTTGCCTCCAAAATCAAGCAAAATTGAACTCTTTAATTACTTTTATATCTTAAATAATTCAATACAAAAATAAACAAATATCACATTTCTGCACTACATATTTGCTGCACCTTTTGATTAAAAAAATTTATTATTCAGTTTGGTTGGGTATTTTGGCCTCAAATCCAAATTTAAGTTTTGTTTGAAAAAGGCAGCGCAGCGCATCCGTTTCTCTTAAAATAATGATGAAAGGACGTTAAAAAACCAAATGGTGAATAAAACCGAAAACAACGACGTTGTACGTAGTACCCACGTACAACTGGTACCGTGTAAAATCCACGTGTGTTGAACCCTTTCCGAGCTGAGATTATTCGTGTGAACGACCGTACGCTTTTAGCATTAAACTACTGTTTCAGTCAAATTGCCGATTCGTGTGAACGGCCGCATGCTTTTTGTATGTAGATTCTACAAACCCGTTTCAGTTAAATTACCGAATCGTGCGAATGACCGTATACGTTTAAGTAAGATTTTTTTACACCAAATCACTGCACTGACGGCCATTTCCACCAAACTAATGATGCAATTTGGGAGGTGGGTATGGGTACCGCTACCGCTTATTGGATAACCAAAACCTCTGCCATAGGTCACCCCAAGTCGTTCGCTAGGTTTGGTAGCTTAGCAGGGATGCCCGACTTCATGGAATGGTCTTGGCAGCGGATGCGTCTGTCTACTTGCTGCATGGAAGGCCGGATCGGGAGAGTGGTAGAGGGCAAAGATATTGAAATATAAAAGAGATATGCTATGATGTCCGCCCGACTGTCGGCGGACTACTACCTAATGGGAAGAGTTTGCGGACGGAAAGAATTTGTTCATTTCATAAATTTTTTGAAGGTGTGCAGTAGTATTGGTTAACAATATAGTTTGAACACGGAAAGAATTCGTTCGTTTAGTTGAACGTTCGTTTAATTTCCTCGTTAATTATTAATTCATTTAGTTTATTCGATAATTGGTTAACAATATCGGCGAGACCAGGAAGCACAGTCCCACCCAGTAAAAACTGCGAATAGCACATCTCTTATATTTCAATATATCAATATCTTTGAATTTTTTTTTTTTTTTTACAGTGAATACCGCACAAGAATCTCAACTGCTCCCATCTGGAGCCAGTGAGACTATGGCATCCCCAATTGGGGTATGTTGTGAGGCTGATGGTAGTGGGGAGGGGAAGGAGGTGGGGAAGAGGAAGGTTGGGAAGTACCTGGCTATTCAGATCTGGTCACTAAACACGGCTAAAGCCATTTTCAAGCAACGTTTCAATTCTAAATGGTGGTCTTACACCAGGGCGATACTGACAGTATCTTCCACTCTGGAACATGCCGCAAATATACTATATATTATTTGAACGAGGGAGTCCCACTGACTTCTCCAGCCATACTCTCTCGGAACATCGCCTTGCACCGCAGTGGAAGGGATGGATTCATACGCCAGTCACACACTGACCTCCAGATTCCTACCCACCCCTAATACCCTTTTCCTTCCCAGAACTTCCTCTCCTTCCTTTCCTAAAAAGACCCTCCACACAGCATCCCCAAAGATGACATAGGCCATTAGGGAAATATTTTTCTCAGGACCACCTGTGTGGAGCTAGTGAAGTGTAGTTATAGAAGCGAAACTTTACCAAAACAATCTCAATCAATATTTGAAAAGCGAGGTCATAATCAAAGCGACCATACTATACCAATAGCGTAGACCTAGCTTAATTTCCGTTTCATATATCAACCAACAGGAGCCTTTAAAAGTGACCTCACAATCAAAGCGGCCAATGAGCGCAGTTGATGGTCGCAGATGCAGTAATGGTCATTTAAGTTTCATCTGAAATCCAAATCACAGCGGGGCTATAGAAGTTTCACTTCAAAAAGCTGGGTACTTCCCAACATTAATTTTCCGTATCCTCCTCCATATTGCGTTCATGACATACTTACCCCAATTGGAATAATAAAAAAACGCGGTTAGTATCGACTCCAGATACTAATATCTACGGCCCGTATGTCCGACGAATATCTACAGCTCATATGTTGGACTAATATCTACGAACTTCAGAGTGTTGACTAATATCTTCAGAGCTAAGGTCGGACGAATATCTATGACGGTCCCAGTAATATCTACAGAGAATAATATCTACAGAGCGTAGGTTGAACTAATATCTACAGAGAGTAGGTTGGACTAATATCTACAGAGGGCAGCTGAGCAAGAGGTTGTACGGAAAAGCATAAATTACTTCAATTACGTAATTACTAATTACGTAAAGTACGTACATGAAGTTTTTGCATAATATTACGTATTTTGCTGTTTACGCGGACAATAATTTATTGAAAAAACATGGAGGTCATAATACAAAGATATTTATTTATTTCGAAATACACGGCACCACAACCTAACCTAACCTAACTTAACCTAACCTAACCTAACCTAACTGACATAGAAATGGTCATGGAAACAGACTAAATAATTTAGAAGCACTCGAAATAAAGACAGCTGTTAAAACAAAAACCCAAATCCTTAATATTCAGCTAAATTACTTCTTAATACCAACCTTCCTCTTCCCCACCTCCTTCCCCTCCCCACTACCTTCAGCCTCACAACATACCCCAATTGGGGATGCCATAGTCTCACTGGCTCCAGACTGGAGCAGTTGAGATTCTTGTGCGGTATACACTGTAAAAAAAAAAAAAAAAAAAATGTGTCCAATATTCCGATATTAGGGATTTTTACATACATACATAGGTACATACATAAATACATACATACATAAATTAAGTTTTTTAAACTGCATACGCAATATTACGTTATTCCAATATGCTATACATAATTGCAAATCCAACCTCTTCCAGTTCTGCAGATATTCGTCAACACTTTGGTTCTCATAGATATTAGTCAGCAGTTTGAGCTGTAGATATTCATACGCACTTTGATTCTCATAGATATTAGCCAACAGTTTGAGCTGTAGATATTCGTACGCACTTTGGTTTTAATAGATATTAGTCCGATTTTTTCAGTTTTTGGAATTCCTGTAGATATTAGTAGACGCCTCCCTAATTACAAGTTGAAGTGATACTTAAATTTCACCATACTCGCTGAAATCTTAATGCTACCTGAATTATTGGTATCTGTCCTTAAAGGTTCTCGTCCCTGGAAGAATTTCTTCATTACAGAACAATGTTTGCCTTGTCGAGCGCTTTTATCTTTCCTGGAATTTACATTACCTAAATAGCGCAACGAAATGAGGAAAGGTATTTTCTGGAAAGATAAAAGAAATGCTATTATTTTAGGCTGACGCATTAAATATCAGGAAAGCAGAAGGTAAACAGAGAGTTTATCTTTTTTAATATTTAATAACGTAAAAATGTATTATTATTCTATTTACTTTTTTAATGGTTTGTTTATGATCAAGTTCTGATGTATAACTATTATTAAGCGTGACAGCTGTTTCGCCTTTTAGTAGGGATACAAACTGTGATAAGGTCACTGATAGACAGTCTATTTTATTGTATTATTTCGATATATACTCGTATCCGTGTCAGGTCAATCCTGTCAATGTGGTGGTCTTGTTTAATAGTACCCTTTTATTCTGCCAGAACGCATCAATTCGTGGTAATCAATATTAAAAACCCGCTCTACGGTTTTGCTAAAGGCTCGGCGTCAGACACGTAATCGAAGTCGGGTTCTTAAATTTAAACCGTACGGACGCTAGATTAATACTACCACTACCAGATTACACGAAGCCTAATGTTCACAGAACTGCTAGTTTTTAAAGTAAAACTTCTTTACGCACGCTTGACTTGGGGAGTAAGCTGGTGAATGCGTGACGAGAGCGTTACGAAAAGTGTGATCGGGCGAGGCGAATTGTCGGGAATTTACGCACGCTTGTCTTGGGGAGTATCTGGCAGTGGCGGTTCTTCACAGGGGGACAATGGGGACAGTCCCCACCAATTACACTCAAAACCTACTAAAGGAAATAACAGTCGATGCTTTGTCTTCACCAAAATGAATGAATTCTTTAAACATAAAAGTAATTAATATTTGCAGAAATAAAATAAAAAAAATATTCCGAATGATTTTAATAAGACCCTACGCGCGTACCGAGAACAATGTAAGGCGCATAAGAACAGCGGGTCTATTTCTCAGATTCTCAGTGCGCAGAATGTACTGCGCACTTGGGGGATAATCCGAACTATCCCCATACTTTCCTTGCGTTGTTCCGCGATCGTATGCAACGGCGCATGCGCACTCGTACGTGAATTCAAATACCCGCGGGGACAATTCTTTGGATCCCATCTGAACCATTTGTTTGCGCAGTTACGGGCGGGAATCGCTCGCGTTCAAATTAAGTTCGATAACAATCTTGCAAGATAAAGCTTTATTTTATAATACTTATTGTAAATTGGTATATATCTATGGACATTGTATATTATTTTGTATTTATATATCCGACTAGCATGATTAGACCATCAAAATTTTTTCTGCGAAATTTTACATTACGTTCTACGGTTGGTAAGATTACGGTACAGTACGTAACATATGTCGATCCCCATCACTAAAGAAGTGCTCGAGCCGCCACTGGTATCTGGTGAATGCGCGACGAGAGAAAAGAAAAAAGAAAAGTGTGATCGAGCGAAGCGAACGGTCGGGCGAGGCGAACGGAAGTTGAGAGGGAGATATAAGTTAGTGAAGTCTTACTTCAGTCGTGTGGTCTAAAGCACACTCATGCCCTTATTAATTTCCGGGTAAATTGTCGAAGATGGAGAATCGTCAAATTTAAACAATACTTAAAATTATAATGTACCGTAGTAAGTCACAGGCTGACAACATTATAATCAAATGATTATGATTTTCACTTAGCACCCGCACATTCACAAATGAGTTCCGTCCGGCGGCGGCGTCCACTGAGCGAATTAAATGATATAATATATTGTACTTACACCGTCTATTGTTTGCGGTGGAAGCGCTCGAGGGAAATGTACAAATTTAATGTCCTTCATTGAAACAATAAATTAACTCGATTCCTTCCATTCACACGTCCGCCGCAAAACGGGACTCCGATGAATATTTATAGGAGGGACACTATTTGAAGGGCTTTCGTATGGAAATTGAATACGAATTTGAATTAGTAGGCTTTGAGTTTTGTGGTTAAATAATAATACCTGGTTAAATATTGAGAACGGGCCATGCTTTGAATTAGGGATGTCGAAAGTGAAAAAAAAAATCGATATATCGCTGTATCGATATTTATTAAAATATCAATATCGACGTCGATATATCGAGGAAAAAATATTTATTAAAATATCAATATCGACGTCGATATATCGAGGAAAAAATATTTATTAAAATATCAATATCGACGTCGATATATCGAGGAAAAAATATCGATATATCGGTCAAATTTTCCAGAGATTTTGCGTTTTTAAAGTAATTGTGTATACAGCTCAATATTATCAATAGTAATTTTTCTACACACTTTGCCTTTTTTAATGTACAAAAATCTCAATAAAAATGAAGGTATTTTTATCACTATTCATTTTTATTACGAAATAATTACAAAAGTATCAAAAACTAAAAAGCTGTCTTCTAACTTATATGTAAACTGAGACGCATACAAAGTTTGTATGCGTCTCAGTAACGTTCTATTGGCGTATTAATCTGTCAAAAAGGACTTCGTGTTTGGAACAAGGTATAGTCAATAATCATAGACAATTGGGACCAACACTTAGGAGTGGTTTAGAAAAAAATGGCGAAAAATAGCATACATTTCTATGTATGTACCTACACACATGAGATAGTATCGGTGATCACAAATACTAATTCAAAGACAATAGATTTGTAAGCTATTAATAGTTAAAATTTCAACCGCCAGATGTCATGACCCAAACAGTTACTTTTTCCGTTCGTTCCTATACGGTTTTGGATTCTAGTGACTTTAAATACATAAATTTAAAAAAATATCGTTTTTGATACAATTTTCAATATTGGATATATATTTTTTTTTTCTTTTTTTTACGCTTTTTTTCGGGGCTTTTACATATGAATAGTAAGAAAATACACATTATTTATTGTACATAACTGAACTGCCTTCGTAACAATATTTTATATTTGTTTAAAGATAAATTGAAGATGTCCACTGACTTGGTATTCGATATATCGGATCAAAATATATCGAATTAAAAATATCGATATTTCGATATATCGATACTTTTTCAACAAGCCTACTTTGAATTGCAAAAATTAATACATTTTATTAATAATAGACGATTTTATAAAAGAATAAATAATATAACATTGAACTAAAAGAAATCTAATTTTAACCAAACTGAAAAAAATTGTGACAGACAAAACAAAATAGGCATTTTCCAGAAGGTAGATAGATTCTCTCAGTATTGCCCTGGTGAAGAATGGATTTACAAGAATGGAAATTTTGTTTCGAAATCTTCTTCCTATCCTCCTACCTTCAGCCTCACAACTTACCCCAAATAGGAAAGCCATAATCAGACTAACTCCAGATAGTAAGGAGCAGTTGTGCAATATTCATTTAAAAAAGATGTCTTTTCAGAATTATAAAGGAAAAGAAAATAAACAAAAATAGAAAACTTTAAAACATTCTATTAAATTTTTTTTTTCTTACGAATAAATAAGTCTGGTAGAAAACATGCAAATTTGTTTTCCGTTAAAAATATAGAGTAAAATAAATTACAAGTGTGCAGTTCACACGCGGTAGAAGTGAAACCTTCAGAAAACTAAAGTAGATAAGAGTGGGGAGGCAACGAAACACCGTACAAAGAAAGACCGATTATTCTATCTCATTCTCTCGCAGGCTAAATCCTATGGATGTAATGACCAATAATACTGGATATTTTAATCCTATGTCCAGAATATGTTAAAATACACACTTTCATAGATATTAATGTAACATGTTTTAAAAAATATCTCCACGATTTGTGCAACTAAAAAAAAATATTTTTTTGTTGTTTTATTACATCTCAGGAAATACTTCATAAATATTGTATACTCATAATGTATTTCAATTTTGTATTTAGTTTTTTTTTTTTAAAGTTATGTATAAATAATACTTCAAATTCAAATGTGATTACTGCAGACACAGTAGTCTAGGGATATTTATATATGTAATTTAATTTATTATATTTAATCCACAAAAATGTTTTATAAATATCCTGTTTGTGTCTCAAATAAATAAATAATTAAAAAAAAGTAAGTGTTTGTCTCGTTTTAGTGTCGCATCTTCGTTTCATCGAGTTTCAAATCATAACGGTGCTAAAGGAGTTTTCACTTCAATAAATTATAGGAAACAATGTGATCTTTTTCGTGAATACCCTTGAGGTCAAGGTCATTCATATCCACTTTGAAAAAAGTTCACGAGAAACGTGACGTAAAGGTATCCCTGACGTAAACGAATAAACAGATCATTTAAAATGGACCTCTAGCTATAGAAATTGAAAAATATTTAATGCTTATAGATTTATAAATGGTTATACTTTGACAAATACATAAAAGCGTTGGCATCTAACTTTATTTTTTTATTTTCCTATTCACAGAATGACGGCGCGTCGCGACGATTCGACCTAGGATGAAATTGTCCCCCTTCAGATATGTTCAACGACAACTAAACTTTCTCCAGCCATTCGTCTTCAGTCCTCAGGTTTCATAGGTTCTTGTCTCTTATGTGTATCTTTTGTTGAATGAAAGATATTTTAAGTTTCCTCGAGTTCTTCTTCGAGAATTTATGCGTTCGTCACTTCTAGACACATTGACCCTAGATTCCTACCCGTCCCTCATGCCTTCTCCTTCCCAGAACTTCTTAATCTTCCTTTCCATTAAAAAGACCCTCCACACAGCATCCCCAAAGATGTCATAGGCCCTAAGGGATTTCTTCCTCAGGGCCTCCCGTGCGGAGTTAATTTAAAATTAAAATAAGTTAAGGCAATCAACACATTCCTAGAATTGTGTGTATTGGTGCATATATCTACACGACTAACACCGATGTCCATGCGAAAGGTAATTTTGGCCAAAAGGGACGGAAAGGAATACGCTGATGAAAAATTTACAGTTATTTGAAAATTTTACAGTTTTTCCTTTATAATATAACTAGCTTTCGCCCTCGGCTTTGCTCGCGTAGTATTAGGGGGTTCCCACTCCGCCTCCTCCACCTTCCCTATCCCGACTCCCCCCCACTTTCCTCCCCCTCCCCCTCCCCTCACAACCCCTCTATTAAAGCACCATATTAAAGCGTAACAATCAAACACACGCAGTTACGCATTATAATATTAGTATAGATTAGTATTTTTTATTTAGTATTATTTATTAATATTTTTTTATATTTGAGTTTTAACTATCAAAGGGATCTCCACAGTAACCAGAACAAATAACAAAATGACAGCGCACGTCAAATAATTACTTATAGTTAGCAAGCAACGATTTGTTTTGATTTTAGTCTGGACCATAAACGTATAATAAATAATTTCATAACGCCAGAGCTTACCAATATGTACAGCCTATATTACTCGCAAATAATGTAGCTTTCTATTAGTGAAAGAATTTTTAAAGTCCATTCAGTATTTTTTGCGTGAAAGAGTAACAAACATACATACATCCATACAAACTTTCGCCATTATAATAGTTGGATATGAAAAATGTACTTATTTTAACAACTGGATACTTCTTTTCAAAAATTAAACAAGTTTGAAACGTGCGGTATGAGAATTAATAATTATTATCCATGTGAGTATTTTCTTTGTTGATGCAAAGACAATGCGATATCTGCTATATATATATCCTGACAATATACTCGTACTTGGAAATGCTGCTTGTTCAGTGATGAAGGATTTAACCAGCAGAACGGAATTAATATTAGGTCCGGCAGCTCTCGTGGGATCTCATTTCATATTCCACCCTTGCTTACGATCACCGACTATTTTCGACTCCATGTAAATTGTAAATACGCGGGGGAGTAAAATGTAAAATCATCTAACAAGGAAAACAAACACACGACAGGCGAAGATAAAAGGCTCGTCGGGGAATTCTCAGGCTCGTGGGCGGAGAAACAACCTCGGAGTTTGAAGGCGAGAGGAGGTAACATGGCAAGGATCCAAGGACAGTCACTCTGGACAACTGGCAACAAGGACAACTGTTAACAAGAACAACTCTCAAGGCGAAAATTGAAACTTGTTGTTTGTGTGTGTACAATTCTTCTTTCGAACAATGATGACTTGTCCAAAATTAATTGGTATCATTCTTGAACTATTAAGTATGCATTTTGTAACAAACGCGTTAAATTTCACGCCTTTTCTTTGCTAGGTGCCTAGGAAATATTTAAAATTTACTAGTAATTACTACCCAACTTCGACCGAGTTTTAAAATTCCTTCACAACTGAAGAGAAATAAAGCTTACTGACAAAACACAATATGGCGCCTGGTTTAGTATTATTTTTTTGAAGTGAAAATTTATTTAGCACTGTTGTGATTTGTTACTTGATGAAACGAAAAATAGCGACACTAAAAAGAGACGAACACAGGATTTAGCCTGCGTGAAAATGAGATAGTATAATCGGTCTCCTCTTCAAGCAGTGCTTCGTAGCCTATCGGTCTATTCTTTGTGCGATGCTTCTTAGTCTCCCCACTCTTGCCTACTTTAGTTTTCTGAAGGTTTCACTTCTACCACGAGTGAATTGCACACTCCGTTTTTTGATAAATGAACATTTAAATGTTTTAGGGTTGTTGAACAATTTATCAAAATTCAAGTTTGGTGAACGTTCCATTCAAATTCTATTAATATTTCATCACGGGCCAGTTGTTTCTCAATACTTGGGTAATAACGGAACTTAATTAGAACTTCCACCGAACTTGAAAATTTGAACAATTCATCAAATGTTCTATTCGAGTTCTGATATTATTTCAGTTCCAGTGAAGTGATAACAAAACTTGAATAGAATTTTCACAGAAGTTGAAATATAACTTCTAAATTTGATTGATTGTTCAAATTCTGTAAAACAAACCGTCCTTAGAGTCCATCATGGAAAGAAAGTTATTTCAAAATAGTTGCGAAGACCTAGAAATTGAAAATATAAAAATCTGTGCTACTTTTATGATGTCAGAGAACGCCGATTTTGGATTTATAAAGCTTTGTTAAAAAATAAATTAAATGTAGATAATATTCACCTTGTTTAGAACTAAAATACGCCTGTGTAGTCTGCTAAGCCAAGAAATGATAGATGTATCTGTTATGGTTCCATGACAGTCCATCCTGCGACAATTCATCCGGCGACAGTTCATCCTGCGACAGTTCATCCGGCCGACAGTTCATCCTGCCGACAGTTCATCCTGCCGACAGTTCATCCCGCCGACAATTCATTCGGCGACAATTCATCCTGACAATTCAACCTAACCTAACCTAACCTGTAAGTATATTGTATTACTAAATTTTAATTTTGTTATACACGCATGCTTCTTCGGAGAGTCGAAATTATTGTTAGTAAAAATATTTTTACAGTGGATTTCCACTCAAGATGCCTTCAGATATAAGTATATCGATTTTGGTTGTACGGCCGTATATCCTCTTTGCATATTTACTTAATAAAAATCTTCTAAATGATCAGGCAGGATGAATTGTCGCCGGATGAATTGCAGTGGGATGAACTGTCGGCAGGATGGACTATCGGCAGGATGAACTGTCGGCCGGATGAACTGTCGCAGGATAAACTGTCGCCGGATGAATTGTCGCAGGACGAATTGTCGGGTCACCATCTGTTATACCTGCTCAGGTAGTTATTTACTGTACGTGTAGTGAAAATATCTAAGATTTCCAGTGAAAAATACTCAAACCCTTATATTTTATATTCCAAGAAATAAATACCAAAATGTCTGTAATAATAATTAATAAACCAGTTAAATAAAGCATTTTCGATGGTTTTACCTAAAATTCCAGTGCCTTATTCATTTAGAACTTAAAAGCTTACGGTCTGAGAACTTTTTCACCGGAATCCTTACACAATTTCCTAACCAGCCATTTAGAATATTTACAGGTGAATCATTCGCAGCATTTCTTACAGCATACTACAAAAAGTTTGTTTTTGAGTTCTGACATTTAATTAACAATTAACATAACCAACGAATGTTCAGAAAATTTGAGAATTCTTTGAATATTCTATCTGCATTTCAATCTAAGTCATAGATACTCTAATTTTCGCCTTGGGAAAGTCCACTATCAAGAATTTCAATTGCTTAAAATGGCTTTAGCCGTGTTTGGTAACTAGATTTGAATGGCCAGGTGCTTCCCTATCTTCTTCTTCCCGCCGTCCTTTCTTCTGCTTTCCCTTCAATTAATTGATGGAATGACGAAGAACTGGAGTAACCAGAACAAGTTTAATTGCACCTTAGTAAAGACGGTAGAAGGGAAACCTTCAAAACATTAAAGTACACAAGAGTGGGGAGGCTAAAAAGCACCCAACAAAGAGGAGACTGATAGGCTACGAAGCACCGCACAACGATTATATTATCTCTCTAGCAGACCCGGCTACACGTTGCTGTGGCTAACGAAACACAACGCCATTACCCAACCTTTATAAAGTTCACACCACCCGCTTGCCAGCGTAACCCTTGAATATTTGAATTTATTGGCTTTTTCTACTATAATAAGCATGTATTATACATATAAACTAATTAACTCGCCACTAATTATACAATGCTTGCAATGCAACACTGGATATTTGAAAAGGGAAAATCAAATACCTACTTACTCTAGGACATCTATTTTCCAATTTCTTCTTGGAAAATTGTATTTTCTTTGAATTTCTCGGCTTTTCTCTAATATATTCGTAATTTACATGTATTATACACATAAACATTCATCTTCAATCACTCTATCTATTGGTGAAAACCGTATGAAAATCCGTTGCGTAGTTTAAAAGATTAATGCGCACATACATTTTGAGCGACTTCATTTTATACAATGTAATGTAATGATAATGATGATAATGGTAATGATTATCTCATTCTCTCACAGGTTAAATCCTATAGATGTATGTATAATGTTTGAAGTAAGAAGGTAAAAAAAACTGCTAATTGTAAGTACAACATTTTGAAAAATAAAAAATTAGCGAAGTGAAAAAAATTCGAAAAATACATTCATTTTGGTTCAACCAAATAACTCAACAAAATGGCACTTCATCTCTCCTTTGAGAAGTCATTAAAAGTGATGAAAAAAAATAGCTTGCGTCAGGTTATGTTACGGCAATTTTTTTTCGTCACTTTTAATGACTTTTGAAAGGGTGTTGAGTTGTCATGTAACCGTATAATCATACCTACACAAGCGATCGAAAAAACGTCTAGACCAATTTAACCAATGCGAATGTAACTTCCGAAATTCATCAATTTCGGGGAAACCGCCTAGCAGTCTACCACTTCCACCAGTCTACCGCAATATCTCTCCAATCTGTGAAGTTACCCGAATAATTGTTTGAAACGTGCGGTGTAGACTATACCACAGCATTTTTCTTTTTCAGCACCTACCATGTTTTTTGTTGTTGTTTTTTTAGTGTTAATGAACTCGGTATTTTTGTTGGACTTTATATTCGACATAAAGGCAAAAAGAATATCTTTTATTTTTTCGATAGTGGGAGATTTTTATTGTAAATCTTAACGTCACCTTGGTTATTGGTAATCGTTTAATATGGGTACCGTCGTCCCGGAAACCATTTATTGGATAACTAATACTTCCGCCATAGGTCACCCAAATACATGTGGTGACTTTGCAGGGGTGCCCGTGTTTATGAAATGAGATTTGTCTATGTCTTGGCGGCGGATGAGTCTGCCCGCCTTCTGCGTGGCGGACCGGATCGAGAGATAATGGTTGACGAAAGCCTTTTGACCTCTCCAGCCGGACGGATTTAAATTTTGGACACACTGACCCCAGATACCTACTCACCCGTCATTTTTCCTTACAATAACTTCTTCTCTTTGCTATTCTTAAAAATACCCTCCCGATAGCATCGATCAACATTAAAGAAAAAGTTTTCCCCAAGGCGTGGATCTAATGTAAAAAAAAACTTTAAATACATGCCCCTTATGTAACGCAGCGCGATGACCCTCTTCATGTAAATTGAATAAATTTATCTCCTAAGCATTTTCCTCCGGGGCTAAAACTTTACATAAAAAGGTTGTTGTTCTTGAATCTACTTGCTTCTACTTGAGTCTACTTGACTCTTCTCGACTCTATTTGACTCTATTCAACTCTAGACAAGAACCAAAACTTTTTTTTGCATTTAGGCAAATTGGAAATTCACAATAGTGTAATACTTTTACGTTCAAATTAGATAGCCTTGATATAATATATCCAAAACTTATCCAAAAACAGCATTTAAACGAAAAACCTTTTATTGCTCAAGCAAATTCATAAAAAATGATAAAAAATTCACCAAAATTTAATTTTATAGTTGGAATAAGGAGCCAATTTACGTAAATAATAATTGACAGTTTTCTATGACAACTTTTTATTATTACTTCGAAAACCCATATTTATGAATTTGCTTTGCAAGTGTTACACTTACGGAAAGTCTTTATTATTTACACAACGGAGCGGATAAGTCGACAGTCCCGAATGATGTTCGTATTTTCGGAATTTTCTATGAATTTATAATAAACTGTTTTTATACATTGAATAATAATATTATTAAATATATAAAAAAGTATTTCCTTATTTGCTACATTTTGTGACGTTAAATACTTACTTGTAATTCATACCCTCCAAACCTGGTCATCCATCCATGAATAGAATAAATAATCACATACAAAGCCAGCAAGCAAGCCATGAGGTTAGGTAGCAATAATAAGTAGGTTTGGGAACAATGTATAATTTATTATAAAAAAATCAAACCCTGCCCTTGGAACATATTATAATGATTAGCTATGAGACTCTAAGTTAAACAACGGAAATAATCATCAGGGGTGACTGGTTACGATGTATCGTACCCAGCTGTAAATGTTTGAAGTTTCTCGACACGTGTCAATAAGAAAGAAATTATATTGTAACGACATAAGAAAATTACTGATGGGCGCCTGTGACGTAAAACGTAACATATTTATGAATCAGTAATCCCTAAAAATAATCTATAAAGCACAATCTCGAACTGTTAATAATATGAGTAATTTAAATCTCACTTCTCGTGATCCAAAATGTCTTGAGTCCAGCAATATAACAGCCCGTCACACAAAAACACCTGCTCGATCTGTGGTACTGCCGTCAACTCAAGCGCCCGAACTTTTCCCGAAGCATCTCGAAACATCTGCCGCCCCTTCGGAGTGCAATGCTGCCAACCAAATCATGCGAAATTTGCGAATCGCTCACGACGCTAGCAGCAAATGTTACAATTTCTCTACTGCAAAACTACAAAACCACACATCTGACATTATTTTTCGGGACCGATATCGTCTGTAATACAATGCATATCCTACATTAGCGAGATATTTTTCTTAGTATCTGGCAAATTAACTTTCATTCGAACAAGTAATTTCAACAGAATAATTTGACATTAAATTTGTTAGAATTTCTTATTCAACAACTAACTTTATAATAATATTGTGTGCTGCTGCCAGATCTCGAGAACTTGCGAAAGGTAACTCTCTCCAGGACAAAAGTCCTGGACAAACTACGGCTCGAAGCCCGCAGGGTACATCATTTTTTGCAAACTTATGTCGTCAAATAAACTTTTGAGAAATAACATCTTTGAAAATACAAAATGCCTCCTTAGATATTTCAGAACAATTAATACTAAACGCAAACGTCTACTGAAGTTTTCATCCAAATCATTTAAAAGTCAGGACTTTTAAAGATTTCATATCTCTTCCCAGGGTCAAGAGTCAAGAATATTAAGAAGTTTTACTTTTCGTCGTCTTTTAACCAACGTAAGCCTTACATTGCTGATCATTAGAGTCTTTTACATTAATCAACATGATGAAATGATATAGTTCTCACGTCTCTTATTTATTTTAGATTATAATGAAAATGTTAATGCGTGCTATCAGTTGCGTTAACTTGGAAAATAAAAACGCTGTAACTTTAATATTTTTCTTACTTTCAACGAACAGATTTTTCACTTTAAGGTTAAACGTCACGTACATTATAATCTATGCATTCACAGATGTCGCCAATCAAATTATTTTAGGTTTGTAATACTTTTTGCATGTTACGCTTTAAAACATTAAGGTAAATTAATTGTTTGCACCCGTACATATTTAATGTGAACAAAAATAAATAGTTTTGTCCATAAAAAAACCCAAATCTTTCAAGAAAGGCTGAAAAATTCAATTTTATATCGGTGACTCAATCCAATATTGTATTTTTCAGTCTTTCTTGAAAGATTTAGATTTGTTTATGGACAAAACTATTTATTTATATTCATATTAAATAACAATTAATTAATTAACCTTAATATTTTAAAGAGTAACGTGCAAAAAGAATTAAAAACCTACCGTGACGTTTTACCTTAAGGTCCAACGTAACGTACTATAATCTACGCATTCACAGATGGCGCCGATTAAATTATTTTAGGTTTTTTACACTTTTTGCACTTATGATTAAAAATAATAAGATGAATTAATTGTTTACGCCCGTACATATTCAATATAAATCAGAATAAATAGTTTTGTCCATAAACAAACCCAAATCTTTCGAGAAAGGCTGACAAATCCAACTTTGTATCGATGACTCAATCCAATATTGTGTTTGTTAGCCGTCCTTGTAAGATGGACAAAACTATTTATTTTTATTCATACCAAATAAGTACGGGCGCAAATAATTAATTCAACTTAATATTTTAAAGCATAACTTGCAAAAGTGTTAAAAACCTAAAATAATTAAATTGGCGCCACCTATGAATGTGTAGATTATAACGTACGTTACGTTTAACCTTTCAGTGGCAATGTTTCCCCAGTGGGAACCGATCTTTACAATACCAGAACCTTATATTTATTATAATCCAAAAACCTACGCACTTCATAACAAATCATTCAAGGTTCATATTTCCAATGTCTAAATAAAATACCATATATCCCACAACCAAAACCGATCGGTTTTTTGTTTTGTTTCGGGTTCATCATAAAATTCCACTTATTTCTCAGGGGAAAAACATATGATTATCTTTTAGATAAACCAATCTATTTCACTTTCTAATCCAGTTCATTTATAATAATGACAGTCATTGAAAACGCCAAATTTCTCTTAAAATGTAGAAATTATCGTTAAATTTATCTGCAGTGGTTTTCATGAACCGTGTTATTATTTAATGAAATACCGCAGAATATGAACATTAAGAACAATATCATCTCTTGTTACCGTATTTCGGGTATTATTTAACTGAGGCCGGACGGATTACACCAATTTATTAAATACGTATAAGTATGCAAAGGTATAATTTTCACCGCCGGGGAATTTAGAATTAAATTTTGCCGAGAAGGAAATTATTATTATTGAGGAAGAAGATAACAATAATAATCTAAACGAAAATATTAAAGAGAACAAGACACAGAAAACAGAAAAAAACAAAGGTCATGAAAGAGAACAAGACACAGAAAACAGAAAAAAACAAAGGTCGCAACTGGGACTCGAACCCAGACCTCTCGTCTAACCGGGACGTGCCCGTTAACCAATATCGCTATTGCTCCCTTCTGTCAAGCCGTCATAATAGTCAATCTCAAATTTAAAATTTTTAGAATTAACAATAGTTTCTACTAACTACTTATTTTTCCGTATTATAGTTGTATTATATATTATTATTGTAGTTGCGACCATTGTCTTTTTTCTGTTTTCTGTGTCTTGTTCTCTTTCATATTTTCGTTTAGATTATTATTGTTATCTTCTTCTTTAATGATATATTATGTTGACGGGAATAACCTTCAAAAGCCATAAAAGAGAGTTTTTCTTATAAAAAATTGAATTATTGTTATTTAAAGATGAACCGTCAGAGGATTTTTGAATTAAATAAGGATATCTCTCGTCCAGGATGATATCAGTTTTTTTAAAGCAAACAAAAACTCTATAACCGTGAATGCTGGCATTATGAAATTCGTACGGTCTTTGCATTTGGGTTAATGGAATTTATTTAGTTCACAATATTATTTAATCTTTGATGAAACTTTTAAATACCCATTTGACTGCCAAAACGCGTATCGTCTGTTCTATATTGTTCGACACTTGTGTTGTTTAATAAGAAAATATGTACTTAGTTGAAATCCATTTTTTTAATAATACAATTAAAATCTGTAGAATCTCTAGTAGTCTCTGGATTCATGAGATGTCCGAAACGTTGGCTAATGAAGGAGGCAGCGCTACACGGCCAAATAATCTAAAATAATTCAAGACTTGCTTATTTTTTACTTGCAATACGAGAGAAATGTTTTAGAAATGTCATGTATAATGGGTAAGTAATATGTGTAATCGGTAGATATCTACTTTATAACTTGCCTGAATTTGTTCAAACAAACAGTTCTAACTTTGAAAATCTGACTTAAATTCCAAGCAAATCCGAGTTTTAGAGTTCATTTAATCGTAGTTACAGACACTCGACCTAAATCAGTATTTAAAATGTATTTTTACAACCTGACCGGTCATAGTCAGTCTAATCCGCGTATTAAGCTAGTAAAACTACACATGTTTGTCAAATAATTGCCACTAAAAAGGTTGCTATTGTTGTCACTGATCGGTTTCAACCGGAAAAATCTGAATCTCAGTAGGAAAATGTAAACAATGATCCGGAACATAAATATAAACCTTGTTTATTCCCTGACATTTAGAGAACGTACATAATATCGAAGAAATGAGTACTATATTTGTAGCACAACTTTTCTACTAGAGTTATTGGCAAATCAACTAAATGTTATTTTGTCCTTCTCCATATTTCAAATTACAAATCGTGTCTTTTTTGTAAGATATTATTTTACTTAGGTAGCTTGCATTTGTCCTCCTTCATTGCGCTACCGATATTTTCCCGAGTGGTAGATTTTTTTTTTACATTAACTCCACACATGAGACCCTGAGGAAAATTCGAAGGAAAAAGGTGTGAGGGGCGGGTATGAATCTGGGGGTCAGTGTATCCAGGAGTGACGGGTTTTAGGGAACCCCACCACTTTCCCAACGGCGTTATAAGGAAACATATGATTTCCTCCTGCACCGCACACGTCAAGACTCTACTTTTTTTTTGAACGAAGCTTCATTTATTTGTACGACTCTAGACCCTCCAATGTCCATGCATACGGGGTTAGTAAGCAGTATGCAAGTACTCACATTAACATTATACAAAAGATAAATAGAAGTAGCAGCCCGTGGAATAATTCTTCTGAAATAGGTAACATCAAAAAGAGATAATAGTGTCAGTAAAAGAAAAAGAAAAATAACGGCTATGACCAGTCAAGGAAACCTTCTGAAAATAAAATAAGTAATGAGGAAAAAACAGTTATATGATTATGTTATAATGTAAGTAATTACTATAATAGCAGAAAGAAAATAAAATATTTAAAAAGAAAAGCCAGAGAAAGTATTCCATAGACCACCGGGTAGTCCCGATGAGAATGCGTATAGCAATCGTCCCAACCGCAGACAATGCTCGAAGTCCAGGAGTGACGGATGTATAAACCTATCCCTCCAACTGCGGTGCAAGGCGATGGGGTGAGAGTTCGGCTGGAAAGGTCGAAAGGCCGGACACCCCTGCTAAGTAACCAAACGTAGCGAACCACTCGGGGTGAGGTGTTGGTTATCCAATAAATGGTTCCCGGGGAGGCGGGAACCATACCCGCCTCCCAAATTGTAAGCATACTTTAAGTATCGCCCTGGTGACCATTCAGAATTGAAAAGTTGCTTGAAATGGTAAGTGGTGTTTGGTGAACAGATACGAATGATCAGCTAATTCCCCACCTTCCTCATCCCATCTTCTTCTCCTACGCACTCACTTCAGCCTCACATAGTATCCAGTTGGGGATGCCATAGTCTCTTTGGCACCAGACGGTCGGGAACATTTGAGACTTCTGGGCGGTACTCACGTTAAAAAAACCCAAAGCATTAAAGAGTCACTTAAAAAAATTCTTAATCTACTCTTTCATCGATGGGGCGATTTTAAATATTTTACGGTAAAACGCTTTTTACAAGTTATGCTTTAAAATATTAGGATGAATTAATTGTTTGCGACCACGTGTACGCAATATGGATATGAATAAACAGTTTTGTCCGTAAACAAACTCGAATCACACTCGCAGCAATTCATTCACATTAATATTTTAAAACATCTTTTAAAAACTGTTTTTTTCTAAAATAATAATTAAACTTGTGCCATCCCTGAAAGAAAAGATTATGAATTCTTACAACGAATTGTTATTACCAATTCGTACCAAATTACTTCACAGCATCCCGAATTTCTACCAATTTATAACACACTTTCCTTGAACAGTTTTAAGTTTTAAGCTCTTAAAAAATATATATGTTTTTCTTAAAGATAATATTCACATTCATATTTCTATAATTTATTTTATCCTCTCATTATGTAAAGAAATAACACACCTGTTAAAAATACGAATATTCCTCACTAGAATAATATTTGCAGTTGTTTTTTTGTATTTTTTTCTACTCAAGGTTTACAAACACCAACTTTTAGCATCATTTATACTAAGTCCATATGTTTACACTAGACTTCATATTTCATACAAAGTAAATTTACTCAATTGGTCACCATGATACAGGCAGCTGCCTAGTATGGTGATCTAATATATTATCTACTCTATGTAAGGGAACTTACCCATACTACGTGACCCGTTCAGGGGGGGGGCCTTCAAAATACCACGCTTGGTACAAATGAGCGGCGGGGGGCTTAGGTTTTTAGTCTCGGGGGGGGGGGGGGGGTTAAAAATTGCAAAAAGTTGGTCAAGTAGTATGGGTACGTTCCCTAAAATGTCTAATCATGTGCTTTTTAAATAAATAAAAATAATTCATTTGCCGTGCCCCGCCGAAGCGGCATTTATATAAATTCCTTCCCTGGAAAAAAATCGCAAAGTGTGCTCCAAAAATTATTATAAACACGTTGTTTTGTTATTATACAAGTTACATGTATGAAAAAATTTACAATCTTTCTTTAAATGCTATTTAAGACATTTCCCAGAGATTTTCGTTCTATTTTAAAACAGTCGCGTTTTATTAAACATTTTCACTATTATTATCGCTTTCAATATTAGCACGCTCCCTCTAACATTCGTGTTAACATATCTCTCCTTCTTTTTTAACGCTTTTTTTATATGTATACCGCACAAGAGTCCCAACTGCTCCCGTCTGAAGCCAGTGAGACTATGGCATCCCCATTTGGGGTATGTTGTGAGGCTGAAGGTAGTGGGGAGTGGAAGGAGATAGGGAAGAGGAAGGTGGGGAAGTACCTGGCTATTTAGATCTGGTCACCAAACACGGCTAATGCCATTTCAAGCAATGTTTCAATTCTGAATGGTGGCCTTACACCAGGGCGATGCTAAGAGACTAAGAATATCTTCTACTCTGAAACGTGCCGCAAATATACTATATATTATTTTTAAATGAATAAATTGTGAAATTAAAAACCCAAATTAATCAAATAAAATTTATGTGCCATGACGGGATTCGCGATCCCGCGACCTTCGGTGTGCGAGTCAAGAGCCTTACCGCTGGACTACCGGGCCTCAATGTATGTTACACAGAAAACAATTTGCGATAAAACGTAGCGGGATTTTCACGAGTTATTGGCAGGGTCAATTCCCTGTCTGGGTTCAGGGTTCGCCATGTTGGGACCGAGTGCGGGGGCAGGTAGACGAGCTGCTGATAGAAGATAATTCTCGCAACTATTTAGTCTCCGGGGATGGTGCGTCAACGCCCTCATTTCTGTGGTTGGGCAAGCCTGCCTTCTTATCTGTACCAAACACTGAACAATATCATTTTATTGATGCGTAAAAATTGTAGCCTGAGCTCCTCTGCGGGAGAGAAGGAAAAATATAGTGCGTGACGAAAAAGAAAGCAAAAACGTTACCAAAGTGACATCGCATGTACAAAAATAATAGGAACTAGCATATAAAACCCGCTCCTCAGGTTTTTACTGCTAGGCTCTACAGGCGGCTTTTGGTTCGGCTTCTCCCATTTAGTGATGGTGACAATGGTGACAATTTTATAAATCCAATAGGAACTGGTTCCAAAAACAGATCCACTGTCATCCAGTGACAGCTAGTCACCGGGACAAAATCACCGGTACAAAGTTACCGAGACAAAGTAACCGGGACAGGCCATGACGTCTTATGTAATTATAGCCGCGTGATTACAACAATGGTGATCATTTTATAAATCTAATAGGAACTGGTTCCTATTAGATTTATATAATATAAAACTAGCTGGTACCCGGCATGCGTTGCTTATGCCATTTAATAAAGAAATTGTTTCTCCCTGCGTGTCCTTTCCCATTCGTCCCGTTCCTCTTCCACCCCCGCCATTCCTCTCCCGCGTCCTATTCCCCTCTCGCGTTTCCACTCCGCCTTCTCCACCTCCCTCTCCCCACTCCACCCCCCCTCCCCCATCCCGCAAAAGCCCCTCTCGAGTTCCTCTCCCCCCTCCCAGGTTCCCCTCCCTGGTTCCCCTCTCCCCTTCCCTCGAACCTCCTACCCCAGTTCTCCTCCCCCTCCCGCATTCCATACATTCAGTCCCGGTACATTCAGTTTTCAAACAGCTCGCGTGCCACCTTTTGCAATTTTTTTATACAAATTTCATAATGCCAGAGCTCATAAGTAGTTTTATACAAACCTTGTCCTGACAATAATGAACCCAAAAAAAAATATTTATCCAATTTGGTGCAGTCGTTCGGAAGTTATGCGCGTACATACATTTCGGCTATTCATTTTTATTTATATAGAAGATAGAAGAAGAAGATAGAAGAAGATAGATAGATAGATAGATAGCCCGTTCCTCGGATCCACTGTCATTCAGTGATAGCTAGTCACCGGGTCAAAGTGACCGGGATAGGCCTTGACGTCATATGTAATAATATAGCCGCGTGATTACATCTGAGTAATACCGTCAATCTTTCCATATCCGGTGAGATACTACATATTCACAAATTCGTAGCAGTTATACCTAGGGGGGACACGTCCCCATCTGACCTGCTGACGGAAGTGGCGACATCTTGTGATGAATTACAACGGTAGCTTTGTTTGAAATTCCGCGTTATCATTTGTGGCGTCAGACATGCATTCGAAGCCGGGTTCTGAAATTCACCACGCAGACGCAAGTCTATTAATACTATTCGATTCGATTTAGTACAACTCCACTGTATTTGATCGGGGTTAAAATTTTTTTGAAGTGAAAACTTTTTTAGCACCGTTGTGATGTGAAAAAGTGACACTTAAAACAGACAAACACATGCATCTACAGGATTTAGTCTGCGAGATATTTTTTTTTTATTTTTTTTTTTTATTGAAAGAACAGATATACATATTAAAATCAACAAACAAGTCCTGCTAAGCCAATTCTATTGGCTTGTCAACAGGTGCTTATATTTTAGTTACATATAGATTATTTACATTTAAAATTTACATCTTATATCTACAGATTCAACATACATATCAATTATCAATACAAATATTTTTTTCCGATAGCCAATTTTTCACCATATATTCAACCTTATTCATAGAATTACATTGCTTTATAGTGTCAGGAAATAAATTAAATATCTTCGGTATGATGTATTCAAACGTTCTCTGTCCGTACTTATTGTTAAATTTGGGAACTATTAACCCGTCGTTGCGCGTGAATCGAGTGCTGTATTTATGTTCTAATTTCTCTTTATGCTGCGGGGTAAATATATGCTGAATTATAATTTTGTGCCATAGTATTGCTTTCACTGGTAAAATTTTGGCATTCTGAAACAGCAACGGTGTATCATGTCTCTGTTTGAAAATATTAGGGACGACTAATAATTTTACAATTGCGTATTGTACAACTTGTACTTGTTTCAGATTGGTTATAGAAGTATTTCCCCATATTGTTAATCCATATCTTATAATAGATTCTGCCAGTGACATATAAATTATTTTAAGTGTTTCAATTGAAAGAAAAATTTTTAATGTGTACATTCTGCCAGCAATTGATCTGAGTCTTTTACAGGTTTTTTTAATATGTTTGTCCCATTTAAAAAAACAATCTACTGTAACACCAAGATACACGTATTCCGTAACTAATTCTAAGCTATCACATTTACAATTAGTTGGAATATTTTTATGGATGCAATTAAAATCGTGAGAAATAATATTAGGATTAAATAGAAATTATGCATTAGGTGATCTTATATGCATTACTTTGGTTTTTTTAGCATTTATTAATAATCCTGCATCATGTGACCATTTACAAAGTTGATTAAAGTCAATTTGCATGAGTTCAATTGCAATTTTTAGATCTTTATGTGATATGATCAATGCCGTATCATCTGCGAATACAAAATGTTTAACAAAAGAAAAAAGTTTTTTCATTATAGTTACATAAATTATATATAGTGTAGGTCCCAATATGGAACCTTGTGGAACTCCTGCAGATACATTTTTTGTTTTACTAAAAGTATTATTTATTTTGGTACATATTTTTCTATCTCTAAGATAATCTTTAAATAAATTTAACACATTTCCTCTTATTCCAATTTTTTCTAGAGTTTTCAGAAGTTTTTTAGAGTTAATTGTGTCAAAAGCTTTAGAGTTATCGATAAATAAAACAATAACATGTAATTTATTATTTAATTGATTATTTATATAATTGGAAAAATCTTGCAGTAGTTTTTCAGTGTTTTTTTTTTCTTTGGAAGCCGTATTGATTTGGATCTATTGAGATAGAATAATTGGAATCCTCTTGTGCGGTGCTTCGTAGCTTCCCCACTCTTGTCTACTTTAGTTTTCTGAAGGTTTCACTTCTACCGCGTGTGTAAAGTTGTAAATATTTTTTTTCTTTAATGTGAATACCTCACAAGAGTCCCAGCTGCTCCCGTCTGGAGCCAGTGAGACTTGGGACTCTGTGCGGTATTCACATAAAAATAAAAATACAACAAATATATTGTGTTTTTTAGTTCACTTGAGATGTTTCGGTTTCAGTCTGTATTTGGTGTATGTATATTTTCTATTTCCTTGAACCTTCTCCCTGACAACCTAAATATTGAATCCTGACTCCTTAGTTTCAAAAACATGAAATTACGCTATGGAACCTTCGACCAAGTGTACCCCATACGTCAATGTATGGAACCTTACATTTGCAATATATTTCAATCATAATACCCACACATTTTACATTACATACATCCGTATTTACCTTCATATCTTCCCACAAGTCCTATCTAATTTTTCTAATTTAAATAATGTGTAAAATATTTTTAACTTAATCTGAATTCTACAATCGAATTACTATTATTTCAAGCATATTATTTATTTATTTATTTATTAATTTACGGACAACAAACAGTCCATTAAAAACATAATAATGACACGAATAAAAAAACAGAGATGACAGTGAAGGGAGAGCACATATAAATTAATAGCATTGACAATATAAAATGTAAAAAGTACATATAGAGACACTACAAGTCAAAGCATAAAGAAGCATTTAAAAATTGCGTATCGACTGCCGAAAGTCATTTAGTTTTACACCATAAAATCAATGCTTTGACTTGCGTTGACAAGTCTCGACATTCTGGATAAGGGAGAATGGTATCCATAATTAGTAGAATGTTGGTTGAGGAACAGCAATTCATTATTTCGAAGTCTACGGGAAGGGATGTTAAACTGGATGAGTTGTGACAACGCAGGTGTATCAGTAATACTGTTGATAATTTTAAATATGCAAATTAGATCAGAGTCCTTTCTACGTTTTTCTAAAGAAGAAATGTTTAAAATGTGTTCAATTTCATCATATGAGTACTTGCCTCTTTCAAGACCCAACCTCCAAGCAATTCCTCTTAGGAAACGATGTTGTACGGATTCGATGTTACAAATGTGGACAGCATAGAAAGGAGACCAAGTGACAATAGCATATTCAAGGTGAGGGCGAACCAGCGAACAGTAAAGAGTTTTAAGTGTACTTATATGTTTGAAGTCAGAGGTAATTCTATGAATGAAGCCGAGTTTAAGTGATATTATGTATAATTCCAATCTGTTAACTTCACCTGTTATAACACCGGGAAAATATTTAAAAACAAAAAAAAATCTGGTCTCATTATGTTTGGAATGCAGCTTTTTATTTGAGATTTAATTTTGCATATTGTTGTGATTTTTGAATGGGAGTGTGATTTTGTTTTTGTGTTTAGTACCATAGTATAAGAAACTTGTTTGTTCAAATGTTGTATTTGTAGATGCTTCTACAAAGGATTCGTTTTGCGTTGGGTGTGTATTTTTCCTGAGATCTAGAGTTTCTAATACACGTGTTGGTTGTTATTTCTTGTGTTCTAATAATAGAAGGAGGAACCTGCGTGGCGAAGATTCTCCGTATATTTGCATTATTTGCGCCCGTGACACGAAAGTTGATACCCAGACAATTGATCCCCGAAATGATATTTACCATAAAATTATAATTTTGTTGTGCATTATTTTCAAACTCAAAAGATATTCAGTTCGGTTTCAAAAATACCCTTAATAATAAGTTGATATGATTATCAAACGAATTTATGCACAGTTTCGAATTTTTGTACTTATGCGCTGGTACATACAGTAAATAGAGAAGCAAATTTTTCCTTGATGCATATAAATGAAAACATGTTTTATTTTTTGTTATTCGGCGGTACATCCTCTCTGCATATCCTTGCTGGGTCACATAAATATGGTGCCCGGCCAACTCAGAATGAAACCAACTCAGAAACACCTCAGAAGGGTCATTAAGAGTGACGATAAAAAATACAAAAAAAAAATGGTTAAATAGGTTAAGTTAGGTTAGGGTTACCGGCTATTTTAAAATTATTTTTTCAAAGCTTTCTGAGGTGTTTCTGAGTTGGCACGGAACCCTTAAATATATTTTGTGTAATTAGGTATAACGTATTTTCCCTAAAGCAAACATTATATATAATGCACGCCCGGGGACCAATTGTCGCCGGATCAACTGTCATGGAACCATTTATGGTGCGTTCCAGAGTGGACGATACTCTCAGTACCGCCTCGATGAAATACCACCATCCAAAATTGAAACAAATTCCTTCGAATGTCGTTAGCCGTGTTTGGTGACCAGATCTGAACAGCCAGGTATAAACCTTCCTGCTTCTCCTCCCACTCCCTTTATCCTCACAACCCACCCCAATCGGTGATGTCAGAAAATTTTCAGAAAAGTTTTGACTTTCTATAAGGGGTGTCCCAAAAGCTAACGTTTTCTTTTTGAGGGCTGATAGGCCATCTCACGACGGACAAAAATATCATAATATGACATTATTTGTAAAATGACCTTGGTTTTCGAGGAACATTTTGGCATTTTTCTGAATTTCGTAAAAATCGACATCTTAGTTTTGTATTTTATTTCCAAGTAAAAACGCAGCAAATATTATACAATTTCAAAAACAACACTTTTTGTTTTTGCTTTCAAAATACTCTCATTAAAGAACACAATATTATATATTCACTCATAAACAGTGAAGGAGTATTAGCAAGTATGCCTAATTTAAACACAAACATTTTCAATTTTAAAAACGACATTTAAATTCAAAGCAAACCTGAGTTCTAGAATTCATCGAACCAGAGTTACAGACAGACAGACATACAATAGTAATAGAATTTTTGATGATTATACTTATTGCGTGTTTGATAAGCACAACATTTTCAATTTTGCAACGATTATTGCCATTTTTTAACTCTTGAAGAGAGCATTTTACCCAGCTGAAAGGACATTCACGAAATAGTTTTATAAAATACAAAAACATTACAATCCTACCAGTATATATTATTTTTGTCAGTATAACAACAGTAGAAACAAAAAGAGGTAATGTGGGAGAAAAGATACACGGGAATGTAAAAAAGTCAGAAGTTTTGTAAAGGTTTTTTTTATTTGTTGGTTATTTATGTATTATAGTTCCCAAGTATAATAATAATAATTATTATTTTTAATTGTAAAACTAACGTTTTTAAGACAAGATTTTTTATGCATAGCACAAAGGGTAACAATTATTATAAGCAATAATTATCAGCCTGAAACACTCATCCACATTGAAAAATCTTCCGAGAAAAGATACATGACGCCAACGGGACTTGAACCCGTGTCCTCTCGATTGCCGGTCGATTGCTCTTGACCACTGAGCTATGGCGGCTTATCTCGTACCCGCCAAATGATTCAATATATGCTAGTGTTTCATTCAACAATTACTGCTTATTATATTTTTTCCACCTGAAAACAACCAACTTTATTTTTTCTTTAAAAATATAATAAGCAGTAATTGTTGAATGAAACACTAGCATATATTGAATCATTTGGCGGGTACGAGATAAGCCGCCATAGCTCAGTGGTCAAGAGCAATCGACCGGCAATCGAGAGGACACGGGTTCAAGTCCCGTTGGCGTCATGTATCTTTTCTCGGAAGATTTTTCAATGTGGATGAGTGTTTCAGGCTGATAATTATTGCTTATAATAATTGTTATAATAATAATATTTGGATGATTTATATAGCGCCGTTTTTGTGAAAAATCACCTCAAGGGCGCTGTACTAACTTATAATACATTTCTAAAATCTAAAAAACTACAAGCTAGACAAACAATTAAGAACAACTTATGGCTTAAAATTGCATACACCGGTTCATTGATCACCGATACGAAAATATATGTACAATATTTTGACCAATGAACGCGATGGTGCCTAAAATTTAATGAAAACAGGACCATACTTACCTGAGAGGTCGCTTGAAATTAACACTGTATATTGTCCATTAAAATAAATTTAGATAGAGTTCGCACGCAGAGGACATTTAATCCTGAAAAATATTTTAATATTAATATGTAATGTATTCTTTGACGAGTGTATTTTGGAAAGTAAAAGCAACATGTAAAGGTGGGTGGTGCAGTAGTACCTATAAGGATTTGATCTTTCTAAATGTGATTCGTCAAGAGACAGATTGATGTGTAAGGAATCGAGTAATTTTAATTCAGTAAGAAAAGTGTGATTAAGACATAGCATAGACAATACAAGTATGATACTCTCAAATAGGTATATTTAAATTACGGGTATGAGAGCCTAAAAAGGAAGGTTTTTAGTTTGGACCTAAACTCTGTTGGGCTTGTTATGCATCTTAATTCCGGAGGGAGTCTCTTCCAAGCCTTAGGCCCAGATACTCCGAAAGCACGATCTCAAAACATTGTATTTGGCTTTCGTTTAGGTTCTATTAGTCTGCCTTTAGCAGATGAAGTTGCTGATCTAAGGGTTAATTGTCTCGGACCGGTATTTTCCGGGACGCATAATTCGGAGAGTATGTCCTCTGCGTGCGAACTGTTATTAGTGTTATTACATGTCTCCAAATAAACAATAACAGCGTTAATCTCAAGTAACCTCCCAGATAAGTACATAGGGTTCTGTATACGTACAGTACATTTTTACGCAGCATCGCGTTCATTTGCCAAATCATTGTTTATATAGTTCCGTATCGGTGATCAGTGAATCGGTGGATTGAATTTTTAGCCATAAGTTGTTGTAATGGTTTGTCTAGTCTGTAGTTAGAAGTAAGACTGTAGAAATTTATAAGTTTGTACAGCGCCCTTGAGGTGATTTTTCACAAAAACGGCGCTATTCAAGTCACCCAAATAATATTATTATTAAATAAGATTTTTTTTATTATTTGCCAAGTTAGCGTCATACATTTGTTAAACACTATATTGATTCGAATGGATTCGATGAGTCAAAGTTAACTAATTAAAAAGAAGTAACTCAAAACTCATACAATTTTTTTTATAAGGTATAGGCCCTGTTAGTTTTACGACATTTGACTAAAGTTATATCATGAAATTCTGATCCGTCAAGAGTTGGCTTATCAGCCTTCAAAGGGGTAGCTTTTGGACTTCCTGTATAGATAAAATGATTATATCGTAAAATAATGACTTAATTTTTTCATTCAATTATTTTATAAAAATACCGCGTAACCCATGTTGTTATGATTTTCACGAGAAAATGTGACAGCTTTTCCAGGTTTATCGAATGCTCCGGAAAAGCCCGGACAGGAATTATTGACAGCTATGAGACCCCCGGCTCACAGCGGAGCTCATGCGAATATAGCGCTTCACCAACAGCTGTGGATTTAGTTGATATTTTACCAATACTTATTAATCCACAAATATATTTTGAAATAATTTTACTGCCCTCGATAAAAATGTGATGTTTTTTTATTACGACTGGAAAACCTGTCATAAATGACGGAGATAAAAATATGAGTATATTTCAAAGTAATGCGTTAAAAGAATATATTTTTTTAGTAGGTACATTTAAATGTGAAAATATGTAATTTCCTGGTTATGTTTTTGTTGTTTCGTCTCCTTTTCTCTTTTTTTATTTTACCTTTATTTGTAACTAGCTGGTTCCCGGCATGCGTTGCTATGCCATTTTATAAAGAAATCCTTTCCCATTCGTCCTGTTCCTCTTCCGCCTCCCCTTCCTCTTCCGCGTCCCCTTCCTCTCTCGCGTTCCCACCCGCACCCTCCTCCCGAGTTCCCCTCCCCCTCCGAGTTCCCCTCCTCCCGCACGGGTTCCCCCCCTACCCGAGTTTCCCTCTACCTTCACTCATTCGATATATTCAGTCCCGGTACATTAAGTTTTCAAACAGCTCGCGTGCCACCTATTGCAATTTTTTAATAGAAATTTCATAATGTCAGAGCTCACCAGTAATTTTATACAAACCATGTCCTCCCGTACGAACCAGAACTGCACAGAATCACTATGTATATAAAGGAATAAAATTATTTAATCAATTACCCGCTGATATACGAACAGAAAAAAATTACAACAAATTAAAAAAAAAAATCTTATTTTGGTAGTACCACCATATAATTATAATTTTCTCCTGGATATATTTTTGACTGTTATTCCTAATGTTTTATCCTATATACATTTCTTGTTTAATTACTCTTAAAATACGTTAAGTCTAAATCTCTTCACAAGTTAAACTCTTTAGTTTGTGATAAGGATCTTTTTTTTTCAAGTAATTCTTAAAGTTGTCCTCTCCTAAACACAAGCATTTGCTTTCTTAGGAGAGTGGATAAAAATATGTAAGCTATATTATGTTATATTATGAAAATGCAAATGAAATAAAAATTAATTAAAAAAAAAACAAAAAAAATGTCCTGATAAAAACGAACACAACAAAAAAAGAATTATCTCATTTGGTGCAGTCGTTCGGAAGTTATGCGCGTACATACATTTCGGCGATTCATTTTTATTTATAGAGAAGATAATCCATATTTGTATTTTTTTTTCTTTTGTTTTCTCTTGTTGTTTTTTGTATTATACCTGTTTTTTTTTTTATGCAGTAGTGAATGTGAAACTGATATTTTTGATGTCATAATACCTTTGTAAAATTTTACATATTACCTCCCACTTACGAATAGTAAGTTCCTCCGTATTCCAATATTTTTTGTTTCTCTCGCCCTAAAATGAGATCTGTAACTCACCAGGATTGATCTAGCAAGAAATAAAAAAAATCAACAATAAAAAATGAGAACTGTAAAGTGTTGACATATTTTTTTAATTCATATTGCTTTCAATGTTTTATTAAAAAAACGAGATATCAACCACGAGTAAGGCTTCCCGAAAGTATAAAAGTCTTACGTGTACGTTATTCTGTTTATTGCTCAGGATTTCCTATTTTCACCCTCTTGTCTTGCAATCTTCTGTGGTGACATTTCCAGAGAAATTCGTAAGCCTTTATCCTTGTTCCAACCTTGATCTGACATTGACAAAATAATACAACCAAAACCACAGAAAGATTTAATTCAATGCTGAAAGTTTATTTCTTGATTAGACTTAAACATTGAGGGGTTTATCGAGAATTATCTACCTTCAGATGAACACTATTTTTCGATAAAAAAAAAACTTAAAAACCTGAAGAACATTAATTTTATGTTATTTTTGCATTCCGTGTCACTTGATCCCGCCACTTCTCATTCAAAGTGAAATGGACCATAACACCACGGTCTCTTAGTAATTTTAGCTCTCGGAAACGCCACTTTGGGTGGTTAATTAGTTACTATCCCACGTTCTAAAACAAGAGGTTAATTGCTTTCGCAATGTAACGAACTATATTTTGGCAATATGATAGGGAGGTGTAATATAGGACAAGAAACTTGTTAGAAATTATCTCGCGTGACTTCGCCAATTGGATGTAGTTTTCCTAATTGTTCCGCTTTGACAAATGTTATGTACACGGTAAAATGAAGGGAAATTCATTATAAAGGTTAATTAACATTATAATGGTATAATATAAACACTTTAAGTAGCATTATTATTCATTTTAGTCAATTTATAGAGGTACATATCATTTATTTTTAATTGGTAGGATTTTGCATTTTGCCAAACAAAATTATAATTCAAAAATATAATTCAACATAACATGATACCAAAAAACTGAACACGTCCCGATCAAACTTCTATCACAACTAAATTCAAGTTATGACAGGACACTTAGTAAAGATGGCATTTTAATAATTACTTTATTTCTAATTATCATCTAATTGAAAATTCCCTTCGTGTGTTCACATAGGATCTTCTGACAGAATGTTCTTCGTCTATCTTTGTAGTTCTTTTTACGTATCGTTTCTTATTACTTACATGTATAAAGCCAAAACATTTTTTAAAATTATTTTCATCGCTTCAGAGTTTAGACTTAACGATTTAATAAACCAATTCATTCCGTGAAGATTATTAGTACTTAAAAAAACATCCAGCTTTTTAACATTTCATTGACTTGTAGAGATCCATGTTAACATACCGAAGAATAAATCAGGCACGAGAAATCGGAGTACAGTCTTCATCTTGAAGTACCTACTCCAAGGCAACTCGATTCGTACCCATAAATTTACACATTGTAATGAATTATCTTGACTTGAGACCACTCTGCATTCAACTACAAACAGCTAGAGACTTAAATCATTTGTCCTAGTTCTCTTACTCGTTCGACAGTTGTGAGTGCGTCTCTTCTTGCTGATTGTTGTGTAAATCCACATAGGATCTATATTTGCAGATCTTTGGCAGTATCAGTAATAAGAACAGTGTTTTCTTATATTTTAATCCAACTCAAATTGAAGATGTCTAACCTTTTCAAAAAATCTAATCATTATTAAGCGTTCAAACTTTACATTAACCCAGAGGTTCCCAAAGTGGGTGCCGCGGACAGAGATCAGGGGTGACAATCAAAATTGACATGAAAGAATACAAACATTTTATGGAATGGAAAATCACCCGCTAAATAAATGTAGAAAAAGAAATGAGAGTAGCTGTATCAAGCCTTATTCCCCGGATTGAAAAATTGTGCAGCGAGCTGCAGGCTCACTCGTCGCACTAAACGGCTTTTGTAATTATATTTGCATTTTCTTTGTAAGTTTTCCTACCAATAAATGTACTTATTCATTTTAAATACGAGTTGTATTATTCAGTGGCGTAGGTAAAAAAATTGGACCGTCCTGGGGTTGGGGGGGAGGGGGGGGGGGGTGGCTAGAGAATTGTGCTCTTGGGCGTGACACTCGGTCCGGGGCTACCACAGATAGACATTTTATGACCGGGGCGCCGTGAAAAAATTCAAATTTTCTAAGTGTGCCGCGACTTGGAAAAGTTTGGGAACCCCTGCGATTAAACCTTGTAACCTTTATCAAAAATAAATAAGATTGTAAATAATAATAAAAAATTTAACCAATTCATTAAGATTTCAGTTTTTTCCGAAATGTAGGTATTTACAGATAATTGACTGCCCACTCCACCATAAATACGGATAAGGAAAGGTGGTACTTTTAAAAATTGTTTCAAAAATCCGTTTAATGAGTCATGCCTCAGGCAAAACCATTTTCTTCCTTCAAAATATGTAACCAACTCCGAACTGCGAGTAACTTGAATAAAAAATCTTTCCTCACTACACAAATCCAGACAAAGAGTCCTAACCTAACTTATTATACAGATAAAGAAGCAATTTTAAAATGCGGTGCGATACTGGGACCTATTAGGACATTTCTAAATTACATTTCGCTCCTAAGGTGTTGTCCATTAGGCTTTCAACGAAAGCATTTTTAATGTAGTGTCGTTTTTGATAAAATATTGAAATTGGGCTCTTTCGTCATTGTTTTTTTGGTAATTTTTCAAATGTCTCGTTTTGCCTCAAGTAACTTGTGCAGGGTTTATATAAAACAATGATAATATTAATATTTTCATCATTGAAGCAAGGTTTATTTTACATTAGAGTTTTAATGTGTCTTGTATACATGTGGGTAAATGTACAGATCTTTCATTGATGTGCTTGGTGTAACTCTAGACCAGGTCAGACCAGGTCAGGTACAGGGGCTCCATCGAAGCCAAAGTTCAGTTATTCTCTTAGAAAATGGGCATTCTGTAAAGGACCCGCAGAAACTTTAATGGTATTAACTAACAACTATTAACCCTGTACAAATCGCAAGTGCGACCTGCGATTGAATTAGCAGTCACCTCTGGTGTGGAACCCCAAAATACCTGAAAAAATCCTAGCCAGACTGCGCAGAAACCAGTTTGTTTGATAGATTCTCATATCTTAATAAACAGATTGACATCTTTAGAGTATAGGCGTCCGGTGGAAGTGCTCTCCTTGTTCTACCGGTATTTCAATGGAAGATGCTCCGAGGAACCAGCGTCATTGATCCCCTCGGCATCAGTATGTAGTCGGAAAACAAGCCAAACACGCGCCATATGTACGAATTTTTGATTGTCGCAGCCGACATAAGAGCATTTTAAAACTTTTGGAAAAAAACGGAAAAAAAGCAGTTTGCCTTATGACTACCGAAATGTACCTACCTATTTTCATAATTAGGATAATAATGTATCATTAAAAAACTAGATGTTACCTGGGATGAGGTGGCAACAATGTAGATTATTATGAGCAATGAGGACTCAACATGCCAAATACAAGGATTAGGTTCTAGTACGAAAACAAGGTATTCGAAAATTAAAAAGGACATCCTAAGTCTAAAACTGTCTGGCATAAAGGGCTTGCTTAGATAATAGGTCGATGGTGATACCGTGATAAGTCGTAGTGTGGCTGAAGCGTGGCTTGTCGAAAACTCCTCGTTTTATATAAAGAATCTCACATCGAGAGAATGGCAGGGCTGCAAATCCTTGGCTATAAGCCAAAAAAAAGTCCATCCAGAAGCAGGACAGGCTGATGTCTTCAGTGGCCAATCATCCACCCAGGATGATTTAAAGTCGGCTTCCAAGATGGCGAGAGTGACTTCCCACATGTATGATCTTGTATGATAACGATTTATACTCCATTCGTCGTCTTACGGTCCAGAGGATCGCCCATTGCTCTGGGCTGTAGTACAAAGAATGATCCTCTCTCTTTTCAAATCTCCTGATTTTAATTTTCCAGGATCAGCAACTCTTGCATTCAAAAATATTCCAGGGCTACCATATTACCAATGCCCCAAATGTCAATGGGCAAGCACTAGAGGTGCCACACACTGAAACCATGAATAAAGTGTGTATAAGAGGGTGCACACACCTTGTTACAAATATTTTTATGTAACATAGATGTAAGAATAAATAGAAATTTCCATGGTTGTTAAGATAAAATGATTTGTTGAACCCCCAGACAAGTTGTCACGTTCTAAGAGCTTTGCAGAACTACCCACTTATACAAACATATTAATATTTGTAATACTTGTGTTTATACAAATAAAAATATAAATAAATGAAAAATGTCATGAACATTCAATGAACCAATGATTGATGCAATCTTATTCTCTTAATTAAATTATTGTTTTCAGAAGGTACCACAAAATCCGGAATTTATAAACAAAAACAATTTTTAAGAGCTGCAGATAGGGTTGCCATCTTCTAAAATAAAAAAGCCTGACTCTGCGCTGTATTAGGCCGGACATTTTGCCCTGAAAGCCGGACATATGTACGCAATTTTGAACATAACTTACACATTAATCAGTCTCATTCTTGTCATCATTTGACATTTATATAGAATATCTCGATTACAAAATAAATAATATTGAGTCTTCTGTCTGTAGAATAATAATAAACTTATAAAACATACAAATTTAACATAACTCCTTTTCTGGTCAAACAGACAACTAAAAATTTTCTTTCATGTAACAAATATATAATATATCTATCTTTGTGGACAAAAACGAAAAAAATAAATTAAAATCTCGACTTCTCCAAATAATTAAAAAATTACGAAAATGTACAATTTTTATATTTGGCCTTTTCACCTACCTACTTTATCCAAAACGTCGAATTTGGGTGAGCCTCTGATAATGGTCGTAAAATTGAGGTTAACTTTGTTGGGCAGAAATTTTGTTCCAGTCTAAAAATTTTTATATTATCCATTATTTGTGAACACTGGTCAATTACTTCGTTGACTGAAATATCTGAAGTGTCCGCACATTTGATTCGACTTTGATATAGTGTCATAAAAGAGCCACTAACGAGCCAACTAAAAACCCTCTCGAACCAAGAATAGCCACTGTCGCCCACCCCCGCCTCGTCCGCAACACGTTGCGCCTTGCGCAGCTTGCGTTGCATTCGTTCTGCAGGCGCTGCGTACACCGCGTTACACTAACAAAAAGCCTAACAAAAGCCGTACAGGCCGGACATATAAATATTTGGCCGGACACGACCTAAAAAAGCCAAACATGTCCGGCTAAAGCCGGACAGATGGCAACCCTAGCTGCAGAGTACTCTCAATAAATTATAGATATAGATATTGAAAGAAGGGTAAATGCAGGAAACTCCATTAATGGAGGACTAAATGCCGTTGGCGCTAATAAAAAACTGTCAAAAGAAGCGAAGCTAGCAGTCCACAATGGAGTCCTGGTACCTGCCCTGGTGTATGGCAGTGAGGCATGGAACTGGCAGAGGAAGGATGAAAGTAAACTAAATGCTGTTAAAATGAGATCCCTGAGGCGTATGTGTAGTAAAACCATGTATGATCGTGTGAGAAATGTGGATATCCCCAAAGAATGTAAGGCTGATGTAAGCATAATGAATAAGATCAAGAAAGGGACCCTCAGATGGTTTGGGCATGTAGAGCGAATGAAAGAAGAAAATAGTGTGAGAAGAATATATGACGCAAATGTGAATGGAAGAAGAAGTCGGGGACGCCCGAGAAAGACATGGCACGATCAAGTGAATCAAATACTTGAGTCGGGCCATGTCAAAAGTCAGAATAATAGAAGAGTATGTATGAGACGATGTATGAATGTGAGTGAGGCTAAGAGTGTGTGCCAAGACCGAGTTGTTTGGCGGCCCGTCCTCTCTGCCTACCCCTGCTAGGAAACGGCGTGATGGTTGGTTAGTTAGTAGAGTAATCTCAGTGAAGTTATCATTTTCTCAATTTGTTACGAAGAAGAATTTAACATTTAAATAGATACAAAATATAATAATGACAATAAAATGACTTTCTTTGATTCCACTTTTTTATATATTTTTAACATGAACCTTCATCAGGGTAAATAAAATATGTAAAATAAAATACAGGGTGAGAGTATTTAAAGACATATAATAAGAAACCCTTCAGAAAGTACATGAAAAATCTTGAAAATAATAAAAATATATTTTTTGGAATTGGAAAATTATATATTTTCGAACATTGGTGCCGGCACACCGCGGTTCAGAGCATCCCACTATTTAAAAGAACTGATAAAAGATTTCCACGCTTTGAGGTGATCATTCTAGATACTTGCGTGATATGTAGGTACTTTTTACTGAAAACCGGTCGCGAAATTATTAATTGAAAATGCTGAACACAGATGGCGTGACTTCAGTCAGCTGATCGCTTACAGACGCCTACGACATGTCCACAAATAGTCTGGCCTCCGTTCTTTCGGTAGGACTGTACTTCACAGGATCATTTCTGTAGCACTTCCTCCCTCGTAACGTGTACACTCTACCAGAGTTACACTCCGTGATGAGGAGATGTGGCGCGGTTCCTTGAGCGTGAGACACAGGTCTCGGGTCGGTTAGCCTTCGGGTAGACTCTTGGCCCTCGATGATCGTTCGCAGTCCTGAGTTTTCTCGGGCGGTTAGGGAACCGTCGCTTTCTGAGCGGTTTATATTTCTTTTGACATTAATTTAACATTTAAGACTTGAACGCGGCCCACTGCTTTTAAGAGGAGAGGAAAAAATGAGGAAGAAATTCTATGTCCACCAACCAAGTGTACAGGAATCCTCTGTCTTCTCGTAAAAGCAGTGCGCCGCGCTTAGCAAATCATCCGCGGCCTGAGCCACACTCCTGTCGTGGGCCACAGTGCCAGTAGTGCCACTGTCACCGTAGTAGTATATACGTGCTCATAATCAGTAAAAATAACTACTGATTGTCAATGTTAAAGAAAATGCTAAATGAAAAAAAATTACCATAATTTCAATATAATAAATGCACCTCATAAAATCATAAATCTCAGGAAAAATAGGAAGTTTGTCGGGCACGTACATCGTGTTCCTGGTTCCTGTGTAACCACATTTCTGAAAATCTTCCTACAATTCTTGTCAGTGTTGCGAGACTTACGAGGTGGGTGGATTCTACCATCTTTGCAATACTTTGCATACTTTGCATACCATAGACATCAGAATGAATAGACCAGAGTATCTTCTTCAGAGTAAACCCGGTAAACCAAACTATGGGGGGCGAAGAGAGGAAAGATACTGTGATTCGTTAAAAAATCAATCTGACAGTATATAGGCATCTCGCATTATAATATCACCATTTAGTTCTTAAAAGCAAAATCTGCTTTGAATGAATAGACCTTTTTACATGGGAGCGCGAATTGCTTGCCTCGTTAATAACATATTTGATAAGGCCAAATGCTTGCCCCGAAAACATTCGCCCCAATTCACATAGCAATATTTTGTTGCCGTGTTTAGTTAAGACACTTTTACAAATGTTTCATAATTTACTTACCCTTGTAACCAGCGACGAGGACACTGGAGAACCGCCCACATTCGCTATGTCCATATAATATGTACCTATAATGTATAGCGCAAGCTGCCGTTTTTGGCGTGTTATTTCGTAAAACGTATGGACGTTAGTTCCGCGCTGGTCACTACAAGAATGATGACGTCACATATTTTAGATTCAAGCGTGGCTCTCTCCCCTCCCCATGGAGCGAGCTGGCGCCAAGGCGGAGCTATAGCTGGTTCCATGGGGAGGGGGAAATAATACGTTTTTATCACTTAGGGCAGGTTCTTCAGATATATTCATATGTCCGTGCACAATACATATCTGGTCAAACAAGATATAGTTTTTTTACCGGTCACCAAAAATATGGGCTTTGAGTGAGGAACGAATGAAGTTTTTGAACTTCGGTACGATTTCATAATGCTTCTTTATTTAATTTTTATCTTTGTCGACAAATCTTTACACAGTATAAAGCAAAGTCGCTCCCGCTTTCTGTACGCTTAGATCTTTTAAACTACGCAACGGATTTTCATGCGGTTTTCATCAATAGATAGAGGATAGTTCATGTATATAATTTGTCAAGGTTTTTATGTAAATTGGTTGAATTATATAAAGGGAGCGGGCCGGCAAGCGGTCGGTGTGGATTTGATATGTATGCAAACTAACAGATGGCGTTGGTTACAAAGGTTTGGTAATGGCGTTGTCAATAGATGGCGTTGGGTTCCATTATCCACAGCAACGTGTGGTCGGGTCTGCTAGTAATTTATCTACTTTAATAAAATAAAATTAACACTATTTCATGTAACTTTAATTAGGTTTTAACACAAGTACTGTAAAATGTGGAAAAAATAATTTATTGGAGCTGTGCGAGAATAACTTCGCACTCTTTTCATAGATTATATAAAACGTATTTTGATTTTTATACCTTTTTTTAATTTAAAATGTAATTCTTCCAATTAAACTTGATAACAGAGTGTTTTGTATGTAGTGTTTTTTTAACAAAAACATTATTTTTTCCAAACTAAACTTCTTTACAAAGCATTACAGGTACTTTACGGTGACTTTATTTTCTTATTTAATTTCTCAATAAAAGTTTGGAAAAAAATGGTTCTTACACGGTGTTTTTATCCGTCTACACACGGCAAAGCGTGTTTTTTACACCTCAAACATGTATTTGGACATGGCGTCACCGATTTTTGTAACTCCCTAAATCGCGATCCGCCACAATTTGAAACTCCCATTTAAAAATAAAGGTTTTGAGAATAATTAAAAAAAATCCCTTAACTCCCTTGATATTGAAATAGTATTCATCAATGGACTTATAAAAACTATAACCCTAAACACAAATATTAGTGCATTTATAATTGAATTAACTCGACTCGTTCCATCCAGGCGAAGCCCGCACAACGCATTGAGCCGGCCGCTCCCAATCAGCAAAAGCGCAAAAAAAGTGTGCGGGATTTTCAACATTGTTCAATAATTTACCATTGTTATATAATATCATTGTTCAAGTATTTATTAATATACTTGCTGGTTCTCGAGGCTCAGAGCATTGCATCACAACACAAGCAACATTTTCGGCTTTCTGTGGTGGTACTAGGAAATTTTTAAACATTGTTGGGTTATTCGTAACCCGGGAATGTTTGCCTTTCTTTAAAAAAAAAATCTATGAAAAATATAATTTTAAAATAGCCGTTAACCCTACCCTAACATAACGTATTTAAACATTGTTTTATATTTTTATCATCACTCCATAGCCTTTCTGAGGTGGATCTGAGTTGGTTTCATTCTGAGTTGGCCGGTCACCAAAATTAAATACTAAACTTATCATTTTTCATATTTTTAAATGAAGCTATAACTTTGTAGTTATCCATTATAGATAAATGAAACAATTCAACTTTGTTTGAACCACTTCTATAATGAGTAAATCCGACCGGTTTCAGAACAAACGTTTCTTCTTCAGGGCAAGCGTATACTAATTTGACAGTTTCTATATTTGGAAATTAAAAAAATCCCTTAAAAATAATGACTCCATTATCAACAAACAAAAAATATTGTCTTATAGCCCAATCATGGATTTGTTCCCCTTCCCACCCACTCTACATTAATACCTAGCAACGGCTCCACCCATACCATAATAAAACATTGTTCCCATCCATATTTCGAAACTGTCAAATTAGTATACGCTTGCCCTGAAGAAGGAACGTTTGTTCTGAAACCGGTCGGATTTACTCATTATATTAGTGGTTCAAACAAAGTTGAATTGTTTCATTTATTTATCATTTTTCAATACTTTTCCTAAATTGAATTTCATAACACCTTTGAAAGGTGAAATAATATACGAAAATTGCAAAAAGTTCTGTCTTCAATAATTATATTACAAAAAATATATAAGTGCGTCGATGACTATACGTATTATTCAGGTAGTAATTACCAATATTAATTTATCATTCTTCAGGGAGTAATTACCAATATTATTCAGGTAGTAATATTATTAATATATTATTATATTTTTCAGGTAGTAATTACCAATATTAATTTATGATATGTTTTCCTGTAACCTCATTTCAAATGACGCATTAAGGAAAGGTCTCTGTTTTCTATGAATTGGAGAAACCGCCCTGGGAAATAATTATACCCAACGTTAAAAAAATCTGAAAAATTGAAACACACCTAAAACTCACTCACTAATATTTTTTTCGGCAATTATTTTTTTAGTTAAGTAATAGGTATTGGTTCGAATTTTAACATTTTTTAACGTTTTACAGTAAGCTCCATTTATTTAATTAAAAATGTTATTTTTTTCAATTTTGGTAATAAGGTACATTATTATTTACAAATCTTTTAGTGTACGTGGCTTCTGAAACTTGTTCCATAAACCGATGGAAAATCAAAGCCAAACATGTTAACTCTCGCAGGCTTGTGGACTAAGTAACGTTCGAGCGGTTAATAACTTGAAAATCAAATTGAATACCTAATTTTCGCTTAATTAATTTAACCGTCATCAAAATTGAATCAACTGCCATTTAGACTACGTGGAAATATGAAAACAATATTAAGGGAGCTGAATTTACTATATTATACGGGTCGGAATATGGGTAATTGGAAATACAACCGAATGAGTAAGGAAAACATAAAGAAATAGGTATGCTATTGTTTGTAGTCAAGCCACGCTACTGCACTCCAAAATTCAACTCTAAATTGCTTTCAATTGTTGAAGAAAAGTATCTTTACGGAAATAATACAAAATGTACTAAGAGCTTCCGAAAATTACTTAGATTAGTTTTCCCCAAAAGCCGTACACTATCTCGGTGTAGCCTTTAGTGACCAGCTCAGGCAAAGGGACCATTAAAAGCAGAGTTAAGTTAGCCTCCGAAAAGCTGTTCGTAATGTATAGAGACCGCAAATTCGTATGTACCGTAGTATAATGTAACTATTGTAGTACTCGTATATCACTTGGGTACAAATCCGTTGGTAGCTGCTCTCTGATGACATTTGTTTGAGTTATGATACTGGATCGACTTGGGAATAAATGGAGATAAGACTTAAGCAACCTGATTTTTTTTTAAACCTACATTTATATTAATGATAAAAAAAAACATGCAGAATAACTCACCCTCTGCAATGGCATAGACGCCGTCCTCGCTCTTGGCTTGGGAGATCTCGCTGGTGAATGAGCTGGGGATCTGGCTTCCGTTCTAGGAGGCTCAGCTTGAAGGAACCGTTTGATATCAGGGGGAGCTCTGTTTACCGCTAGAGATGAAGATCTCCTTCTTACTCGTTCCGGCGAAACTCCCGGACTATTGCTCTTCTGGGTTCCATTCCTTTCTTTGACTTCTCTCTCGGCTGAAAACGTCTGGGTAGTGCCTATCCTATGTCTGCTTCTACAGTGGACTTCTGATGCTCTCCTCTGGAAAGTCCTTGCCGACATCACTCTTCTGCAAGGAGTCTTCCTCATCGCTTCGTAGTCCCTGCTCTGGCCTGACTCGCTGCTGGTATCAGAGCAGCGGGGGATGAGTTTATCTTCCAGCATGGTAGCCAGGAGATCAACCCCGTCTTCGTCTTCGTTCAGCGTGGTGAAGAACTCTTTAAACGACTCGGGGAATGACGTTGGGCAGACTATGCCTGGAGAGCGGGGGTCGTATCGAGCGGGGTGACGAAGAGAAGACGTGGCCATCATTTTCGAAAAAGAAATTTGAATAGATTTTCAACACAGAAGCGTCAATGACGGAAGAAATACAAGGAGAAAGAAAAAAAGTTTGCAAGAAAGAAGATTTCATTTGAATACTTTTATAAACACTACTGATTACTTTATTTTTTTACTCAGGGTAATAATTTTTGTTGTCATATGAAAACACGTAATCCACATTATGATTTATTTTAGCACTTGACGGACGAATTTTATTTAATGTATTTTGTAATCCCAACTTAATCCACTACTCTTCTGATCGGTTTACAGGAAAATCCAGTCCAATTTCCTGTAAAAAAAGAAATAAAACATTATTTTTTACAACAAGAAAAGATCCTTGACAAACTTTAAAAGGTTTCGCGTTTCGCGAATTCTAAAGATTTTTGAGTTCGGAGTGTTTCTTTTCAAAGTTGAGAACTTGTGTTTGTCAAAGTTGTACAGATGAACCTCTTTTATTATTATTATTCGTTGAAAGAGCACGGCTGAATGTCGATACTGACGACTGTATTAAATGTAAATAAAGCTCGAATTGAAAAGGTTAAAACATTTTGTTTTTTTTTTTCAATTCCAGGAAAGCTTCTTATTTTCTCAGAATTTCTTTCATTGAACCGATCCCGTATAATTATTATAGGTCTAATTTTTAGATACGACTTTTGGTTATTATTACAAATATATTTACGTACATAACCGGAAATGATAATGCGAATTATACTTAAAAAAATGGCAAAAAGAATGCCACACACTTCTCTCACGCCATATCCTTCTTGCTTCAGCTAGATTCATCAGTCTTCTACACAAGAAAAACTATTTCATTATTGCGATACTTGACTTTACTCGACCACCGTTCTCGATTGTTCACTTTCACTTGTGCGTTATGAAATATATACCGTCCACTGCGCTTGAACCGTATTAACAACCCTTCATTAGCCTTATTCATTAATCATTATACTGACAACTTCATACTTATTTCGGTAATACCCGATTTGACCGCACGGTGCTTCAGTCAATTTTGCTATTTCTCTTTAATTTTGGTACCCACATCAGGATTGGTATTTAAATCGGAGGCGTCTACTAATATCTCCAGGAATTCCAAAAACTGAACACATCGGACTAATATCTATGAGAACCAAAGTGAGAACGAATATCTACAGCTCAAACTGCTGACTAATATCTATGAAAACCAAAGTGAGGACGAATATCTACTGCTCAAACTGCTGACTAATATCTATGGGAACCAAAATGTGGACGAATATCTACAGCACTGGCAGAGGTTGGGTTAGGTTATGTTAGGTTAGGTTAGGTTAGTTTAGTTATTACGTAATTGAAGTAATTTATGCTTTTCCGTACAACCTCTTGCTCAGCTGCCCTTTGTAGATATTAATCCAACCTACGCTCCATAGATATTAGTCACCACTGGGACCGTCACAGATATTCGTCCGACCTTAGCTCTGTAGATATTAGTCCCCACTCTGAAGTTCATAGATATTAGTCAAACATATGAGCTGTAGATATTCGTGCGACGTACAGGCTGTAGATATTGGTATCTGCAGTCTTTAAATCCGCCTAGTGCGAGTTAATTTTATTTAAATATTTACTTTTTAAAAGTAACTTCTTTATTAATGCTATTACTGCAATTAGTCCTCTTTTAAGAGCATTGTCTGAATTCATCCTCCCGTCAACGTCCTTATCAGCTTTCCTGTTTCTCACAAACGCATTTCCTTGGTACACAAACTCATCCACTTTGTACAAGGATTCACTTTGCACAACTGTATTATACAGTGCTTTCATTTCCACCCTCTCAAATGCAATTGCTTTGGATAAGCAATTTATTCAACATTTCTTGTAGTTATTTCACAAGCAAAGTGACATAATAAAGTCCAGCTTTGCAACACCCATAATATTGTAGAAAAGGACATTTATATATTTTGAGAAATCATATCTACGGCCTTAAAACTTAAAATCAAACTTAAAATAAAAAACAAACTTAAAATCAAATACAAGAGACAAACTCAACAATTCTGGGGTTATTAAATACGGCAAACAAACCGTCCAATAAATTCAAATGTTCCACCTTGAAGTACTTAATGATCAGAGTTATATCCATTTATACGAGGCTACCCACTGGGTTAGGGATGTCGAAAGTGAAAATAAATATCGACATATCGATGTATCGATATTTATTAAAATATTAATATCGACGTCGATATATCGAGGAAAAAATATCGATGTATTGATATATCGGACAAATTTTTAAAAGATTTTGTGTTCTTAAAATAATAGTGTATTCAGCTCAATATTATCAATAGTAATTTTTATACACAATGTGCTTTATTTTAATGTACAAAAATCTCAAAAAATTGAAGGTATTTTTAATAGGTAATACTTACAAAAATATCAAAACTAAAAAGCTATCTTCTAACTTGTGTGTAAACTGAGACGCATACAAAGTTTGTATGCGTCTCAGTAACTTTCTATTGGCGAATTAATCTGTCAAAAAGGACTTCGAGTTCGGAACAAGGTATAGTCAATAATCATAGACAATTGGGAACCAACACATAGAAGTGGCTCAGAAAAAAAAATTGCGAAAAATAGCATACATTTCTATGTACGTACCTATACATATGAGATAGTATTAGTGATCACAAATACTAATGCAAAGACAATAGATTTGTAAGCTATTAATAGTTAAAATTTCAACCGCCAGATTTCATGAGTTCGTTCCTATACGGTTTTGGATTCTAGTGACTTTAGTTACATAAATTTTAAAAAATATCGTTTTTATTAGAATTTTCTATATTGGATATTTTGTATCGATATATCGGATCAAAATATATCGGCTAAAAATATCGATGTATTGAATTAAAAATATCAATAAGCCTACACTGGGGTGTGGTAATTTATCGTTTCTTAATTTATCTATGTTTTTCTACGGTCATATAGTCCAACACCGTAAAAATACTATCCGATAGGCCATCTACAGAAAATCATAAGATTAGTATTAAAACGCGTTTGTCAGATTTTTACACAGGACTATTGGAAGTGTTACATTGCAACTCAATCAGTTTGAGCTGCAATTCTGGTTTGACTGATTCACAATCCATATTAAATGGCATGCTAAAAATATCCGTTAAATATTCTATTCTATCTATGCAGAAAATACATTTTGTTCAATTGGTAAATTGTGGTAGGGTTATTCAAAACAATGTCGCGGGCCGGATTGACTAGCCTGAAGGGCCGGGCTTGGCCCGCGGGCCGTACTTTGCCCATCACTGATCTAAACCATAGGTTCTCAACCTTATTTTGCCCACCGCCCACTAAAAGATTTTTTTTTCTACTGCCCCGCATTTTTTTACCTTACGGGGTCCAAATGTCACGGAATCAATGATTCGATTAAAAGTATATTAAATTATTTGTTATACCTTTTTGTTTAGCAAGTAAAAAATTGTTTTGTATTTTAAGTACCGGATTGCTACCTTTTTCCTTCTTGTATACATGATATAGATTCCATTCTTAATACACATGAGATGAAAAAATAAGAAATTTCATATCATCCAATTTAATGTAGATCTGAATGTAATGGAATCTTTCAGTTAAATTTTCATCACTTCCCGGTGTGAATTTTTGCACACAAAATAAAAAAAAATATTACAAGAGGTAATAATTAATAAATTTATTACAAAAAAAAATTAACCTACATTAAACGTTATTTTGCTTTATTAGTATATGATAAGCGTGTTTTTTGTCTTTTAAGACCATATTTTATAATCTGTCCACGCCCTCACTGTGCCATCTCAACACCCCCAAATTTTCTCTGGATCTTCTACCGCCCCCCTGACAGTCTCAAACGCCCACAAGGGGGCGTTATCGCCCACGTTGGAAATCTATGATCTAAACGGTGTTCTTCTTCTTCTTCTTCTTGTGCCCTGTCCGTTCAACGGACGTTGGCTATCATGTTGGCTATGCGAACTTTGTTTACTGCGGCCCGGAACAGCTCCACGGTAGACTGGCCAAACCACTGTCTCAGGTTTTTCAGTCGTGAGGTTCTCAGCTCCACGGTAGACTGGCCAAACCACTGTCTCAGGTTTTTCAGTCGTGAGGTTCTCAGCTCCACGGTAGACTGGCCAAACCACTGTCTCAGGTTTTTCAGTCGTGAGGTTCTCAGCTCCACGGTAGACTGGCCAAACCACTGTCTCAGGTTTTTCAGTCGTGAGGTTCTCAGCTCCACGGTAGACTGGCCAAACCACTGTCTCAGGTTTTTCAGCCATGAGGTTCTCGGTGTTGGAAAGAAAAAACACCACGCTTTACATTCAAATCTAAAAGTTAACCACAAAATAATTAAAATAACCTTTATGAAACCAAAGCTTCCGACCTCCATTTGAAAGAGATTAATGAAACTTTGTGACTCTTTAAAAATTATTTTTACACGAAACGACAATGACTTCAGCTAGCTGAAGCTACAATGGATGATTGGATCTGCCAGCTATTTTTTCAGCCTATATTTCGCATTTGCGTATTCGTTCTTTGAAGAATTTCTCTCTCTCGCTCGTCATGTTTTTGAAGTGAAAATTTGTTTAACAAGGTTGTGATTTGAAACTCCATGAAATGGAAACGAGCGATACTAAAAAGAGACAAACAAATATCTCTATAGGATTAAGCACGCGAGAGAATGAGGTAGCTGTAAAATATTTATTTTATTTACGGGTAGTCGATTCCAACATAATACCTTAAACAATAGTCCTACGCAATTCTTCTTTAGTGCAGCGGTACTTTTAGGACATTCAGCAGACCAGGGATCAAATCCTACTAAATTAAAAAAATAATTTTTTTTGTACAATTAATATCCAATCTTTAAACTACTCCAAAACGAACAATCAAAAGAAAATACAAAAAAGCGACATCTAGCGACTCCGAAGAAGAAACCACAAATACTACTAAGATGACCAAATGTAAAGGAAAAAGTGCACTGGAATTCGACAAAAATATGGAAAAAATCATCTTTCACATTGATAAAAAAGTGCTTCAAAGTCTCCCCCTCTTTCTATACATTAGTTTTCTGAGGGTGTCACTTCTATCGTGTGTGAATTGCACACTCTGATTTTTGTAAGGTTGGAGATATTGTCGGCTTGCCATTGCTTTATTAAAAAAGTTATCTAGTCTAGCCATTCTTTTATTTACATGAGTAGTGATTTGAAACCCTACTTTCAGATTAACAGAAACAACCCCTACATTTACCGGAGAATGTCTCATACGTTTATACACTACACGAAAAATGTTCCCCGAATAATATTTGATTAAAAACATTCCTGGAAAATAATTTTAAAATGTATTTATCTATTAACTCTTAATTTAGGAATTGAGGTTTTCGAAAACCCGCTGAATGAAACTAATGTGCGTATTTGGTTTCCGTGTAGGGTGGTTTATTGTTAAGCTGGTTGAAAAGGCCAATACACAAATGCATACCATTAAATATCGAAACGTTCTATGGATTAAAAGATCGCAAAATAATCCAACCATTAGCCAATTTACAAAAAGGAATATAGCCAATACACAGAAAGCCGATTCGAATCCAACAAAATTGGAATGCGACAGAATTGTAATCCGACAGACTTTGAATCTGGCTGATTACTGAATTTTTACAGTGTGGTAAAATACGAGTATATCAATATAATAAATAAACTACACTAATCATCGCGCCATTTCCCGCAGGAGTTGGCAGAGAGGAGTGACCTCCAAACATCTTGCCTTGGCACATTCTCCCTGCTTCACCTACATTCATACATCGTCTCATATCCTTCTGTTATTCGCCATATGATATGACCCGATTCAAGTATTACGTTCACTTATTTTAACATTCGTATTTTAGACTCTCGTAATTTAAAGAAACACCTTTGAGTCCGGTTAGTGGCTGAGTTGACAAAAAGCGTCTGGTTCCCACCCTGGCGTCGTTGGTTCAATTCCTTCTCAAGCTATGTCCTTCTCATAGCTTGAGAAGGAATTGAACTTCAGTAACCAATATCTCCAGCTTATTATAACGGTAGTAGGAGTTATTTTAAATATTGTCAAGTTTCGTAATGTGATGGGAATGATTGTCTTTAAAAAAAAAACTAGTACATAAACCTTGTCTCAACAAGGGAAGGATTCTTCCGAAACCGTCGAAAATATCGATTAATTTGTAATTTATTGTACCTATTTACCATTTATATTTACCATTAATATACAGATTATATATACCTACCAACAAATTAATTATTTTCAGTTTCAGACAGAATATGCCAAAATCATATAAAATTTGTTTTTCTGACCGTCAGAAACATTTCTGGCGTTCTAAAAGTATTCCGCCCTGACGAGGGTAGAGACACGTCTCCATAACGGACTATTTCATATAATTTTAGAGCTTAATGTAAAAATATAACTTTGAAAATATATTTTTTAAATCGACATTATGTGGGTGTCATTGATCTTTACAAAAGCAGTGGGTGGAGTATTTGGAGAACGGATTTCGAAATGTTTTGATTTGAATGGAAGAAAACTAGTCTGTCTTTATTTTGAGTGCATAAACGCCCAAAGTTAGGCAATCTGGGATGGAAATATTAAAGGACGTACCTTTTAGTAGCCTGACTGCGACGTTACCTATTTCTATTACTCGAGAGAATGAAATAATATAACTTAGTCAACTGGCTTAGTAACATTCACGCCATGCAAGGCTTGTTTGGGATGATGAAATGCCATACAAGTTCGTCTTGGCGCAAACTTCCTCCGTCCTTTATATACCCACATCGGTTCCTTATATCTCTAACACTCGCTCTGACTCCAATGCTTCACTTAACTCAACCCATGTAGGTTATAGATTCGCTTGTTTGAATGATTAGGTCTTAAATGCTTTTACCCTCTAAGATCGTTTTTCCACTGCGTTTAATGTGCTTGTGTCCTTTTTCTGCCAGTAAAATGCCTCGTTATCGTCATTATCATTCACCAACTCCATTGTGAACTGCTACCATGAACCCGCGGACTATGGATCTAAAGCTATGGAAGTTCCTACTCTGCTACAGAGTTTGTAAGACATTTTTGTTTCAGATAAGATTCTATTGTGGATGTTACAAGAAGAACAATATTTTACTGTTGGGAAACCTGATGAAATTCTATAAAATCCAGCGCCAGACAAGAATCAGTAAGCCAACTCCAACGTAAATTAATGACAGCTGCCACAATGATTCGAATTATAACAGTTGATAATTAGAAAAACTATTAAGAATTTTGGCAAACATTCAAGTGATTTTTTTTTCTATTTTGGGTAATGAATTGGATTTATATTCACGACGAGAAAAATAATTAGTGGGTATTTGAATGTCAAATTAGATTGGTTTCGAATTGGATAATTGCGATGCCTACGCGAAACTGCCACTAAGACGTTTTAATCCGTTTACAAGAGTTCGAAACCATTTTACAATGGATTTTTTAGAGTAATCCAATTGAACGGCGTTGCAAATTCTTGAAGGTGAGGTTTAGATCGAATTGTGTCTTTGTTTTAAGATGCTATTTATTTGTGCTAGACTGTATTCATATAGTCTGTTTGAGAAGATGCTTTGTATTGATTATTGACTTTAATTAACTTAGTATTAAAAAGTCATTAACTCAAAGTAATGGAATACACACACATACTATTTATTTACGTTAAAAAGTATCATTATAGGTGGAAAAAGTTCTTTGTGCAATGATGAATGACTTAGCTAGAAATGAAATTGATCCCACGATGCCTGTGTATGAACTCGATGCATTTTATAGTCAACCACCATCCAGTTATATTAGTTGATTAACTTTCTATAAGAACGGAGATGACTATGAAAAAATTTAAAAAAAAGCTAAAGTTTTACTGCATACTTTGAAAGACGCCAATTTACTTAGGATTAAAGCTGTATAATAAAAATCAACGCGATTAAAAAGACGAACGCTGGATTGACTCGTTAACCTGGATAAGTTGGACGAATAAGAGAGGTAACTTCAAGCATGGAACCGATGAGATTGAAATCACCCAACACTGAAAAAATAACGGATTATTCAAAGCGTTTTAAGTTTCAGTTACAGTTTGTGATACGGTATAGCATTATATCTTTCTTATAAAAGCACTCATTATCATTATTAAATTTTGCAAGTGTCTTTTGTGCTCAATTTAACACCATCATAAATTGGATTATAAATAGACGCAAGCTTATCGAAACCAAAAGTTTTTTTTCATTATGTTTTCGGGGAAAAAATGTAAAAGTTTCCGGCCTAAATCCGATACGTTATCCGATAGCTATTGGTTTCAATCTCAGAGGGATTTGCGTCTAATTCAAGTAATCATTTTGATAAAATATCATCTTACATACAAAACGGTATTCTTATATACTTCATATTTTATACTATTTGGATACATAATGATCTCTTTCTTTCTGGTTTCGTTTGGTGTTGATAAATTTTTAACAGCTAAAAATATTAAAATGTGTACAAGTGTTATTGTGTCTGTCAACATTGTCAGTTCTCGTAGACAATTGTCTGTTCCAAGTAATCAAGTGCTCAAGTTATGCGTTGTGCATTATTCTGTATTACCTTCAAACTGTATAATGTGATAAGCAAAAATTTTGAGTGACGTTATTAAACCATTTTAGATTCCCTCTACCCAAACCAATTAACCACCATTAGGCTATTATTGAACCAATGTATGACGTTTTGAATGATTCAAACATTATTTCTGTGGATTTTATTATATAATTTCGGTCCCAAATAAGCATCATACTATGCCTCGTAAAGGCAACTCTTACAGTTAGGAACATCAACAAAGTAGCGGTATTTAAACATATATTTTGATAATGTAAATGTGTTAGTTGTTTTTAAGTCAGTCGCTAAAAATAACTATTTAAAATTTGTAAATTAGTCTTAGTGATAAGTTGTAAGTTAGATAGAAGTTGTAAAACACCTATGAGATTATTTTCATCACGAAAACGGCAATATAAAAAAAGTCTAACAGACATGAGTATAAACTTGCCTAAAAGCTTCTGTTTGCATAAGTCCCTAATTAGAAACTCGTCGAGTCTTATTGGTCTTTTCTGTAATCTCCCGCAGAGTTATTATTCGCACTTAAGGTAAAGAAACGCAAATCATGTAATTTTGAATTGAAAATTTTGTCGCTTAGAAATATGCGAGATACTTCAATTAAATACTGCGAGTAGAGTAGCACATCATGGCCTTTGAAATAATCGAGGGTTTTTTTGGAAAGTGTTTTTATGAACCCAGAAAAAAATAAAGTATCAGGCTATAAACTGCTTTAAAGTTCAAAATCTCCTACTTAAACCCATTTGGGCTATGGTTTTATTGGGAATTTAAGAGCTTAGAAAATGATCGATTTAAGTGCTTTAGAAAACAGTTAAATATTTGTGCACGAACTTCGCAAAATAATATAAATCATCCTTTTCGGCGATGTTTTTTTCTTGCACAAATCAAAAAGGTTACATAACAACTCAGAATCATGCAATTTCAACACCTTGAAATGACTTGATTTTGATGACTTTTCGAAGGAGATGTTGAAGACGCATGATTCTGAGTTGTCCGGTCACCATCAAAACAGCCTTAAAATTTAAATTTTTTTATTTTTTTATTTTTTTATTTTATTTTTTTTTTATTTTTTTTTATTTTTTATTTTTTTTTTTTTTTTAATGTAGCTATTACTTTGTGGTTATCCATTATAGAAAAATGAAATAATTTAACTTTGTATAAACCACTTATTTGATGCGCAAATCCGACCGGTTTCGGAACAAACGTTCCTTCGTCAGGGAAAGCTTATACTAATTTGACAGTTTCGAACAATGTTTTATTATGGTAGGGGTGGAGCTGTTGCTAGATAATAATGTAGATTGGGTAGGTAGGTATTAGTGTAGAGTGGGTGGGTAGGGGAACAAATCCATGATTGGGCTATATGACAATATTTTTTGTTTGTTAATAATAGATTCATTATTTTTAAGGGATTTTTTAATTTCCAAGGCTTCTAAGTTATCTAAACGTTTTCCTTTATTATTAATATGAAGAATATTTATCCCTGTATTTTTTTCAAAACTATGGTTATTTTCAATGAAAAATTATTATTATTAAGACATCTTAAATGTTCTTTGATTCTGATTTCAAAATTACGAGTGGTTTTTCCAATATAAAATTCAGTTCAATGTTGCAAAAATCTTCCTTCTAATATTAAACCAGCGTTTTATACAAGAAATAATATCGGTAATTTTTTGAGAAATACTAAAGATAAAGACCATAAATTGACTAATTCCGGAATATATAAACTCAAATGCAATGATTGTCCCTCATTTTATATTGGAAAAACCACTCGTAATTTTGAAATCAGAATCAAAGAACATTTAAGATGTCTTAATAATAATAATTTTTCTGAGTTTGCTAACCATATCATTGAAAATAACCATAGTTTTGAAAAAAATACAGGGATAAATATTCTTCATATTAATAATAAAGGAAAACGTTTAGATAACTTAGAAGCCTTGGAAATTAAAAAATCCCTTAAAAATAATGAATCTATTATTAACAAACAAAAAATATTGTCATATAGCCCAATCATGGATTTGTTCCCCTACCCACCCACTCTACACTAATACCTACCTACCCAATCTACATTATTATCTAGCAACAGCTCCACCCCTACCATAATAAAACATTGTTCGAAACTGTCAAATTAGTATAAGCTTTCCCTGACGAAGGAACGTTTGTTCCGAAACCGGTCGGATTTGCGCATCAAATAAGTGGTTTATACAAAGTTAAATTATTTCATTTTTTTTAAATTTAAACCTTATCGTCATAATAATAATAATAATAATAATTGGCTAATTTATATAGCGCCATTTTCGCGGAAAATCACCTCAAGGGCGCTGTACAAATAAATATATAAAAGAATTAATATTACTTATAACTAAGATTTACAATTACAACTAGTGACTTACATCTAAGACTTACAGCTACTTATATTACTGGGTTACAACTAAGATTTACAATTATAACTAGTGACTTAGCTCTAAGACTTATAGCTAGTGACTTATGACTAAGACATATAGATTCTAACCTAAAACTGGTGACTTATTAACACACATATTTACAATTAAGATTAGTGCCAGAAGAAGTAGGAAGTTTTTACATAATGTTACAATTCGAGAATACGGGTGCAAAAAGTATAATGAAGGTTAACTGGATATACGGGAAGGTATAGATATTTTTAATAAATTAATAAATTTAATAGTCCATCTTTACTGCATTAAGGTGATTCATCGCTCAACAGTAAACAGATTGAGGTATCACAATTAACAGATTACATTAAACAGATTGAGTTAACTATAAACAAAGAGAAAAGAGAAAAAAAAAACTATTAAAAATTGCAAAGTTTAAATAGAATGATGAATTTATGGAAAGTCATATATGGTCATCTACATAAGGAGTGTTATTGTTAGCGGCCCGATTTTATACACGAAATGATGCATCGCATTCCATATTATTATTGTTCGCCTAAAAACAAAATTGTAATTTTATTCTTAGAGGTAGGTAATTACTATTTTCAATGGTTTCCATATTTTGTGAATACTGACTTCTTGTTTAGAACACGAAGGGCCATAGTAGATATCTCCTTGCAAGATTGAAATACTAATTAGTAGATTAGAAGTAAGACAAAGGTAATCGGAATCAAGATAACAATCTCAAAACTTAAGTGGTGTTATTCTGGACACGAAACACGGCTAACAGGAGACCTTTGGAATAATGCCAACGTTGCTCGGCGTGTATAATCGGTATTCAGAAAGAGAAGAAGAGATCGCTCACAGATGAGCTGAGATGTTGACGAAATCAGAACTATTACCTTCGGATGGTTGAGAACCGTAAAGAATCGACAAATTTTGACACATTTGGGAAAGCAATGTCCAAAGCTGGACGTCAAAAGGTTTGTGAAATGTTAAAAATTTGATAGTGATTTCTGTTTTCTTTTCCGAATAATTTTCTTTAACCCATATGCCCCAAACCCCGAGACTCGTGTTTAAAATAGGTCGAACTATTAACAAAATGCTGTCAGACCAGTAACATCTTTGGAAAAATGAGTTCAAAGAAGAAAAAAAAAGGTAACACACCACGAAAATTTTAGATAATTAATAATTCCTCATTAATTCAATTTGGGAGGCGGGTATGGGTACCGCCGCCTCGGGAACCATTATTTGATAACAAACACCTCTGCCATAGTCACCCCAAGTGGTTCGCTACGTTTGGTGACTTAGCAGTGATGCCCGGGTTCACGGGGTGAGGTTTGTCCAGGTCTTGGCGGCGGATGCGTCTGCCGACGTGCTGCGTGGCGGGCCAGATCAAGAAAGACCGGTTGAGGGAGGCCTTTTGATCTTTCCAGCCAGACTTTCTCGACCCATCGCCTTGCACTAAAGTTAGAGGGATGGATTCGTAAGTCCGTCACTCCTGGACACACTGACCCCCAGATTCCTAACCACCCCTCATACCTATTTCCTTCCCAACTTTTACTACTACAACTTCCTACCTTTCCCTTCCATAAAAATACCCTCCGTACAGCATCCCCTAAGATGACATAAACCCTGAGGGAAATTATTTTCCCCAGGGTCTCCTGAGTGGAGCTAACGTAAAAAAGAAAAAAAATACCTGACAGTTTTTAAAATTGTCGACCAAAATTTAGTCCACGAGTGAAAACCTTTATAATGTCTGAATGGGTAAATTGGCATATTATAGTCTGTCAAAAAAGAAGTAGAAAATATAAAAACTGGAACTACTAAATTTGTAGACTGGCAACACCAATTTAACTGTCAAATATTTTTTTGAAGTGCAATGACACTGAATGTATAGAACACAGTAAACCACATTTTAAAAAACATTTTTTCTTCATGACATAAAGGTGATTTATAAAGCGATTTGCTTTAACATAAGTTTGAATTTTACAATAGATAGAAAGGAAGAATCACTAATGGTGAGTTTAGTTACACTACTTTTAGATCTGAATGAGTTAAATATATTCAGATCTAAAATTGGAGACATGATCTAAAGCCCACGCAACGCTAGGTACTTTATCTAATATTAAATAAATGTGAGTAATTTCTAAACTGTGCGTTATATTTTATTACATTATAGTTATTCTTCATTATGTTAACACAAAATTGCAAAGGTATAATAATAATATACCTATATGCAATTCTAATTTAGAGATCGGCGGGTATCTATACTGCAATGAAAAAATATTTTTTCCACTATTATGCCTATTAATTTTTTATAAAAATGTAGGTTACACAGCTTTACTTTAACACCATGAGTCATGTGTTTAGTATTGCCATTTGATCAACAGTGGCGCCCTCATATATTTTCTACTCTTATTTGACAAACTGTAAACGCACACGCAACGTAACAAATGGTAAATTCAATAGCTGAAGACAATAGTAGCAACTCTCAATCGAAAATTTGAAGCAGAAAAAGATACGGTCGCATCTAGGAATTGAACACAGAACCTTAGCCTTGCCGGATCGATGCTCTGTCACTGATCTAATGAGACATTCTTAGATGCGATTCAGTTCGAGTCATTGAAGTTTTCCTCATTAAGTAAAAATAAATAAATAAATAAATTCGTTGAAAATTTTAATACTACCGGCAGATCTACTTGAGGTGTGTACTTTACTTCAAAGTTACACAATAAATCCGAAAGATTTACTCATCCACTTGTTGCCCAACAATGTGACGTATAAAAACTACATTGAGGCAGTACAATACAGCTTCTTGACTTCATTTTATAACTTTGTAGAGAAGTGCCTTTAAATTGGCTCCGGAGCCAGAGTCGCGTGAAGTCCACAGCAAACATCGTAAAAGCTTTCAAGTGCAGTTTTCTCGTTGTCAATAGAGAAGTTTTCCAAGAAAGAAAAATGCAATATACGAATGAACTTAGTAATACTATTTCATAGGTATAACTACTATAAAACGACCGGTCGTTTTGATTGCTTGTTCAGTTTGCTCTTATTTTGTATTATTCAATCATTTACCAATATCGTACTTAAACACATTTGTTTGATACTATAACGCTGTCCGAAATATTGGCTAAAACATGAGAAAGCGCAACACGGCATAATAACAATAGTACAATGGAATATGCCTCGCCAATCTGGAACCCCCAGTACAAAGTATACATAGATAGCGCAGAACATATTCAAAATAAAGTTATAAAATATCTTACCTTCAAATTCAATAATAACTTTGAATGCACATTTCAAACTTTGCAACAAAGGCGAGCCATAGCTGATTTGACATTTATACTCAAAATTTTAAATAATAACATTGACTGTACCGAACTTTTTTCCCTAGTTAATTTCAACATACATTTAAGACGTCCACTTCATACAGAACTATTCCACACGTTTAAATATAAGACAAATGCCGCAAGTAATTCAATAATATTGGTCTAATTTCTAACATCGACATTTTCTCCAATTCACTGACTAAATTTAAAAAAAGCATCATGTCATTAATATAATTTGTTCAATGCACATACATACATACACACATACTCACACACACACACACACACACACATCTTCCCACTACGCACTTCACCCGGTAATTACTTAATATACATGTCGCAGGTAAATCGTAAAATCAGGCCAATCATGATGCGCCTGAGGCTCTTCACAATCTGCCTCCAGGCACTCCTCGATCTGCCGCCAGGCACTTCACGAAGTGGCTAGGCACATCATGGTCTGCCTGATTTTCCCATCGGCCGCCGACATACATACCATAAATAAGACACTGCAAAGAAACACATCATAGGTACCCACCATGAGTTATACTTAATAATTGTAAATTATTTTTACCACTGTAACTAATGTACTGTTTGTTTCTGTTTATAAATAAATAAATGATTTATATTCAAATCCTCGCTAAAAACTAGTTTTTACAGCATTCGTGGGCAAATTGATTTCCAGAGTGATAAATACTCCCAGTATCGCCCGGATGAAACACCCATGATAGCAAAATCCGTTATTAGTGACCAGATTTGACTACACTTCCCAAACTTCCCAAATTATTATTGAAGTGAAACTCTAGTGACTTGAAACTCGGGTGAAACGGAAATGCGTCACAACGCAGTTCTACACAAATCCTCGGTTGTAATATAATGCGGTAAACTCGCACCTCGGCGCGTGCTTTCCATAGAGTAATAGGCAAGGTGCCTAACAAGGGGTTCGAATCCTATGAAATCCAAAAAAAACATTTTTATTTTGTGAAATCCATATCCAATCTACAAACACCTTTAAAAAACAAGCAAAAGAAAAGAAAGCGACTCTAGTTTCACTTCTACCGCGAGTGAATTACATAGTCTTTTGTATTATTTTTTTTAAAGAAAGATAAACATTCCAGGGTTACGAGTAACCTGACAATATGTGAAAATCTACTGCTTCCGCCGCAGTACCCGAAAAATGTTTTTCGTGTCGTGAAGGAGGACTTAGCCAGCCGAGGAATCGAACACGCGAAGCCTGGGGGACCCAACGTGATGCCAATTCATCCACTGACTGGTCGAAAGGATCGGTCAAAATAGGGCAGACCCATAAAAAAAATATATATTTATAGATTACAGGTTTTGTGAAACTAAAAGTATTTATATATATATATATATAAATATTGTCTCTGACCTTTCAAAAGACGATCAAAAATTTACTTTTCGAACGAACACCGTCAGTAAACTCGAAAAATTATGGCTACTCTGTCATTTTAACAAAAGACATGTACAGGGTGGTGCAAAATTAATCATCCAATTTTGTTTTTGAATAACTTTTTTACTAAATTAAAAAAAATGATTTTGAGTAATAGAAATCTTTATTTGTACTTTTAAATTTTTTTCTGTTAAGTGAAAAAGATGATATCCGTCAAGTGGCTGCCGCCAGTGTTGATACACATTTGTGCCCGTTTTATCGCATTTTCCATGACTTTCTCGCAAGATTTCCGGTGATAACTGTTTGCATTCCTGTCGAATATTCTCTTTAAGGGCTGCGATTATCTGAGGCTTGTTGGCATCTTCGCGACTTCCAATAGCCTCAAAGAAAGAAGTCTGGGATGGTTAAATCGGGCGATTTTGCTGGCCATACCAAATTGCCAAAGCGAGAGATTACGCGACCAGAAAATGCTTCCTTCACAATATCCATTGTGGCTCGTGCTGTGTGCGTGGTTGCACCACATGTTCACCAAGCCCCGCTTATCCAATTTCGGAAGTAAGAAGTCGTTTGTCATGGCCCTGTAGCGTTCGCCAGTAACAGTGACCGTAATGCCAATGGCGTCCTCAAAAAATCACTCACTCCTCCGGCGTTAACGCCGCACCACACAGTGGCTTTGAGTGGATGTAATGAGTTTTCGTGCATCGCACGCGGATTTTCAGTGCCCCAGAAATGAATATTTTACTTATTGGCGTAACTGTTTAAGTGGAAATGCGCCTCGTCGCTCATAATGACTTTCGACACAAAATCGCTAAAAGCGTTAAAGCTTAAATCGGCACAATTATTCCACGCTCTTGCGGAGTATAGCGCTCCATTGCTTGTCTGTTTATATTCTGCAGCTGTCTAGTTCATAAATGTCAAATATGATTGACGTACGACGGTATTTGCAAAAATTATAACATTTTTCGATAGGTTGATTAATTTTGCGCCACCTTGTATCGCCGCCAACTCTGATTTAAAAATCGCAGAAAAATAACATCGATTCCTACTATGTATATATCTTATGAAGCGTTCCCATAGTCAATTCCAATTATGAAAATCACTGCAAATCCCAGTTCTAGAGTTCATTGAACCCGAGATCCACGTAGGCACAGAAGCACACCACTTAAATTATTATTTTTAATTCGGAACCCCGTAAAATTTATCTGCGTACTTCATTTTTCATTATTAAGCTCATCATTATCCCGTCATCCACCATCACCACCTGTTATAACCACCCTCCACCAGCCGTCATGACGGTGACCGTCACTCTCTGTCATTTCCCTGCGGATACTCGTGTTTGTCACTTCAGAAAGAATTTTCCTATTCATTCACAAAAAATACCTGCCAAAACTCAGTACAAGCAGTCGGTTTATCCTCAATAATAATTACGGGGACAAATTTTTAACATTTATGTGATTACTTCACGTAAAAAATTGGTGCCGATGATTTGTGAATATTTGTAAAGTCCAAATAATACCGGCCCAGTCAGTATTGCCAAGTGCATGTTTTTTTGGGTGATTTATAGTACTCGTATTTACAACGTATTTACATATGACGATATTTTGTAAAAGACGTGGTTTTTTTTACCGGTCTCCTAAAATATGTACTTTTGAGTGAGGCACAGTGTTACCATGTGCATGGTTTTTCCCATGTTCGCATGGTTTTTGGGTCATTTATAGTACCTATTACGGTTCCATGACAGTTGATCCGGCGACAATTGATCCCCCGGCAGTTGGCCCGCCGACAGTTGATTCCTCCGAAAGTTGATCCCCCTGACAGTTGATCCGGCGGACAGTTGATCGCTCCGACCGTTGATCCCTCTGACAGTTAATCCCCTAAAAGATTACTTCTTCGGGTAAGTACGCAAAGAGGAAATACAGTCTTTTAAACAAAGTCCATAATATACTTATATCTGAAGGCATCTTGAGTGAAAAACCGGTCTAAAAATATTTTTACTAACAATAATTTAGACTCTCCGAAGCAGCATGCGGTAATAACAAAATACGACTTACCTATACGTGCAGTCGGCTTAACGAAAAACCGCCAATGATTCCTTCTTGCATATAATTTTACTTTTTTTATCTGAATAAAGCACAAGAGTCCCTACTGCTCCCAACCGTCTGGAGCCAGTGAGACTATGGCATACCCAATTTTGGTATGTTGTGAGGCTGAAGGTAGTGGGGAAGGGAAGGAGATGAGGAAAATGTACCTGGCTATTCAGATCTAGTCACCAAACACGGCTAAAGCCATCTCAAGTAATAAAGCTAATTCCTACATACATTGTACAAAAATTAAAAAAAATCATGTAAAATAACTTTTTTTTCCGACTCAAACACAAGGGTCCCAACTTGTAGATTCTTTATTTAGGTACGATAATTTCTTATTTACATATATTCTCAATGAAAAGCTTACGAAAAACATGTTTTTTTTATCCTTCAAAACATGGTAAAATATATTTTTTTTGTCCTTGAAAAATGGTATCCTTTTTTGGGACATGGCAACACTGGGCCCAGAAGTTATATTATTTTTAATTAAAAAAAAATGTCTTGTAACACCAATCGGCTTAGAAGTATCAAAAGATTAGACAGAAAGACAACGGCTTACGGAGCTTAAAAATGTTTTGTGTTCAGCAAATTATTGTTTTCACGGGTGAAAATGGATTTAAAATTAAGAAAATGGATTTAAAATGAAGATATATTTTGTTATGAAACCATTTTTAATATTAAAAAATTGAAGGCGAAATACAGGGCTATTTTAAATTCTTAAGAGAATACATTTTTCATAAATTGAGGCGAGAAAAGTTTCTTTGAAACGTTAAATGCTTTTTCCGGAAAACTCGAAGGTCGTTGTTTTCTCTTGTGATGTTTATTACAGAAAAGTGTACAAAAAAAACGAATTGAAATATTTAATTTAGGGTTAACACCAAATTAAACCGAATACGGCTTTTAAATTTAATTTATAATTTGCGAATACAAGGCTATTAAACAATTTACCTATTGTAATAAAAAGCGAAAAATGCTTTTCTAAATTACAAAAAAATATTTATATTTGTAATTTTTTTTCCAAAACCAATAGATTGATTATTTTGCAGAAGATTGTCAGATATATTCTATTGCTTTTTTCTATGTATTTTCACTTATTCAATTACACATTTTTTTTGTAACCATATTTTTGGCATTAGTAAAACACTAACTCACCAGTTGGAAACATTTTTTTTCTACTTTGTAATTAAAATAATACTTTGGGAATGTAATGTGATATATATTTTAAATTGTATTTATAAATTCAATAAAATAAAACAAACCAAAAACAAAACAAAAACATAGAAATTATAATAACTAAACTAGTTTTTACAGATCTATTATTATTTTAAATTATTCCGAAACATTTTAAAAGCTGAAATATTGATTTATTTGGTTTAAAATCACTTAATTATGCTTAAATGTTAATAGCTTAAAAAATGTTAATACCCAAAAGAAAAAGCAGAAAATATTAAAAAAAATTTTCAGCATAAGAAAATGAGCATAAATTATTTGTTTTGTTACTGAAATGTGAAATGGAATATTTAATGGGTGAAATAACATAAAATATATATTTGATTTTATTTCGAATTCTTTTTAATGTGAGAATTATTTTAATTGAACCTATTTTAGATAGAATAGAATTATTTTAATTGTTAAATTAGGCATATAATATCATTAAGCACATACATACAAAAGTTTAAGAAAAGAGAGTTATTTATAAAAGGGGTATTGTTTCATTGTGCATTCACGCAAACGAAGTATTGACCTTTATAAATAACCAGAGGGGATTATTCAGGTTTTACTAAAGGATAAGGAATTATCATTAAACTATTTTCAGTGTAAGGAAGATTTTTCAGTGTAGATAAGTGTTTCAGGCTGATAATTATTGCTTATAATAATTGTTTCCCTTTGTGCTATGCATAAACATTTTGTCTTAATCGTTAGTTTATCAATTAAAAAATAATAATTAATTATCATTACCCTTAAAATAAATGTCTCTTTTCTGTCATCCGAGAGAACAGGAATGGCAGTTAACCTAAAAGTCGTTAATAATACATTTTAAGGTTTAGGACAATTCCTTATCCTTAAGTAAAACCGTAATCCCCCTCACTCAGGACAGGTCACAAAAATGAAATGTAGAAATTTGTTTAGTTTTTATATTTTGCAAGGCTATAGCGATAATAGGAGGTAATTTGTACTTTACCAAATGTGGAAAAAACTGTTGATATTTAGTTGTCTTTCACAACTTATGAGTAGATTATTAAACAAAAAAATCTGTTGGAACCTAACATAATTTTACGGAAAGTCAGATTTTTTGCAGACATAACCCCCAATAAAAAATGGTCCAATTACTCTCACCGGTAAAATATTGTATTTCTTAAGGGTGCTTTCTGATGTCACCTTGAAGATAGAATTAAGGGGGTGCTTTCCGTTTTCTTTTCTAATATATTCTCAAATTTCCGGAGATAATTTCTGTTATAACCGCAGCGCTGGTAAAAGCGTTTCTTTTATTTATTTATTATTTTTTATTCATCCAACTAATCGAGCTTGAAATGGTACTATACGTGATTAGTAACTATATCTGAATTAACAGTTAGAAATTTCCAAACATTCATCGGTCATTCATTTGGAAAGAATTAGGTATCTCCATTCTTAGTTTTTTTTGCAGGCATATGTCACCCATTTATTTAAAAATTAAAACTGAATTAAAACTGATTTTTTTTGATATTCACAATACCTGGACATCGCCAAAGCTTTATATTTTATCATTTTAAATATTTATTGCTCACAAACGCGAAATAAAACACACATATAATTTGTGTTTTACCGTTTATTTTACATTCATAGATTGGTATAATGGAACAAATAGTGGAAAGAAAAAAATATACACATATTATTTACCGCTTTGAAAAACTTGAAAATTTCAAAAGTTGCCATGAACGGTACTGCATTTTGTTGTCGAAAAGAGGCATAAGGTTTTGTGACTCTAACCTTGTTTTTATTAAGCCATCTCAAGGGTTCACAGACAGCATCTGAGGCTTCTGTTAACAATTTTCACACATCCGTCTGTGCCTTGAGTGGGCAAAGAAAATTCTTTTCCATGACATTGTCAATTATCGTGTGATCGGTAATGACTTGTCAAATTGTCTCGTACCTTAAAAATTTGATGAGCGGTGACTCGGTTACATTTTCTCAATTCATAACACCATACAATCATCCACCGAAAATCAAAAACGGGCACTTTAAAGGTATGAATAACGTCTGATTGCATTTTCAATTGCAAAGCTTTACATAAATATTCTTCTCGACCAAAACTCTCTTAACCATTTTCGGTTGACGGGAAACATGGCTAACAATATGTTTTTGTGATATCCAAAAACCATTGCGCTGGATTACTAGTAATATATTTAAAATCACTGGACAAATATCATGAAAGGACCATTGTTTCATGCGAATGGCTACATATTGGTTTGATCAAATCAATATGTTTGAAACACGTTTGGGGTGGGAGGATTGAGTGCTCTGGAGGGAAAAGTTTAACTATTGCTACGGTGTTACTTTACAATTATATCAAAGGAGAATATATCATATTCCTTTTAACTTAAATACGAGCATTTCTAAGAATCGGGAGAACATTTTTGTGTTTTCAATGTTTTATGAAAAATTCAAAGTCCTAATTATAAATATTTATTTTTTATTTAAGATAAGTACACAACGGAGCACCAATCCCGCCTACGCCGAATTCTATATTACGAAAAAAAAAATCTTCATACTAGACCGCTCCACCCTATTGTACAGAACAATCCCACAAATGGAAAATTGTCCTATATGCTCTTACAAATATTCAATAATATATTCATCTCAAGGAAGCAACATTTTTTAATACCTACTCAATTTATTATTCAGATTCTGCTAAAAGTATTAACAAGAAACTACTAGCAAGGCACATATATTATATCACATTTCTAAACAAGACTATGTTTTCATGTACCGAGTAGATCAGTTCGTCACAAATTACCTTACCATTGCAATAATACATGATCTAATGCTGAATTATATGCCATAATAAATCGCCTGCATATACTTGGTAACAAATATGTTGTTGATGATATGATAAATATTGAAAGATTATCAACATACAAACATTATTTAATTAAAGCTGTTTGTCAGCGCTTTTCAGATAGATTATAATCTAATATACTTTGTATGTTTATATTCTTCATCAATGTTTATTTCTGGAATTTTTAAATTCATTTCCAACGTAATTTATGTAGTAATTTTTTAGTTCATAATATCTTGTACACATTCATGAATATGAGGTTTTATTTTTCTTCATGTTTGTATTCATAATAGCTTACTATTTTGGCTTTATACCACGGACATATGAATATATCTGGACCTGCCCTAAGTGATAAAAACGTATTATTTCCCCCTCGCCATGGAACCGGCTGGAGCTCCTCCTTGGCGCCAGTTCGCCCCATGTGGAGGGGATAGAGAATCGCTTGAATCTAAAATGTGTGACGTCATCATTCTTGCCGTGGGCAGCGCGAAGCTAACATCTATACATTTAACGAAAAAATAACACGCCAAAACAGTAGCTTGTGCTATACAACATACCTACATATCAGTGTGCACATAAATGTGGGCGGTTCCTTAGTGTGCTCGTCGCTGGTTACAGGGGTAAGTAAATTATGAAACATTTGTAAAAGTGTCTTAACTAAACACGGCAAAAAAATATTGCTATGTGAAAACGGGCGAATCTTTTTGGGGTGTACATTTGGCCTACGCAAATATTTTATTATCGTGGCAAGCAATTCGCGCTCCCATGTAAAAAGGTCTATTCATTCAAAGCAGATTTTGCTTTTAAGAACTAAATGATGATATTATAATGCGAGATGCCTATATACTGTCAGATTAATTTTTCAACCAATGACAGTCATCTTCCCCTCTTCGTACCGCCATAGTTGATTTTTCCCCTCACCTGTTATTTCTGGTCTATTGAATTTGGATGTCTATGCTTTATACTGTCACTTCAATATGTGCTCTTTAATTTTTTGTCACATATTTTTTTTCTTAACTATGTATATTCTTTCAAATTATTGCAATTCCCATGTAAAAGCCGTTAATCGGCGTTAATTCATAATAAATTAATAAATAAATAAGATTTGGCATGTACATGAATCCATATAGAATAGGTAGGTACCTTTGTTGTTAATCTTGTATTGAATTATGTCTTTTATACACAACAAGATTCATTAGAGAATAGCATTAAGAAGAATTAAGGTTACCTATCTATCTAATTAAGGAAGTCAACATTTTCGCAGAAAGTAAAATACGTTTGTCGTATACATGACTAGCGGCAATATACAGGAACATTTTCATTTGTGTTTGTCTATTATCTTATATCTACAAAGAAAAGTGTCCCGATATCGACTTGTGGGTTTGTTTTCAAAAAATTCTAGAGTTATATTTGAGTTATTACGAAATCGATGAAATTTATCACACTTCACCTTCAATACAAGAGGATAGTCACTGTTTACACGATCTTTTGAAAAACAACCCCATACCTTCTTCCCACCCTGAAAACAAAGTTTTGATGCTTCTTGATGAAATTTTGAACACTTCGCGTTCAAAATAAGAGAAGATTAATGCTTACATCCGATTTAAAAAAAACTCTGAATCATTCTATCAATTGGTGAAAACCGCATGAAAATCAGTTCGGTAGCTTCGAGTTTATCGCGAACAGACAGACAGACAGAGGACTTTAATTTATAATACGTAGAGTTGATTACGATTCAGATCGCTAGTCGGGGGACTTACCCCTTGCCCACGGAGGCCTATATATCGGAGGTAATACAGACTTAACCAGGTATTTTTTTCATTGGATTCTAATTACTTGTTCACGAGGTAGCCGTGTTATATTTGACGGGTGATGGATGTGTCATGTTTTTAACCTCGATTTCGCGGCGTGTAAAATGTTTTTTTTTTTTAATATACTTTGACAGGCAACGCCGGGAACTCCAACAAGTTTTACATATAAATTTGTTGTGTATTGTGTACACACCCACACAAACATGAAATAGAGAATCGTCATCATCATTTTCTTCCCCTTATCCTATTCGGGTCGGGGACCCATTACATCGACAAGGCTCCTCCATACGTCCCTGTCTTGTGCTGATTGTTCGGCCTCTGTCCGTGGTAGACCCATCCTCTCCTCACACAGTTTCAGGAGTTGCCTCGCCCAACTGTGTCTGGGGTGGCCCACTGGACGTCTACCCTCTGGAATCGTACTCAGTATCTTCCTCGGAATTCGGTCATTAGACATTATTAGTACCTACATGCCAAGCCACCTCAGTTGCGATTTTTCTATGAAGAGTAGCATTGGTTCAATGTTCAATAATATTCTTTATTCTCAACCCACGACCAATGAAATAGTTAATAATTCATTATGCGCACATACAGCATATTTATAAATATCTATGAATATGTAGGCATATGCTAGACAAAAGGCTATTTCTCAGCGCCTTTATAACCAATTTATAAAATATTACCTCACTTGTTTAAATTAACCTAAATGCATCGTTAATGTCCCCCTTATCCAAAGTGTACACATTAGAGAGGGTAAGTTTTGCATTTTACCGGAGGCCTTCGAGACGTGCCTCCTTTTAAAAGTACTCGAGTTCTTGGAGCAGGTCCCGCGAGCCATTCTCGACTCGCGAAAGGCTCGGACCGAGACGCACGGGTTCACACCTCGGAGCCCGAGCCCGCAAAAGAACTCGAACGCGCAACCTGCTCCCGACTCGCGAATGGCTCGAACCGAGACGCTCGGATTCCATCCTAGCCGGACCTCGGAGCCGGAGCCCGCAAAAGAACACGAACGCGCAACCTACTCTTGACTCGCGCGTGGCTTGGACCGCGACGCAAAGGTTTGACGAGTGCGAGTGGCTGCCGCGATTGCCGCCCCGAGCACCCGACTCGCGAGTGGCTCGGACCGCCGAGTACCGGATCCGGTACTGGATCGGGTTCTTTGGGAGTAGTAGATTAGGAAAGGGAGTAGGAGTAACTCCATTAATGGTGGACTGAATGCCGTTGGCGCTAATAAAAAACTGTCAAAAGAAGCGAAGTTAGCAGTCCACAATGGAGTCCTGGTACCTACCCTGATGTATGGCAGTGAGGCATGGAACTGGCAGAGGAAGGATTAAAGTAAGCTGAATGCTGTTGAAATGAGATCCCTGAGACGTATGTGTGGTAAAACAATGTATGATCGCGTCAGAAATGTGGATATCCGCAAAGAATGTAAGGCTGATGTAAGCATAATGAGTAAGATTAAGAAAGGGACCCTCAGATGGTTTGGGCATGTAGAGCGAATGAACGAAGAAAGTAGTGTAAGAAGAATATACGACGCGAATGTGAATGGTAGAAGAAGTCGGGGACGCCCGAGGAAGACGTGGCACGATCAAGTGAATCAAATACTTGAGTCGCGCCATGTCAAAAGTCAGAACAATAGAAGAGAATGTATGAGACGATGTATGAATGTGAGTGAGGCAAAGAGTGTGTGCCAAGACCGAGTTGTTTGGCGGTCCGTCCTCTTTGCCTACCCCTGCGGGGAAACGGCGTGATGGTTAGTTAGTTAGTTAGTTAGAGTAGGAGTAGGATCCGCTTCGCGCGAAGAACCCGAGTTTAAGAGCCCACTCAAGCTGAACCTACATATCGCTAGTACACATTATCAGTTCTTTCTCGTATGGAAATATCGATTTTCTTTTACTAGGTCAGATTGCTTTAACACCTATTCATTTTATTGACAGCCTGTAAAAGTTACTCGCGACTGGGCATAAAATATGGATACATAGGATATAAAGATTTTATGCCCTTTAAACTGGGGAAAAACAGTTTAGAGCTCTGCATCACTATCTGTGTAGTGGTAAATATGTAGGTACTCTAACTATTGCCCTGGGAAAAGTCCACTGTGCTGAAACGAAGCATTGCTTGGAAAATTGTTATAAACGTGTTTACTGACCAAATTTGAATAGCTAGGTACTTCTTACTTCTTCCCCGTCTTCTTTTTCTCTCCTATTCCTTCAATCTCTTAACATAACCCCAATTGGGGATGCTAAAGGCCTACTGACTTTGAACATTGTGGGAGCGGCTGGAATACTTGAAAGATGGAATATTTTGGTACCAGTGAAAATTTTAAAAAGTTCGTTCCTTAATGGTGTTACGGGCACGTTTGACGGACTCTGTGATCGAGGGGTAAGACTCTTGACTAGCGATTTGGAGGTCGCGGATTCAAATCCCCGGCATGCGCAAGTAAATTCTATTTGATTGATTTGTGCTATTTCACAATTTAATCTTAAAAATAATAAAAAATGGTATATTTTCGGTTCGTTCTAGAGTATGGTGTAGACCTAAAGCGGAAGTGGCGTTTCAAGAAAGGCATACAAATACAATATTGTGTTTTATGCCTCTCTTGAAAGAATTGAGTTTTTATACAAAGAAAAATATGTGTTCATGTTTATATTCCAACTGTACAGACGCTAACTAAACAAACATCCGAACATTTTAAAGCATAACTTGCAGAAAGTGCTTTTTACTAAAACAATTAAATTAGCGCCACCTACGAAAGAACAGATGATGATTTATTTGAAGTGCTAAAGAAAATCTAGTCAACTGAGAAAGAGGTCATCATAATATTATGACCCTTATACGATGGCGTTTTAGCAATGAGTTTCACAGTTTCTAGAATCAAATAGCGCGTAAGTTTTTATAATAAGCCTTTGAAATTGCTAATGATGTCTAGAATGAAGGAGGCACGGGCGAACAAGAAGAAAAAGTACTATAAAAGAGTGCAAACGGTTGTCCAATGTCTCTTTTTCATCACTCGTTACTTGAGAAACTATTTTTTTTTTGTTTTTTTTTTTGTTTTTTTTTTTTTCATAAGAAGCAATTACTTACTGGTTAGACATTGTATTATAAAAATAAATAAAACACTTTGTATTTAACCACGAATTTATTATATTACATATCTTTTTTAAACGGTTTCTCCGGTATTTATAAACTTAGCTGCAGTGATTGCTCTGCTTACTATATAGGAAAAACCGCACGTAATGTCAACACTAGAGTAAAAGAACATTTAAGATGTTTAAATGGAAAGGGTTTCTCTGAGCTTGCAAATCACCTAATCTCAACAGATCATACTTTTAATAAAATTTCAGGAACTCGCATATTACATAAAAATAATATAGGTATAAAACTAGACAATTTAGAAGCTTTAGAGATTAGGAAATCATTAAATACAAATATGTCAGAATTCTTACTCAAAAACCAAATCAATTTATCAAATCAAAAAAATTCACCTTATAGCCCTATTTTTAACTTATTTCCAGCAATCCATCCTAACCCATGATATTATGTATGTGTTTTAGTGTTAGTCTGATGTCCTTCATTATTAATATTATCATATATCTAAATATCGTCCTTTATCTTATAATGTAAAATACATCAAAATTTGGATAAGTTTTAAGATTTTCACGGCCAGAAGCATTTTCGTTATATGTTTTTGGGGTGTTGTGCCGTGTTGCGCTACCTCCTTCTTTAGCCAACGTTTCGGACATCGTTGCAGTGTCCATCATCAGGGCAGATCCGGCAGATCACATCCGGCACACATCTACCGGATCTGCCGGATCTGCCCTGATGATGGACACTGCAACGATGTCCGAAACGTTGGCTAAAGAAGGAGGTAGCGCAACACGGCACAACACCCCAAAAACATATAACGAAAATACATCAAAATTTGTTTAATATTTCATTTATTACCGTTAACTGTTGGTTTTTATTTGTGATTAGATCTATACTGTTGTCTCCCTCCCACTAATTGATTATCCACTTTACCTCTGTCAAATACTTTGTCTCTTTCTAATTATATTCTTGGTCATTTTCTTTCTCCCTCTGTCATTCAACTTATATATAAGCCATAGCTCTCACTTAACATTTAGTTATTATTACTTATATCCTGAAGAAGCTTGATGTAAGCGAAACCGGTCGATATGTAATATAATAAATTCGTGGTTAAATACAAAGTGTTTTATTTATTTTTATAATTTTTTTTTTACAGTGAATACCGCACAAGAATCTCAACTGCTCCCGTCTGGAGCCAGTGAGACTATGGCATCCCCAATCGGGGTATGTTGTGAGGCTGAAGGTAGTGGGGAGGGGAAGGAGGTGGGGAAGAGGAAGGTTGGGAAGTACCTGGCTATTCAATACGGCTAAAGCCATTTTCAAGCAACGTTTCAATTCTGAATGGTGGTCTTACACAAGGGCGATACTGATAGTATCTTCCACTCTGGAACATGCCGCAAATATACTATATATTATTTTTAATGAATTAATTGTGAAATAACACAAATGAATCAAATAAAATTTATTTGCGCATGCCGGGTTCGAACCCGCGACCTCCGGATTGTGAGTGAAGAGTCTAAAATTATTATAAAAGAAAACAATATTAATTATAAAAGAAAACTACTACACATGTACTACAATGTGCGTGCCGCCAAAATTCAGAAACGAGTCCCTCTAAATCCCATCCATGAAGAAGGTTCCCGTTTTTACCTGAAGGGCGTGCTTTTGAAGATATAAGTTGAGCCTTCTAGAAATTTCTAGAACCGTCCAGAACATTTGAGAGCATTCCACAACATTCCAGAACATCTATAAATATTCTGGAATGTTCAGGAATAGTCTGGAACGTTCGGGAACATCCCAGATCAATATGAAACATTCCAGAACACTTTCGAATGTTGTGAATGTTCTGGAACAAGATCGATCGTGGGTTCGAACTTCAGTTCAATCTCATATTGACACCCCGAGCAAAGTCGGGTACCCCAGCTAGTTCATACTCGTAATAAAATTGTGATACGAACACACCTAAGGTAAACACAAAAGAATTCATTTTCTTTAATAGATGGTGAAAATTTAATTAATTTAGGAAAATACACTTTTTGCAATATTTTCGCTTTAAAAAATATGAATTATGAGTTGAGTTAAGATTTTTTTACATGAGCTCTATACAGGAGGCCCTGAGGAAAATAATTTCCCTCAGGGCCTATGTCATCTTTGGGGATACTGTGTGGAGGCTTTTTTAGGGAAAGAAAGGAGAGGAGAGTTCTGGGAAGGAAAAGGTTTTGGTAGGAATCGGTATAATCGGTATCCTGGTCATCCGCCTCCAAAACCTAGAAAAACCTTAACCCATGAACCCGGGCACCCCTGCTAAATCACCAAACGTAGCGAACCACTTGAGGTGACCTTAACTCAGTTGATTGAGCTGTGGCCCGGAAAGCCGAAGGTCCTGAGTTCGATATCGGTCGCATATTAAAAATAAAATGGATACAAATTTATCCAGACACTATCTATAGAGCATTCTGTTCGGGTTTGAATCTTGCAATCAAGCATAAAGATAACAGCTAATAAAATATGCGTTAAAGAAAATGTTGGTAGTTCTTAGTCGAAGTATGATACAGTTAAAAATGACCGAATCGGATAGAGACACCTTAGCTCAGTTGGTAGAGCTGTGGCCCGGAAAGCCGAAGGTCCTGGGTTCGATTCCCAGAGGTGCCAATATATTTTTCTGATTTTTCTGTCTCCAGATTTTCGATTGAGTTTCGCTAACTTTGTCTTCATTTAATTAGATTTTTAATTCTTTTAAGTAACGACTTTATATTTTAAAGCATAACTCGTAGAAGTGTTTTTTCGTAAAAAGATTAAATTGGCGCCATCTGTGAACGCGTAGATTGTAATATATGTTCCGAGGAGGGTGGATGGCGAAATTGGTTAACGCGGGTGCCTTTCGGGTTTGATTATCTATTATGTGATACGCAAACCTTTTACTTTTCATGTGTAGTCTAATAATGGTTTACAAAATAAATAAAAACAATTTTTAATCATCGAATACAATATTAACGACTCTCAAACAACAACAAAAAAATTAAACGGAAACATAATTATTAATTTATTTATTTATTTTTTCAGGTTCTCCATAAAACAGTTATACACCAAATTATTACGGAGAAGATTACAAAATATAAGAGAAATAAAAAAGGCCAAGGGGGCAGTTTTACTATGTTGAGACGTATGTCAAAAGATAGTTACTGAACTCTCTATAGGTAACATATTGAAGATGTCAATGCTCAATGCAGAATCGTTAAGCAGTTGAATTGTTCTATTTAATGGGGCATTCTGAAAGGAAGAAGTTCTCTCTTTCGGAGCATAAAAAAGTGTGTGGGATCTCCCACGAGTATACGCGTTACATATATATATATATATATATATATATATATATATATTAGCAAGGCCTTGGATTACGAATGCGAATGGTCAGATGCTACGTGTTTTCGATATTATTTTATGGAATGAAAGCATGGACGCTTAATGAAGAACTAATTAGGCGACTTGAGGCTTTCGAGATGTGGATCTACCGAAGAATACTTAAAATAAGCTGGAAGGACCAGGTTACGAATGAAGATGTTATGGTTCGGATGAATAAAGAAAAAGAAGTTATTACAACTTAAAAAATCCGAAAACGTCAATATCTTGGAAGTGTGATAAGACATCCAGAGAAGTGTGAGATCTTGCATCTCATAATGCACGGAAAGATTGCCGGAAGACGGGGCCCTGGAAGAAGGAGAACCTCACGGCTGAAAAACCTGAGACAGTGATTTGGCCAGTCTACTGTAGAGCTGTTCCGGGCCGCAGTTAACAAAATCCGCATAGCCAACGTCCTTGAACGGAAAGGGTACAAGAAGAAGAACAAGCAATGCCCCGGCAAGGCAGAGGTTCTGGGATCGATGATTAAATTATTACAATTTGAGGTTTTACTTTTAAAGTTATTCCAAAAATAAAAATATAATAAATTAGTTTCGTTCAGCAAGTCTTCGAAGTTCTGTTCAATATTAAATATTGTTTACCCCATTTTCGCACACCTTCGTTAACCTCACGGTTCATTCCGGTTAATGAACCCGGCTCCAACTCAGAAATCATTTCGAAGAAATCCGAGCTAAACATAAAATACTGGGATATTTTTTTGCGGTTTCGTGGAAATTGTTCGAGAAATAGGATGTATGAAATCAAAATGTTCTTAAATGAAGATATGTTGTGTGGGTATGTGTCTCCTGATGGGTGGAGACCTCGACTGGCAGTAGGTAATAGTTTTGATTCCAAAAGACTGACTTCATCAATAAGAGTATTAGAGAGACGACCGGAAATTTACATTTCGAATGAACTCCGTAAGTTTTTATTTTCATTAGCTCCAAGCAGGAGGCACTGAGGAAAAAAATCCATTAGGGCCTTTGTCGTTTTTGGAGATGCTGTGTGGAAGGTATGTTTATTGAAAGGAAGGAGAGAAAGTTCTGGGAAGGAAAAGAATGATGAGGACGAGTCTCGCTGTAACGTATCATGTTCGTATATAATGTAATTTTTTGCAGCAGAGCAGAGATCAGAGCTCAGGATAATGGGCCATGTAATTATCTGTCAGGTAGGTAGGTTTTCAGAAAAATAAAAGAAGATGAACTTTATAAAAATGTATTGAATCCAAACCAAAAAGCAACATGAAAGTGTAAAAACTTCATACCAAAGTAACAAAAGAACATAGTAAAATACACATACCAGATGGACTCTTGGGTTATGCTAATCTAACTAAAATTTACTCCGGATGACACTTGTTTCGTGGAGGGAAACGGTTATGGGACGAGACTCCTAGTCTCAACAACCGGGAATGGCACAGAATCCGGGGAACCTAGGTCATCCTTCTAAGTAGGGAGAATACCGCTAAATCTCCAAGGAGCGGCTGCAGCCTCAGGCTGACTCAACAATCTCCATCCGAAGGCACGTGGGCCATCCAGTCTCCAAATCTTAAGAATTTCGGAAGATCAATACGTAATCCGTGACTTCGCGACGCGGGGTCAAAAAGGCATATTATACCAGCCACAAAACCGGGACAATCACTTTGTAATTTCACTCCAAAAACATTTCTATACTTGGCCAACCGCCAACACCGGTAAAAAGTGGGACTTTCACATCATCCACTATAAATAACACCGTACACGAACCTCTCGTGTTACGTAAAAACACCCCGCGCCCTTTTAAGTTTTAAATCAACTTAGATTCTCATGATTAAACGAAAATTTAAACACCTTGATGGTGAGTGACTAATTTCCGCCACAGTGCCCTTCTGCCGCGGGAGGAAGAGACCATAAACAAAAAGGAACCTCTCTCTGTTCCAAAAATTAACAGTGTCCAAAAAACACCATAGACAAAATAACCACCTAAGCAAGAACTGCATTAGTCACATAATTATTTATGTGACATCGCTTTGGTGGTCGTTATACCTCTGTCACAATATACCTTTTATATTTCCGCTTGCAATGGTGAGCTTTGACGTCATGAATTTTCCACAGCGGACGCAATGTGGGCATGCTGAGCCTTTTTTACAGGTTTTTTAATGGAACCTGCTCGAATGAACTGATACATTGGAGCTGTGCACGCGTGGAACACCCTTTAACTGTAGTGTTAGTCGGCAAATAACAAATATCACCTCTGCCTGGAAATTTCAGATCAACACAACTATTCTAAGCTTTCAAAAAATGACCGGCATGAGTTATGGAGCTATTACTTATCCATATACCAGGCGTAAAATTAGATATCATTTTATTATATCAAACGCTCAAATCAAAAAAAAAAACTTTAGCAAATATACGGAGTTGAGTAATATAATATGGATAAACTTAAAAACAAACAATTTTAAAAACAATCCTTTGGAAATTTCGTTTGTGGATTAAAGCCAGTGGAAAAATTAATCACACTCTCGAGTTTCATTATATTAAGCTTTAAATACGTTCATGTATAAAACGCAATTTAAATTACTTATAATTCTGGCAGTATTACGTAAAATAATCCATTAAAAATGGCGTAATTACGACGTAAGCGGGAATTTGCGGTTTGAAGTTAATATTAAATTTTCACTCCATTATTTTCCATTAATTTTGTAACTGACATATTTTAATATTATATCAGATTTTTTTCTACCGCCGAAGGCCACCCTTGGCCTGATGTGTTTCTGGGAAAAATTATGAAACAATACGAAAAAATAAATTCTTTATGAAGGTTTTTGCAGCCATGAAAGTTAATACTTTTTTTATTAAAATTGTTGCGTGCCGCCATAAATCGTGTAAACTTTCTTCAATTCAGTGATTATTATCCTTATTTTTTCTTTACTAATTTGTGGAAGATTGTGAGTTTAAGGGTAGTCGATGTGTTGTGAAATAATGAGGTGCGTGTGAAGAACTCTTTCAATTTGGGAGGCGGGTATGGGTACATCCGCCCCAGGATCCATTTATTGGAAAACTAACAACTCTGCCATAGATCACCCCAAGTGGTTCGCTTTGGTGACTTAGCAGGGGTGCCCGGGTTCATTGGGTGATGTGTCCGGGTCTTGGCGGCGGATGCGTCTGCCCACCAGCGGCAGGCCGGATCAACTGTACCTTCTCGGAATATCGCTTTACACCGCAGTGGGAGGGATGGATGAATGCTTCTTTCACTCCTGGACAAACTGATCCCAGATTCCTACCCACCCCTAATACCCTTTTCCTTCCCAGAACTTCCTCTCTTTCCTTTTCTAAAAAGATCCTCCACACAGCATCCCCAAAGATGACATTGGCCCTGAGGGGAATTATTTTTCTCAGGGCCTCCCGTGTGGAGTTAATTTAAAAAAAGTCAGATTCAGTAGTGAAATGTAAACAATTTTGTTTTATTTGACGCGGCGCAATTATTCGACTCTATAAGGTCGCTAGATTGAGACCAACTACGAGTACCTTTCTGAAACGGGGTTCAAATAAATTGTAGGTATTCTGTGTAAACTGCGTTAAAAGCTAAACATTTTTTTTTACGGTCTGAAACCCGTGACCAGTCCAGAGATATATATACGAATATTACTGCCGTAATATGGAGGTGTCGAAGTCTTCTTAAAAAAAATTATATATTTAATTTTCATACTCGTCGATTGTTTTGTTAAAAATAAACATTGGTAACCAGTTCTTAGGAACACAAGGAATCGATTATTATTTGATAAGAGTTATTTTTATGTGAATATCGCACAAGGGTCCCACTGCTCCCAACATGGCAGTGAGACTAAAGCATCCCCTATTGGGATATGTTATGGGGATTGGAGGGGACCCACCACTTTCCCAACGGCGTTATAAGGAAACATATGGTTTCCTCCTTCACCGCACACGTAAAGACTCTACTTTTTTTGAACGAAGCTACATTTATTTGAACGACTCTAGACCCTCCAATGTTATGGGGATGAAGTTAAGTGGGGGGAAGGAGATGGGGAAGAGGAAAGTAGAGAAGTGCCTGGCTATTCACATCTAGTAAATTAACACGGCTTAAGCCATTTCAAGGAACGTTTCAATTGTTAATGGTGGTGTCACACCAGCGCGAAACTGAAAGTATCTTCCTCTCGGGAACGTGCCGCAAATATACCTTACTAACAAACCCGGCCACGCGTTGATGTGGCTAACGAAACACAACGCCATGTACTGGATGGTTACCCAACCATTACAACCACCGCCATTCGCAAATCCACACCGCCCGCTTGCCAGCCCGCTCGTCCACCACATTTTTTTTTTTTTTTTTTTACAGTGAATACCGCACAAGAATCTCAACTGCTCCCGTCTGGAGCCAGTGAGACTATGGCATCCCCAAATTGGGGTATGTTGTGAGGCTGAAGGTAGCGGGGAGGGGAAGGAGGTGGGGAAGAGGTAGGTTGGGAAGTACCTGGCTATTCAGATCTGGTCACTAAACACGGCTAAAGCCATTTTCAAGCAACGTTTCAATTCTGAATGGTGGTCTTACACCAGGGCGATACTGATAGTATCTTCCACTCTGGAACATGCGGCAAATATACTATATATTATTTTAAATGAATAAATTGTGAAATAACACAAATTAATCAAATAAAATTTAAATTAACCACATAAAATCATTCTCCTTTATCTACGAGTATATCTATAAAAATCAAAATATGTTTGATTCTGGGTTTGTGTGTATATATGTATGTGCGCTATGCGTTACTAAACCATTCATCCGATTGCGATGAAACTTTGGGGATTTGGTGTGCGCATGCCCGCGATGGTTTCTGTATACAATAGTGAGCTATGGCATCATGAAATTATGCATTGGTAAACCGTTCATCGATTGCGATTAAAATTTGGGGATTTGTACGGTGGAGTGGGGAGGGGGAGCTGGAGGGAGGAGTGGGGGGGGAGGAAGGTGGAGGGGGGGGTGGGGAGGGGAGGGGGGAGGGTGGTGGGGGGGGTGGGTGTAGGGGTGGGGGAAGGGGGAGGGCGGAGAGTGGAGTGGGTGAAGGAAGGGGAGGGTGGGGAGTGGCGGGGGAGGGGAAGGGGAGGGGGAGGGGGGAAAGAAGAATTCGGAAGGGTGCTGAGGGAAGGGGGCAAAGGGGAGCTCGGGTGAGGAGGGAAACTCAAGAGCGGGGAGGGGAGCTAAAACCCGCCCGCAGGCCTAGCAACAAAATCCAGCGGAGCGGATTTTTAACTGCTAGAATATTATATATTTCAACCAATTTGCATAAAAACTTGACAAATTATATACCTAAACCTTCCTCATAAATCACTATTGGCGAAAACCGTATGAAAATCCGTCAAGTAGTTTTTGAGTTTATCGCGAACAGTCAGACAGACGCAGCGGAGGACTTTTATTGAGAGATGTATTTAGAGATTTACGTAGAGTTCTTTAATATCAATCGTCATGACTATAAAGCACAAGCTGAACTCACAAAAAAGAATTATTTGTAATTCTAATTCTTACATTTCTTATCTCAATAATCCCCATTTGTGTTGCATTACAAAACAAAGATCCGCTCTAACAGATGTCTGTTGCGTATATTAAATATGAGAATCTCTCCGGGATTCAGATGATACTAAAAAAAGGTTGTAAATCTCCTCTAATTGAATTTTCCCCCGGGAATACAGCCGCTGACAATTGCCGACAATCCCCGAGTAATCCTACTACTTTTCCCGCGGTTCTCCTCTTTACCGGGAAAGCATTTAATAATATATTAAATCGCCGAAGCCATTGCCATCTTGCGACAATCAACTTTAACATTCAAAATGTATAAAAAAATGTTTATGTACTTACATAATATTTAATTTAATTTCGGAGGCGGGTATGGGTACCGCCGCCCCGGGAACCATTTGTGTCGTAGGTCATCATAGCTCGCTATGTTTGGTGACTTAGCAGGGGTACCCTGGTTCATGGGGTGAGATGTTTTGACCTCTCCAGCAGGTCTCTCTGGAGCATTACCTTGCACCGCGTGGAAGGGTTAGATTCATACATCCGTCCCTTCTGGACACACCGACCCCCAGATTTCTACCCACCCCTCATATTTTTTTTCCTTCCTAGAATTTTCTACACTTCCTTTCCTTAAAAAGACCCACCGCACAGCATCCCCAAAGATGCCATAGAATTATTTTCCTCAGGACTTTCCATGTGGCACTAATGTAAAAAAGGTGTCTCCAGCTTTTATCCAATATTAACAAAACATACCTTTGACACAAATTTGGAAACAACAGAAAGTCAGAAGAGCATGATACCCCTACCTATAACTATATATATTTATTTATTTATTTATTTATTAATCATTAACGCCCTTATGGGCTTTTACACATTTACATTTTTATGTTTTAGAACATACAGGTGTGTTTAAAATACAAAGAAAATATAAATAGTTTTTATACATGGTAGGTACATATAAATAAAGCTGGTTAGTAAGAAGTATAGCATTATACAATAAAGAGAAAAAATCAGTTTTATATGTATATACGTATATAACAAATAATAATAATGGTGAGTTTTTTTATATATGTGCAATTTATGTGTTGAATACAGAGCGAAGTTGATTTTAAACAAAAATACATACTACCAACTTGCACCGCACTAAAATTAATATACGAAACAATTCCATTTTGACAATTACTTTATCGTCAGAATTTCTGCTTTAATTACAATCAAATTAAAATGTTAATCAAAGTATAAGTCGTTAAAGTCATTTTGTTATTATTACCTATTACAACGATAAACAAGAATAGTTTTTATAAGGTTTGTTTATAAATTATAAATAACTAACCTTTATTGCGCCTTATATTATTGTAGGTGTTTTTAACGGAACTTAACTATGAGGGTTTACAATAAACTGTGCACACAAAATTTCAAGATGGGGATTTATAGTTCTATTGTAAATATTCCAAAACACTGAGTTTAAATTTGGTCACTGACAGATGACGATAAACATCGATTGAGTTGTATTTATTTCCTAGTCGATGAAGCCTTTCGATAGGCGAGTTTTCGAAGTAATTATTAGTAGGCGCGTTGACAAAATAAGGCGCATTCAGTCTTGTATTACGGGTAGGTACTCGCAGTTGGATTAGTTTGGTTAAATCAAGGGCGTCCAGTCTGCCATTTGAAATATTGAAAAGACAAATTAAATCACTCATTGTTCGTCTTGAAGTTAATTCATTTAATTTTAGTAAGTCCATTAAAAATGTGTAGTTAAGTTCTTCGATTGGAATTCCTAATTTATAGTTTATAAATCTCAGAAACTTATGTTGTACTCTCTCAATTTTTTGTTGGTGAATCTTATAAAAAGGAGCCCAGATTGTTGAATTGTACTCTAAATGGCTTCTCACTAACCCAGTGAATAGCAATTTAAATGAATTAATTATTTTAAAATCTTTTACCGTCCTCAATATAAACCCTAAGCTTTTCATGGCCTTGTTAGTTATTTCGTTTATATGAGAAACAAAAGATAATTGATTGTCAAAAATAATACCTAGATCCTTAATTTGTTCAACTCTTTTTAGAAAGATGTTGTTGATGCTGTATTCATATTTAATAGGATTTTTAATTCGGGTAAAAGTTATTGTTTGACATTTTTCAATATTGAGGAAGAGTTCATTATGGTTGCACCACTCTTGTAGCCTCACAAGATTTGTTTGTAATACGCAACAGTCATTGAGATTAGTAATAGTTTTGTAAATTTTAAGATCATCGGCAAATAAAAGTATCATAACTCCATCAAAGATTGTAGTTATGTCGTTGATGAACAAGGAAAACAGCACTGGTCCTAGATGTGACCCCTGGGGAACTCCGGAAAAGATTTCGAATTGATTTGAAAAGTGCGAGTTGAGTTTGACTGTAATTTTTCTATTGTATAGATAACTCTCAAACCATCTCAAAATATGCCCCGTTATTCCAAGGGATTTTAATTTGTGTAAAAGTATTTTGTGTGAGACTTTGTCGAAAGCTTTGCTAAAGTCAGTGTATACTACGTCCGTAAAATAAATAAGGTACCTACATCTGAGTAGAGCAATGAAACATTACAAAAAAACGAACATCAGGAAAAAATACCTGAAGAATGTTTAGATGGAATGGTTTTTAGTTACATGACAGATCCGATGAGGGTGTTACGTTACGGAATTGATTCCCGTGCGAGCTAATAGCGAATTGACCCCTTGCACAGGCCCTCCGCCCCCCTCTCCCCACACCGCGCGGCGCCGGTAGCCAAGCGCCGAGCGGCTCCCCGCACCCATTCCTTCGCCGGCCGTCGGCAGAACAACTGTGTTCCCCGTGATTCGCGCTAGTCGCTCTCCGTGAACTAACTTCACGATGTATTATTTGAATTGTGCTTTGTGCCCAGTACCTAGCCAGACGGCTGACTCCGCATCTCCCGTTATGTGAGTACCAATCTACTCACCTCCCACACCGTGTGCTATGAACTACTTCTAACTTCACTAAACGTGTAGAGAGAGAGGAGAAAATTCTCGTTAGGCTAGCAGTGTAGTTAACCATGTGTTTCGTGCCGAAGCTGGCTTCGTGTACCACCCTGTTCTGTTTTTACGAATAAACCCTTTAAGTGCTAAAACTGTGTTCTGATTGAGGAAGGAGACCCGGGGATTGTGAGGAAAGGAGGCGGAGGAGGAATTGCCAAGCGAACCACAGGCACTCGCCCTGTTTTTAGGAGTAACCTTGCTTGCGCCGACTCTGAGCTAGTCGTCGGCCGTGTATTGCGTGTCCTTTACAGGTGTAGGGTTTAGCAAATGGCCGCAAGTAGTGGCAATGCTAACAAGGGTAAGATTATAAACAAAAGTAGTTATAATAATAAATTAATATATATAACTAGCGCACATCCGTGAAAAATCCTGTGGTGGCAGATTATAAATTACTTCAATTTATCAATATCATTGTTCTCAAAAAAATCATGCCGTCATTTATTACCCTTTTTTTTTAAATCCTTTATTTTTCCCAATTTTACATTTTATAGTTACATATTTTAGATATAATAAAAATAATGGGAACCCACTAAGGCGCAGCCTGTGCGTGGGTAATATTATAGTTAAATATATTTTATTTTAGTACCTAGAAAAAACAAACAGTGGTATTGAAGCAAAAAAAATATTAAAATTGGTTTAAACAGTTTGTACAAAAAGTGTGTTCAATAGTGTACAAGGTAATAATTAGTGTATAGTGTAATAACAGTTATAAGTGTAATAATAAGTGTAAAGTTTGTGAGAAACATAAACTGATGTAAAATTAAATAAATAGAGTTTTTACATCTGTGTGGTATAGCCACATTTTTAACTCTTTTATGTAATGCTGAAGTTGCAACTTGGATATTTTTTGGTAAAAGGTTAAAAGTGCGAGGTCCAATAAAACTACTGTGAGTTTGCATTTGTTTTGTGTTTGTTTGAGGGGTATAGAATACATTATTATTTCTAATGTTTGTTCTCTTTTCATTTTTTTCGAATTTGTTTCTGTTTTTATAGATATATTTCATAGTTTGCAGTATAAACAGTTTACGGAGACTGAATAGTTTAGATTCTTTGTATAAAGCATGTGTTGAAAATGTTTTAATTCTATTAAACATAACTTTGACAATGTAATTTTGAGTTGTTTGCAAAGGTTTTATAAAAACATCAAGCGCACCACCCATCCTATTATTCCGTACATGAGTGAAGATTGCACCAAAGAAAAATAAATCATTTTCAATTTGTCAATATTCAGCACTTCTTTAAGTCTGTAAAATATGTACGTAAGATATCTTAATTTAGAAACGGTATTATTAATTTGTGACTGCCAATTTAAATTTGTATCAATATATATACCCAAGTATTTGATCTTATCAACTTTTCCAAGTTCAAAGCAAGATGAGCATGTTACTTGATTACAGTTAGCAATATTTATGTATTCTAATTTTAAAGTTATTGGGTGGTTTGTTTTTACTGTTTTTATAAAATGGTAGGTAAAATGTTTTATTGTAGTTTAGGAAGAGTTTATTACTATTTAGCCAGGATGTGACATGTGCCAAACATTTTGATGCATTTAAGAAAGTTTCAAGCCATGATTTTCCATTTACTATTATTGCTATATCATCAGCGTAAGATACAATATTACCAGGGATTACAAAATTACATAAATCATTTATATATATTAGAAACAGAACTGGGCCTAGCACAGTACCCTGTGGTACTCCATGTTTTATACTTGTTTCAGAACTATAAAAATTCCCAATTTTTGTTTTTTGTTTTCTGTCTTTGAGATAGTTAGTGAGAATTTTTAATGTATCTTTTTAATGTATTTTACTTCAATAACACCAGTACACTAGCTTATCAAAATTTTTTGATTTGGGCGATATATTTCATCTTAAACTAATCGATATAAATGTTGTATATTCTATCACTTTTATTCTTTAAGACACAAATAGACCATGTACCTACCAAATAACTTCTATGCTACTGGTATGTTGTTTTGTAGAAGCTTTTAAATTTAATTATAAGCGTAAGGATTCTTAGTTTCCGTTTACATCTTTATCTGTGTATTTTGTTTGTGCTTCGTAGCAATCTTTTTTGAAATTATCTCTATATTTTCCTTTATTGTTTAAATTTGTAAGTATTTACTTTGATACAAATAGTTTGTGAAATTTTATAAGAAAAGCCCACTAGGGTGTGTAATAAATAAATAAATAAATTATCCTTTAATGAGGCAAGAGAAGCTATGCAAATATTTGTTCTCTCTTTTCAGGCATAAAGAGTAAAAGGCAAAAAACTTCTCTTACTTCCTTTACGCTGCATATTATATAATACTAGCAGACCCGGCCATACGTTGCTGTGGCTAACGAAAAACAACGCCATTACCCAATCTTTATAAAATCCACACCACCCGCTTGCCAGCTGCCCGCTGCCCGCTGCCTGAATTAAATATTTGAATTTATCGGCTACTCTCTACTATAATAAGCAAGTATTATACATATAAACTAATTAACTCGCCACTAATTATACAATGCTTGCAATGCAACACTGGATATTTGAAAAGGGAAAATCAAATACCTACTTACTCTAGGACATCTATTTTACAATTTCTTCCGCAGAACGAATTTCAAAAGTGACTATAGTACGGCTCGCCAGCCGTATTAAACATTCCTATTCAATCAATCTATCTATTGGTGAAAACCGTATGATTAACGCGCACATACATTTTGAGCGACTTCATTTTATACTATGTAATGAAATGATGATGATAATGAAGCGACTTCATTTTATACTATGTAATGAAGAAAAAGCTGCCGCCATAATTTTTTAGCTAATTACACCTTATAAAATGATCGCTGAAGTTGCCAGGAAAGTTTTAAATGAGCAGAAAAAATGTACCGGGATCTTTTAAAATTGCCATTATGAAGAGGACTTTTCGTTTCTTTAAGTGGTTTATGTTGTTGTTTTTGTTTAATTCTTTTAATAGTTTAAAGAATAGGTAAATTAACTTTACTTTGTTTTGCAAAATAACTTACTGAAGCTCTGTTATATTTTAATTAAATGGAATTAAATCATTTCAAGCGAAATTAATGTTTCTGGCAGGACGATTTTTAGGTATTCATCGGACAAGCCGATGCGAAGTGAAAATTAATGTGGAGGTAGAAAGAGACGTAAAGGATGTAGGTGGTAAAGTATCTGCAGGGGCGTGTAAATAGCCCCAGACACTAGGGAATACTACACTATGTAATTAATGAAAGATGAACTCTTCCCTATGTGACACAAAACAGATTATACAGCAATTCCAAAATCCTCAGTGAAAACAAAACAAAAACTCACACTGAGAATGCAGCTCTCCACACGATGTCCAGCACAAACGACACTAGTTTCCTTCAAATATTGATTTTGCCAAGGCGGTAGTGCACAATCTCAACAGGTGTTTATCACAGAAAGGTAGTTCACACGATGGATATGAATTTGCAAATTAATAGTACGTGCCAAAATCTCACAACAATAATTTAATTATTGGTTAATTATTTGATTATGAATGACATCTATTGGCTTTAACCAACACTCAAGTCGGAAGTAATTGCTTGCCCCACAGAGGTCAGAAAATGCCTGAATTCATTGAATTTCAATGTCACATAGGGAAATTCAATATAATACAACCACCATAGATGGCACCCCCATGGTCCCATAACATAAATTATTAGTTTAAATGAGATTAATGCCCAAATAATGTATTTAAATATATTTTATGGCACGTATCCAGTATCTCCGTACATTTGAACCGTATCTGGTAACTAAACGTTGCAATTTAAAAATAAAAATTGTTGGCCTCTCACCTGGAATACGTCGTAAGTATCTACCTATCTTTCACTCAATTTTATTAATCCATTTCAAGTTATTTTCATCAAGATACTTTGAATATATTTTTTAATAAAGATAAACATTTCCGAGTTGCGAATTGCATGATAATTATTTTAAAATCTCCTAATGGGGCGGAAGTCAGACACGATGCCAAATCAGCCACTGACAGATGAAATCTATGTGAGACAAACATAATATTTTCTTCGTGTTCCCTCACTTGTAGTTTTACTTGGAACCTCTGAGTAAAGAAAAATGTTTTTTTCCCGCTGTGCCATAGACTTAGAGGTTAATGGACTTTCAAAGGAAGAAATCTTGTGTAGCATTTTAAAAACCTGAAAATCGCACAAAAGTAAAAATGCTATAAACATGTCCTCGTACATAGGGAACGTACCCATACTACGTGACACGTTTAGGGGGGGGGGGGGGTCTTCAAAATGTCACGCTTGGTACAAATGAGCGGCGGCGGGCTTAGGTTTAAAAATTGCAAAAAGTTGGTCACGTAGTATGGATACGTTCCCATAATGTAAGTAAAGATCAGTATACCGGTGTGGATTTGTTTTTCAACAAATCTATAGATTCATTCCGAGATTGATGGAAATTTGCACACTTGAATTTTTAAACAGTAGGAAGGTCATTGTCTACATGAGATTTCAAAAAACAACCTCACTCCTCATTCCCACCCCTTAAAGCAGAACTTTGATACTTCTAGATTATATTTTGAACGCTTGACGTTCAAAATAAGGGGAAAATTACTGAAAAAAATCTGTTTTCGAAAACTGTGTATGTAAAACTCGAGCAACGCGACTTTAGCTTGTACTTAATATTGGTCAACTTATTGGAATAACTTTTTAAGGTTTTATGTTGTAAACGTCAATGTAATATTTAATCATTGAATAATCTTAACGAAACATGAAACAGACACAAATCAGACGATAAAAAGGTAACGGCCGCAACTGGGGATTGAATTCAGGATCACTGTCTATCAGGACAACGCTCAAGGAAAAAGGTCAAGGGATAAATCTGCTTTTACGTCTGTTATCTTGTTCTAATTCATATTTCGTTTATATTTAATTTATTAATATTAGCTTCTTCTTCAATGACTGACTAAGGCAATAACATATTATTTTATTCAACCCAATGGCGGTCCTTCAATCAATTGGTCAAAGACCTCCCAAAATTATAAGAAGATAGTAAAACATAATATTATAGAAATCAAAACAACCGGTATTATTCTAATTATTTGAAATCCACCGCAAGGCTACCGGCAGCGGCAATTAGTGACATCTAATGCTACGTTTCCACGCTTGCCAAGTCTCGGCAAGCGTCCACAAGCGCAAACGTGTAAACAGGTCGTTTGGCTTGGCTTGCGTAGGCTTGCAAGAGCTTGCGAGAGTTTGCCGCCGATCCAGTCGGGGTCGGATCCAGCGGCAAGCTTCGGCAAACGCTCATTGGAACTTTCGAACTGGCGGCGAATGCACGCCGTTTTTGCTCCATGCGGTCTATGATAATATTTATAACATTACGAGGCATATGTATGAAGTATGACACGTGCCAGACTTATTAAAATGAATACATACATAATTTTAATGCACTTATGTTATGAAATTTATTGCGACTGGATTTACCTAAAAAGTCAAAATAAATAAATAATATTTTATTGATGATTTACTATTTATTATAGTAAAAAAATATATGATTTTTGTTAGAATAACTTTTTTTATAATACAAAATAATTTTATATAAGACACGTGATCCTCGAGTTCAGGTCCCAATTGCGATCATCATTTTTGAAGCGAAAATTTCTTTAGTACCGTTGTGATTGAAACTCGATGAAACGAAATAGTGGTACTAAAAAGAGACAAAAATCTATAGGATTTAGCCTGTGAGATAATTCTCCTCTTTGTGCGAAGTGACCTGGGTCGATTTTTATGAATCTGTATCATTAATCATCTTCGTGGTCGTCGAGCTTTCCTTGTTTTTGTTACACTTTGCTTGTATTTCAAATAAAAGTTTGATAAACCAAACGCAATAGCCTACACAAGTTCGGCGTCCGCCATGCTCGGGTGTAGGTAGCGTACCGACGCATTCACAAGCATGTAAACGACTTCCAAATGCCAAACGAGATTTGTGGACGCTTGGAGCTTGTGGAGGCTTGCCAAGCCTTGGCAAGCGTGGAAACGTACCATAATGTCTTAAATGGAAGCTTTCTTTTCCACGCACTATGATTGGCTCAATCAATTTACGAAATGTTCCAATATCATGTTTCTGTATCTTTACGTGCCACACAATAAACGAGATGGCACTATGTCTCCTAATAAAAATATTTTCGGATTCTGAAGACAGTTTGGGTCATTGCCGTGAGGGAGAGAGCATGATGAAATCATGCGTCTGAAAGAGATGGTTTGATTTGCGTATTGTACGCTCATCGCATAAAATAATTTACTATATTTAATAATATAATTTGACTTTCAAACCCGTGAGGTACCCACGTGAAATTAATATTATCGTATTTAATCTGATATTGTATCATAATATCATTTTTTTAAATGATCTTCTACTTCTGAAACCCTTGAGCCGCCTCTTCCCATCACCAAATCAAAAGTAGCGAAAACATTGTTCTTCAAATTGATATTTCTGAGAGGCAGCAGAGTGAGAAGTATACTCAAGGTTCAGCTTCAGAATTAGTGCAATTCTCGTGCAATAATAGCTGGAAAGCTAAATGATGGAGTCGTATAATTTCAATTCCGATTTCACGACTTGTTTTGCCTTCGGCTGCTACGAATTTTAGATGATGTTTAGATTGAAGGGGACCGTTGTAAAACAAATTAAGTTTTGTTGTCACAACGCTTAAAGCTGACATTATCCCGGGAAAAGGTTAACGCTGATTTCAGGGACATCATTCACGGAGATGGGGCACTCTAGGCAGAGTGGTTCCCACACCAATGAGATACAAAATAAAAGATTGCGTGTTGGTGAAATGGATTCAACTTGCTATTAATATTAATAATAATAATAATATTGATGATTTATAAAGCGCCGTTTTTGTAAAAAATCATACATTGAAAACATTGATATGGTGAAGTACAGGCAGAATTGCGGACGGAGTTAAATAAGAGTAAAGATGAAAGAGTCAAAATTAAAAATAAAATCGAAAGCAAAAAATAAAGGAAAGAAAGGAAAATATAGTAAAATAAAATTCAGTGAAATAAATAGAAATAAAAAAGAATAGTAGGTACATTCGATAATAATAAGTATTCGGAGAAGACCGATCTTTGGTTTTTAAATCAATGGAAGACATGAAGTTTAATGTGCGCTGTGCGGAAACGAATTTTGTAATGGGATTGTCGAACAACAAATAGATCGAGGACGTTTTTCAGTTAAATTGTTTTGCTAAAATTTTTAGTAGGTTAATGAAGGAGGCCTTCATGATATTCTTTGAAATTTGCCCAAACCTAGCCAGGAGTGTGTACCAACACAAAATTGGGAAGCGGTACATCCTCTTTACTAACGCCATACGCTGTGATTACAGTTAGTAATTATTAACTATCACAGAATTCAGAGTGTTCGTTAACTAATTTAGGATGTATAAAGTTTTGTCGTGAGCAGAGTACTCTATTTTTATATATTTGTTTCTATTTTGGAACAAAGTGTAAAATTAAACACGCCTGTAAAATTTATTTATTTATACTGTGTTTTTACAGATTGTTCTCACACACGTGAGAACAACCCAGTTATAAAAACTCAGTTAATTATACAAATAAGAAAAATAGGTAAAGATTTTTATAAAATAAATCAGCCAAATTGTACAATGGTTACATTTTTAAATAGATTAAATAAAAATTTGATAAAATAAAACCAAAAATAGTTAGAAATTAAAAAAAATTATAAAAATACAAAGTTTACTCAAATGACTATTAAAGAGGGGCAAGACAAGAGACATAATTAAAGACACAAATGATTCATAAAAAATTAGCACATATTTTTCAGCAATCGCAGAGCATTTTTTTGAATCCATATAAATTATCGGCAAAAATACCTACTTCAGCACACTCTATCTTATTATATAATCGACGCATTTGGATCAGAGGGCTAAAATAGGCGATAATAAGTTCATAATATTGTGACCCTGATCGCAGTTTCATCATCCTTGAAAGTTCTTCAAATCACCAAGTAATACAAAATTTTCACCATGTTTAAGTGCAGATATTACAGAAAGGTAAAGTTCTCATTTTCTTTAATTTAGTTTGGTTCAATCCATGACCATGGGTAGTGAGTCTATTTTTAAACTGTTTTTTTTTCTATTTCAGGCCCTTAACGTGTAAAATTAGCTGCCCAACGAACGGTGAAGGCACTGGAGAGTTCATCCAGATTATAATCGCAGATCCCTAATAAAGAATTCCAAAAATAGAGAGACGTAAATCTCTCCCATCTGCGACATCCTGGGGGGGACCCTTGGGAAATAAAAAAAGGCGAGTTGCAAATTTAAAATGTTACTTGGAACACGATAAATGAAATTAATTGTCTGTTTGAATCCGATCAAATTTTAATGTAAAATTCATTGGGATTGTCTTAATTCTGGATATTAATCCCAGATTATCCTAGATTGAAGAAAAGATTGTTCAGAATTTTTAAATAATTTTTTTCTTTCTTTCTAATATTGTTTTGCGCCCTTGATTTGACATTCGAAAAAAGTGAATAATATAAATTTGCCAAATATTATTATTGTAATAGCTGGTACCCGGCATGCGTTGCTATGCCGTTTAATAAAGAAATTGTTTCTCCCTGCATGTCCTTTTCCATTCGTCCCGTTCCCCTTCCGCCTCCCCCTCTTCTTCCGCATCCCCTTGCCCTCTCACGTTCCCACTCTGCCTTCCCTCTCCCCGCTCCCCTCGTCCCGGGAACCCCCTCCCGAGTTCCCCTCCCCTCCCGGGTTCCCTCCTCCCGCGAACACCCCTCCCGAGTCCCCCCCCCTCCCGAGTTCCCCCCCCCTCCCCCCTCCCAAATTCCATTCATTCTGTCCCAGTGCATTCAGTTTTCAAACAGCTCGCGTGCCACCTATTGCAATTTTTTTATACAAATTTCATAATGTCAGAGCTCACCAGTAGTTTTATACAAACCATGTCCTGGCAATAACGAAAACAAAAAAAAGAATTATCCAATTTGGTGCAGTCGTTCGGAAGTTATGCGCGTACATACATTTCGGCGATTTATTTTTATTTACATAGATTTTTCAATAATGGTTTTCCATGAAGCTTACTAGAGTTTAGTTGGAACAAACAATACGGTAGGGTGAAAGTTTTACGCGTATTTCAAAGAAAAGTGCTCCATTGAACTTTTCATTCAGTCCAAATTCAGTCAGTGGAACCTCGTTAAGTACGAGGTTACTTGCGAAAGGATTGTAGAATGGTAATGTGTTACTAAACATATTCCCAGCCATTTCAAGAACATACTACCTAAGACGATGTTAGGAGCATCTTTTACTCTAAACCGACTTAAAAATATATTCAACAAATATATGTATTTTATAAATAAAGATGTACATATGTTCATGCGGTACAGACTACCAGGTTATAAGTTATTTTATAGGAGAAGTCTAATGTGTTTTTTCTAGGTGTATTTGCTTTTAAGCATCTCGATTGTTTCGCCCTTTGAAGATATTCGGAATATCCTGAATTCCAAGTTCATCAAAAATCGAAAATTTGAATACAAACTCCAATTTGAACTCAAAATCATCAAAAAAAACAATAACCGAAGTTTATTTCTTAATTGATCAAATCATTTTCTGGTCAATTTAACCCCAATTACGTTAAATATGATATTGCCTTTCACAGTGTCGTCTATTATTTTACAACCGAAATTTTAATGGTTCCACTGAAATTGCCCACTATTTCTTGCTATTAATTAGACGACTGAGATGGTAGAAATATAGATGAGATGGTAATATATCTGGACAGTATCCTTACTGTGATTTTTTTATTAAAAAAATATTATTAAAATTATTATCGTCTGAATTTGAAAATCACACCGGTTGGATATTATGTTCATACATTAAGTACACATATTATGTTAATACATTACGTACACAGTGGAAAATCAGGTACAAATCTGCAACAGTGAGCTTTCAACAGCCCCATCTGTTATCTGATTGTAAGACATTGTCAATAACATCTTGCCTGGAACGTAGGCTAATGAAAAAGGAAGAGCAACACGGCGTAATAGCCCAAAAAATATTAGCTACTTTTGGTCGTAAAAATCTCAAATCAGAGCACACTTCTAACTATTCTAACTTCTACTTCTAACAGTGGGCCCAGGAGTCAAAAAGACTTAGAGCCCGTTCCCACTTCAAAGACAAAAAACCGGTCGTAGGACGTAGGACGCCTTGTTCACAACTCCATTAAAAAAACGGAACGATAAAAAAACAGATTTCGGACGCCCTGTTCACACTTCCGTTTGAAAAACGAAACGATAAAAAATTGTATTATCACGCAGATGCTACTTGCATGCTTCCCTGCGACTGAAAGCGGGCGGGTTGAGGGGTCGGGTGTATGCTCACGCCGGAACAGAAGGCGACAAGTATGAACAGTTTCATACTAACCTGTGAACGAGCTAGTTCCGACTTTTATCCTTCAGACAAAACGTGCCAGATCCATTTTCAATCGTGTCAGACATGAGTGAATAGCTTCATATATCCTCCACAGCTACTAGCGTATTCGATTTTTAAACGGAATGGCGTCCGATTTTTAAACGGAAGTGGGGACGGGCCCTTACGTAAACTGTCGACTACATATCTTTCATATCTGAATAGATCAGGTTTCTAGAAATTACCCATTTAGTGCCTTTGATAGACAGATCAGTGGGAGGCAGATCCTCTGGAGCAGCAGAATGTTATACGGTTCATCAAGTTCATCCCCTAAAGGCATTCCGCCCTCACCGCTTTATTTAAAAGCCGTGTGGAAATTGGATTCATTGGAAATCGACACAGAATTGTTTATTTGTCTTGAATTATTTGATTAGTGGATTATGTTTTCTGTAATGTTAGTAATAAACGATAAAATATTGATGGTGAATGTGCGACTGTACACGTACATAAATGATGATTTAAGTGGTTGTTTCTACTTGCCCGGAATATGAGATTCTTAAAAATCTCATTGCTAAAATGATTCTAAAAATTTTCTGGTTTCCTCGGATTATTAGGAGAAGTAATTAAGAAGTCCAGCTTCGATTTATAACATTCATATTTGAACTCCATACTTTACGCAGTGTTGTTAACTTTTCAAACGACACTCACCCGATCTTTCCTTATTTACCCAAAGCAATGGCCATTTATTCAAACTCGCACACACATTCTTACATAAGTGTCTCACTCTTCCAAACTCACAAACACTACTACACCGGATTAATCGAGTTGTATTTTATTTTTAAGACATTTCACTTATTATTTTTAAGTTCACATTACAATACTAGGCAACATGTTCAAAACCCGGGGAACAATTATTATTTTTTTTTAATTTATGGGATTTACGAGTTATTAATATTAAAAATGTTTGGAACACGTTCCAGAGTGACTTTGTTCTCTTATTATCGCTATGGCACTGACCGCATATCAGAATTAAATGTATTTAATCGGAATTAATTTAATCCGGACGTTGCGGGTTTAAATCACGGCGTACACACACTTTTATTTGAAATAATATATGTACATAGTTCTTGTCAAGAAAGCGGTAGATACTTTCAGTGTCAGAATTTGAAGAATTTCAAGTCGAAATCGGAAGAAAAATCGAAAGAATCGAAACTTTCAGGTACTTCCCAAACTTTCTCTCCCCAATTACCTTCCACTTCTGACTGCCTTCAGACCCCCAATATACCCCAATTTCAAGACGAAATCGAAAGAAATCGAAAGAAAAATCGAAAGAATCGAAACTTTCAGGTACTTCTCAAACTTTCTCTCCCCAATTATCTTCCACTTCCGACCGCCTTCAGCCCCCCAATATACCCCAATTTCAAGACGAAATCGAAAGAAAAATCGAAAGAATCGAAACTTTCAGGTACTTCCCAAACTTTCTCTCCCCAATTACCTTCCACTTCCGACCGCCTTCAGCCCCCCAATATACCCCAATTTCAAGTCGAAATCGAAAGAAAAATCGAAAGAAGGGAAACTTTCAGGTACTTCCCAAACTTTCTCTCCCCAATTACCTTCCACTTCCGACTAACTTCACGCCCACAATATACCCCAATAGTCTTATTGGCTCCATTAAGTTGGTGCAGTTGAGACTCTTGTGTGGTACGTATTAAAAAATTGGCGAAAGACCACAAAAATCCCTTTTTAAGAATCTGGAAAAAGAAAGAGAAAGATTCCGTGATTACGAATAACCTGACCATATATTTGAAAATCTCCTACTACCATCGCAATGAGCAAAACATTTTGCTGGAGTCAAAAGATAGAGAACTTATCCAGCGAGGAATTTAACTCCAGACGCCTGGGAGGGAGCCAAACATGATGCCAACTCAGCAACTAACCAGTGGATTTAACTGATGCTAGTGACCTGCTCTGAATAGTCAAGTAGGTACTTTTTAATCCATCCCTACTCCATCCCCATTTCGTTCAGTCTGGATACGTTTTACAAAATTTTTTGATAATTGCACTATTAAAATAAGTTAAAAAAAACTATTATTTATGTATTACTACACCTACCTAACTTGTTAAAAATTTTCAGTCACGAACTGTGTAATTCAACTGTCTTCAAAAAGACCCAATCAATTAGTAATAATTTCTTAACCCAAGTACCTCAAACGTAAGGGTAGTCTCATACATAATTATTAATGTGGTGCCAAGACGAAATTTCTCAGGCGTGAATTTCACGTAACAGTTACACTTGCATTAATGACACACGAACGTACAAATTACACACAAACGGATTAACACTAGGATGAAAAAATAGCACATGGAATAAAATTACAGCAAAACGTACAAACTAGAAGTGCTGTAGACAAGTAGACCTCGCGTATAAAAAAGCACGTTTCTGATTATCTCTTATTTAATAAATCAAAACCATAATTTCCCCTGAAATTATAAAATTTGTAAGTGGGTGCTCAAATTCCTACGTAGGTACTTAATTTTAAACCATAAATATTTTAGGTAACCTTTTTTCATTTCAAATAATGAATTATACAATGTTTCCAAAGAAATGTTTTCAGGCCGGTAGGTACCATACATTTGATTGACGACTGTACGAACTCTGGCGGAATAAAAAGGAAGTATACAACAAGGTCACCATCAGATCTATAGATAAATCAAATGCTGAATGGACGAGTTAAACAAGGAATTCGCTGCGCTCCGTCAATTTCACGTAACGGAGTCCAAGAAAAAATAATCTGTTTTAAATAGGTAACTAAATTTGAGAGTGTGCTAAGTTAAGGGCCCGCTACCCGAATCACTACCGATTTCTTACATATCTCCCTTAAACACGTTAACTTTTAAAGCTCTTAAAAATATATATATGTTACTCTTGAAGGTAATATCTAGACATTGCCCACGCCGAAACGTCAATTATATAAAATTCCCTTGATAGAAAAAAATCGCAAAGTATGCTCCAAAAATTATTATAAACACGTTTTTTTCAGTTATTTTACAAGTTATATGTATGAAAAAAAATCAAAGTGTTTCTCTAAATGCTGTTTAAGACAGTGCCTGCGAGATTTTTGCTCTATTTTAAACGAGTCATGTTTTATTAAACATTTTCGCAATTTTCGCATCGATTTTGTCATCTCTCCATTTTCTTCTTTTAGGGCCCGGTTGCGGAGCCTTAATAATTTTGTATAGAGAAAAAAAAATTAAGTTACGCTTTGGTGTAATTAAAACAGGTGTTATTCTCTCCATGGGCAATTTCGTCCATGTTAAATTTCGCCCGTCTGTAATTATTGCAGTGTAACATCGGTGCGTGTAATTCACGCATATGTAACCCATTATTATGCATTACAAGAGAGTAGACAAGGTAATTCACTGAAAGTTACCTTCTCAATTTTCTTCTTGTAACCTACATTACAAAATTTATAACAAAGGCAACTTTCCACTTCAAGCATAGAATACACATCAAAAACTCTCAGGCACCAAAAATAACTCAAACTTTTCAAAACATTTTATCAACCCCCCTCCCAAACAGTTATCCAAACTCGGTGAATAAATGAAGTGAAAATCGATGAACTGAACTCTTGGCATGGCAACAACTTTCCAATATTGAGAACATTACTTACCAATTACGATATAATTAATACCCTAAACTTAAACTCGGCTGAAACTTTATTCGAAGGAACCCTCAAGAAGGTACAACTGCTAAAGAATTTAATAGCAACAAGCCTAATGCCCTGTTATTTTTTTAAATTAATGTAGATTACAAACGCTTTATATCAACTGGGGATCCTAAATCGGTTATCATAAAGAATATTAATTAATAAAACATACTAATTTCGGTTTTTGGTGCATATGTGCGTGCGTGAAGTGAGTTGAAATTATATTCCTGCGTAATGCGAGAAATTGTTTAAGTTCAATGAACTTTTAATTTTCAAAATAGGAACGGATAAGATATGATTTTAGATTTTCACGGCCAAAAGTATTATTAAACGACTTCGAAAAGGAGGAGGTTCTCAATTCGACTGTATTTTTTTTTTTTTTTTTTTTTTTTTATGTTTGTTACCTCAGAACTTTCGACTGGGTGAACCGATATTGAAGATTCTTTTTTTATTTGAAAGCTGGTGCTTTCCGTGTGGTCCCATTTTAATTTGGTCCAGTTCTGACAATGGCATCCATGAGAAAATCATATAAGTCTTAAATTTGCATCAAGTATGTGCGCGATAAATGGACGAATAATTCAATATCACGCCAACCGATTTCGATGATTCTTTTTTTTTTGGAAAGGATGTACTTCAAGGATAGTTTGGTTAGGTTCTGATTATGGGATCCAAGACAAAGTAACGGAACTCTCCAATTCTGAAGAACAAATTTACGATACTCGGCCGAATCTTAATCGAATTAGTTAGTGTACTTCAGATTCACTAAAAAACAAAAAATAAACAAAAATTTTAACAAAACAAAAAAACGACTTAAAAAAATGCACTAAAAAGTAAAAAAATAATTTCGTATTCTTCTACAACTTTATAATCAACTTACCTTTTCTACTCATCAATATGTAGGTACGATTGTTATTTTTGGAGTCGGTGTCAACCAAGGTACCCGCAGCCCGGCGTGTTCACTTGACAGCTCCTCATTTTTTGAAGTCGTTTTTTTGTTTTGTTAAAATTTTTGTTTATTTTAATTTATTTTTTGGGTGTGATTCGGTGTTGCGCTACCTCCTCCTTTAGCCAACGTTTCGGACAGCGTTACAGTGTCCATAATAAGGGCAGATATGATATGATGGTCCGAAACGTTGGCTAAAGGAGGAGGTAACTCGGCATAACACCCCAAAAATAAATAACAAGGAACTGATAAGTTTAAATTATATCAGACATGCGATACAGTAGGTAACACAAAGTCAATGTTCCTGAGGCAAATATTTTTTTATCATTTTTATTTTATTTTATTTTATTTATTGGGGAAAGTCTAAAGATATTTTACACTTATAATAATAACATTAATAATAGGCACACATAGTATCCAATAACAGATTTTCACGTAAGTAATTAAAATTATAATTAAAAAGTTAAAAAAAAGTAAAGGACCTGTACCCGTAAGAAATTAACAAAATTATATCCTTGAAAATTGTAAAAAAAAGATATAAAAACAAAATACAAACTATAATATAAACTGAAAATCTGCTTACTAAATTTCAAAACATAAAGTAGTCAGAGTCCGAAATCTATTCTCACTACACAACAGCAATAGTAATAATATGTACATACCTACAACTCAGAGTGAACACAATAGTAAGTCAAATGACAAGCATGTAAATGGAAAGGATTCACAGCAATAACATAATAACTTGAAACACGGTAAAATAATTATTTAATGTTAGCTATGACATACTTTTTAAAGATACTTGAATTACATTATGAGAATATGTCTACATTAATAAAATTCTTATCAAATACATTACATGCTCTGAATATAAAAGCATTTTGTCTGAGATTAGAAGAACATTTTTGACGATGAAAAATAATAATAAATAATTAAATAATTATGCAATCAAGTAAAAAAATAATACAATTGTAACATCCCGTGACTTTTCAAGGATCTGGTGAGAAAGACATATAGATTGTGTATAAAATAAAGGGATGTAAACAAATTTATTTGTCTTTTAATAAAATAAATATTGCCGTCACAAAGTGAAATCCTTTCAGAAGAAGTTTTCTTCGAAAAATTAGAAAGATATCTGTTTATCGGAAGCCGAATATTTTTGAAACAGTGTGCCCTCATAGAATTTGCAAGGGTTTGTATATTTGAAATTTCAACCCGACTGCACTAATCTCTACTGGTTTTTAGTCATGAACTATTGAGGTTTAAAATAATCGCGAAACTGTCATAAAAAAGTTAGAAAACAAATTTTTACTCTGTTTTTTTCCAGTAATTGTTAAATAAGTAAAACGATTTTGACGATTTTTTCTTCATATTTTCCGACAAACTTGCTTCGTTCAAAGTGATCAACTCGCTGTCTTTCTGGGGCGTTCCGTACTTCTCCTTACATCTCCCAAAATATTAAAAAAATCTACCCAATTCGTAAAGATATTTGCCTTGGCTTGAAATTGACAATGTTACCTCTTGATTAATTAAGAGCAAAGGATCTTACAGCTCTGCCATGCAGACCGAGATATGACGGCAATTACCGTCTTACTTTTAGATACATTAAATTACCTCCTTGTCCATTCTGTTAAACTAAACATCATATCCGTTAAAATCGAATCCATAATTTTTTTCGTAATCGTTTACAACCCACAACTGTACAAGATTGATTTCAATTCACTATTAACCCTGTAGGACCCCCTTCAAACTATTGGACATCAACTCCAACTGTCAGTTAAACATCATCTCCAGAAATTCCAAGTTCATTGACTTAATAACCTTTGGATTGGATACTCCGGCAATAATATTGTATTGAGTTTTCGTGAGTTCTGACGCAAAATGGATTAATTTGATGTTTAATAATGTATTGGTACCGATATCTAAAGTTTTGCTTTCTTCTTGAGGGTTTCCAGGTCTGTCACGATTTTATTACACATAATATTTAAAAAAAACCGTTAGTGCAAATGATTTGGATACAGCCGTGCATTTGGGCATAAATTAATTTTATTTTTATTTTTCAAGGTACAATCCCGTTAAACTGCAATATTTGTCAACAGGATGCTCATTTTTAATTACAATTTAAACATGCATATATAAATCAAAATCAAAATCATTTATTGTACAAAATTTACATTTAGTACAAAAGGTATAACTTATAGGTACCTATATCCTATTTCTTCCAGTTAACCTAACATGTTGTACAGATTTGAACACAAATGAAATATAAATATAAAAGTGGTGTAATACAAAGTGAATTTATTTTAATTTATTATATAAGCATAAATATAAAAACTGTTGTACCTATGAGAGGTATTCACTTAATGTGTAATGAGACCTGTTCAGAAGGAATGTTTTTAGTGATGACTTAAATCTGAGTGTATCTTGTATTTGTTTAATATCATGTGGAAGGTTGTTGTATACTTTAATGGCCATGTAAAAGGGTCCTTTTTGGAAAATTGTTTTTTTTGCTTTTGGTATTAATAAATTTTCTGTAAACCTTGTAGCGTGTTTATGTGTAGAGTTTTTTTGTGGAAACTTTTCTGGAGATGATCGCACTAACATGCATAACTCCATTATATATATGTCGGGGACTGTAAGAATTTTCAAATTTTTAAATATAGGTCTACATGAATCCCGATTAGCAGAGTTTGTCATTTTTCTTATACATCTTTTTTGGATGATAAAAACATTTTTGGCGTTTACCAAGTCTCCCCAAAAGATAATTCCGTATGATAATATAATAATTCATAATATAATTACTATAACTATACACAACAATTAACACACCTGAATTAATATAAGCCATCTTTATTTAGTAACCATTGTTACCAACTAAATAAAGCAAAGAAAATATTGAAATAAAACAATTGTTTTTTTTTATAACTACTAAATTTATTTTATTTATAACAAAAGACCGCTTACGCTTAATACGAGCATCTTCAGGGTACAAAATTAAACTAATAAAAGAATTCATTATGTAAGATAGCATTTTTTTTACAGGAGGCCATGAGGAAAATAATTTCCCTCAGGGCCTATGTTATCTGAGATGCTGTGTGGAGGGTCTTTTTGAGGAGAGGAAGGAATGAACATTGGTCTTGAAGAGGCCCATGTTGTAGGAAGGAGGAAACACAGAGGTTGGCAAATCGTTCCACAGCCGAGCTGTTGTACACAAGAACAAGTGGAAGAAGCGACCCGTTGTCATTTCTCATCTCCCCCGCCCGTTTCTGCACAGAGTCGAGGGAATTTTTCAGGTATTTTCAGGAGCTCCAGACCAGAGGTAGCTGCCAAATTTAACCGTGGGGCGCACTTGTGATTTGTACAGGGTTAGCAGTTGTGTACTATTAAAGTATCTGTGGGCCCTGTATAGTGCGCCCAATTTTGGGAGGCTAACTTTATTCTGGCTTCGATGGAGCCCCCATATCTGAGCTGATCACTTAGAGTTACACCAAGCAAATTCATAAGCAATGGAGGGCCTGTTTGGAAGATTGGTTCCATTGAAGGACAATAGATTTTCATTTCGATCCCTTTTAGACGTAATGAAGCATGATATTAAAATCTAACGAAAGAGAGAGATGTGTACATAAGGGGTTACCTTATTATATCTAAAGAGGTACCTAAATGATTTATTTTTTGAGTTTATACGAAATATATCTAATATAGGGCTGTTGGACCCACTTAATTGATTTTTAAGAATTGAAATGTTTAAAAAATGATTAAAAGTATTTTTTAATCTAAAAATTAATTTTGTTTTGTATCCATATGGTGTTTCATCTATGCAAATTGTTTATAAAAATGTAGGAATGCACGTCTCAAAATAAGCTCTTGAAATATTAATTTTCTGAAAAATAAATAGTTTAACTACATATTGCTCGTTACATATTATTTATAAAACGCAGGCTGGAAACCAACCTTTTTTTTTAAATGCTAATACCAGTCTCAAGTATTTGATTTACACGTGTCATGTTTTCCCTCCTTTTCCATTAAATCCTCCTTCGACCCAGATACATCTAATATGAACTTTCAACCCTTGGGTCTATTTGAAATTCAAATACACCACATAAATAACATTCTGACAAACTAGAAAATCTGAAACTCTTGAGTTGCAATAATTTGCCGAAAAATATTTTATACAACCCGAGAGAGAGATAAGAAGATGGATCGTAGAAAAATAGATCCAATTTATTTACATCTTTTGAAGATTTTAGAAGCATAGAAAGTATTAAAAAATATTTATGGAATTCACGACAAATACACTTCAATTTACTATTTAATGTTATTTCCAACCTACCGTGCATTTGTAAAATAGTGCGAATGTGGCTTACCTGCTAGGGGTGTGTTGTGTGACTGAGGAAAGGGAAAAGGGAAGGGTGACGACCCTGAAAGAACCTGACTAATCAGATCTATTCACCAAACATGGCTGAAGCCATTTAAATATTATGGGAGATATTGTAGGATGTGGAAAAAATTACTATACGGTCCAGGCCCGTATAGTAATTTTTTTTTCAAATACAGATGTAGCCACCCATTTTATTTATTACACCTACCATTTCTATTATGTGTAAACATTTTCAGCCCCTATCTTATATACAAGGGGGTGCTCATCGAATTAGAAATTTCTGACAAAAGTTATGGATTTTAAGTAAAACACGTAATTTAAGGTTTATTAAAATTACAAGTATTTTAGTCAAATAAGTATAAAACGTATTTAAATTTGAACAAAATTTAGTAACAAAGCAATAATTAACATAATATTTGTCGTAATCTTTCAAAACTATGTTTGTTAACTCAATTATGAATGTTTCAGTAGAAACGATTTTTCTGTTTTGTTTGACGATGTGAAGTAAAAATTGCTTTTCGTCCTCATTCTTAGTGAGTATCGAGTTGTAATCTTCAAGTAGTTAACAACATTGTTATTTTTGTTTCCGTTTTAGAGAACTTTCTTCGACCTTTTCTAGTTTCTTGTCGATTGAGGTTATAATCAACTTACGTTCTCATCTTTGATCGATGAGAAACGCTCCGTCTTCCGCAATTTTTATCAAATTCAAAGCGCTTGCATGGGCAATATCAAAAAGTTTGTCTAGTTCTTTTATAAACAAATACTTTCCCTTTCTTTGTGCTTCAGAATTTCTTCCTCTATTTTTATTCAATAGCAGCCAGTTCTTAAGAGCGTTTAACCAGCCAGCGGACGAAAATCCACATTTCGTCGAAAGTTGTTCTTACGATCGTGCAGGGCGGTTACAATGAGAAAGATTAATTATTCTCCGTACCAGCTTTTTAAAATTAGAACTCAATATCGAATTTATTTCAATTCAAATTAGCTTTAATTTATACCTTAATCCAAAAATGCTGAAAGGCGTGATGATAAAACTATTAAAATAATGTACTTTTTGAAGTTATTTTTTGATAATAAGTATTTATCATTTTTCAATAATGTCTAAATTTAATAAGAATGTTAAAAAAATCTGAAATATATTAGTTTGTAAGTGCGCAAATAAATACACAAACGGACCAATTTTCGCCAAGAAACACATGTACGTACATATTTTTTAATGATTTTATTGAAACTAAAATTAAAATTCTAAAACATACGTTTGCTAGATAATGTATTGATTTATTTTACTGCATGATTTTATTATTTGAAATGGGTGTGGTATAATACAAAAACTTTTTTGAAAATTTATCAAATCTGCCAACGACCTATGGAATAACCTTATTATACTAAAAACTAAAAAATTTTCTCAAAATTTATTACATACGAATACTAGATAAAAGAACAATCTTTCAAAATCTATTTATAATTTTTTGTGGAAAAGAGTCAATACGTCTAAAAACTTTTTTGAAAATGACGTATTTCCGGTTTTCTCTGGTAATGCCCTCTTAAGAAACTTAATTAGTTTTTCAATGCAGTGATTTTGTTGTCCGGTCGGAATACTAGATTTATTCCATACTCCATTTATAAGTTCTTGAATAAGTACATGGGCGGAATCTTTCACATTTTTGGAATCGTTTAATATGTAGTGATAACGGAATAAAACTTGCCGAAGAGTAGGATGTTTGTTAAGCCTCATCAATGACTCAATATCTCGAACCCCAAGTAGTAAATTTCGTATTTTTTTCGAGTAGATAAACATATTTTACTATACTGATTCACTTCACAGTCTACTAAATAAGTATCAAATACTGTTCAAATTTGTCTATAAAACTCTTCCGTAGTTTATTTTAATATTTATTTAATAGTTTAACACACGAAACTGGCCTGTAGCAAAAAGTTTAAATTAAGCATTTTGCACAAAAAATTCAAAAACAACACTCGATTGAGCACCCCTTTCTACTTGAGCTATCTCGCTGAAATTTTGCTATGTTATTTCTATGAATACGTGTAACAAATTCACGGGGTGGCCAAATGAAAAATAATAAATAAAAAAATTTTGGACCACCTTAATGTGGATGGATATGATCGGATGGATGGTTTGATAGATGGATATACGATGGTATAGAGAAATTTGGAAAGTACCATTATCAGGTCTATCAACTCAGTTGAAGCCATTTAACCCTTGATTACACCGAGGAACTAGCATCATTGATCCCTTCGGCACCGGTGCATAGTCGGGAAACACGCCAAACGCGTGCCCAACATTTGTACACGGTTGACATTTGTCACATGAGAACGGGTCGTTTCTTCGACTCGTTCTTGTGTTCAACAGCTCGGCTGTGGAATGATTTGCCGGCCTCTGTGTTTCCTCCTTCCTACAACATGGGTCTCTTCAAGACCAATGTTCATTCGTTCCTCTCCTCAAAAAGACCATCCACACAGCATCCCAGATGACATAGGCCCTGAGGGAAATTATTTTCCTCAGGGCCTCCTGTGTGGAGTTAATGTAAAAAAAAAAAAAAAGGGGTCAAAGCATATTCGGATTAAAAAATGAAGTACTTGGCGCGGCCTGATTCCCCCCGAGCCCTCGGTAGCTTCATAACGCGTGTCTAAGTATATGTATTTTAGTAGCAACCAAGTCACGGAAGTGGAAGGACGCGTCGCTTCGCTCTTGAGCGATGACCCCGTGCGAGTAATTACGTAACTTTACAAAGTACCAACAAAATGCAAGAAATGTCCAAGATTTGTGTACAACGATCACTCTGAAATATACTGTCAACCTGTCAACTGTGTAACAAGAGTGATTCGGAGAGTTCTTAAAAAATACGAGTATTAACTATGATCTCAGTAAAAATTGTTAATTATTGATAATTATTTTAGTTTAACTTGTTTTTGTATAATTAGTTAGTAATTCATGTTATCACTTTTAGATATTTCAGAATAAACAAAGCACTTTAATAATAAAATAGTTTCATTTACTTATATATTTCAAAATATATTAAAAACTACTCATACTATTTGGGGTCATCTGTGACCCCATGCGAGCAGTTATGTAATGTTCTCTGTGCGAGTAATTGTGGGTTAAAGCACCTTTTCGATTCTGAAAGATGGTATTTCAACAGAACGATACTGAGAGTATCTACAACTCTTAAAATATGGAACTTTCTTCAAATGTAAGTGCTATTGTACTATAATACATTATTTTAGATTGATAAGTGAACCAACGACATATAATAAAAAACATTTTATTAGAACAAGCCTGAATTTGATTTCCGTTTAAATGTTTTTATTTAGTTTTATTGCTTTTGGTTGTTTCCATAATATAATAATCAATTTATTTTCCACGAATTTTTATACTTTCTTGATATTGTCCTTCACCGAAAAAACTATTTTAACGGTTTAAAAATGTTTATATTTTATCTAACTCACTGATTTAGGTTCGTTCGTAATTGTACGATTTAATTAAAACATGTAGCGCGCCGTTTTTACGCTTGCCACTACACCATCTCTTTCCCCCGTACAGCGCCATCCTGCTCACCCACCCCTAAGCAAACCAGGATGCGCCGACGCCTTCTGCGCATCTCCCACCCTCGAGCCGCTACATAAACCACACCCCGCAACAAGGAATGGGCTATATAACAGGCTGCGCGCCCTAAATCAGTCAGTTCGTCTGCAGCTCGCTCTTGGCTAGTACGCTCTCTTAGTTGCGCTTCGTCCTCTGGCACGACCCTCTAAGGAGTATTCTACTACCATAAGTAAAGCACCAACCAGACCCCGACTGCTGCCTTAGTTGCGCTTCGTCCTATGGTACGACCCTCTAAGCAGAACCACAGTCAGCTTTTGTTGTTCCCAAAGCCTAACGGCAAGGTTCCCTCCGATCCCTTGCTCAGTTAATTAGTGAATTGATACATTGTGACTATTTTTACCATATTATGTGATCTGTGAACTTACTTTCTTAAATAAATAACCTTTTACCAACAATTGTGTTATAAACACTAAATTAATATAATAATACATAATGCACATATATATTTGAGGTAATTTTCCATGTTGGTTTATTTTCGGAGCTTTTGAATATTGAATATTCATTAATGGGTTTTTAAAAACATATTTTCTTTAATGTTTTTAAATTCTAAATAGCATTTCATATGAAATAATACATAATTTTACATCGCTTAAGAAACTTTGCATACCTATTTCAAATTGATTTCTCTATATTTGGTGTCCAGATTGATATTCGAGTTCAAGAAATTACACATTGCTCAACTAACAGATAGAGTTTTTTCTGGTACAAAAAACCATATTTTTTACTTCTTGAATGTGAATATTGGCATGACATTATTTACTCTGTTCCTATTTGAGTAAATCACCTGTTTTGATAATGTAGTATTGATATTTTTCTTATTGAAATAGCGTCCTACCCTGTAAAACAAGAATAGATCCTTCCAATCATCCCCTCGCTTAGTCCTACGTATCCTGAAAGGTTCCTTCAGTGTTCACGACACCGGATATTGCCCACATCTTCGTCTGGGTTTATTGGGAAGAGGGTAAAGTCCTGCCACCGAAAACTTCGCTTTAGTACCTTTTCTCGGTCACATGCGACGTTGGCAATAGAGGGAGAGATCAGGGCCGCCATTATATGGGGCAAAAAAATTTCCTACTCGTTTTAATTTTTTTAAAATAATAATGATTTTCGTGAAAAAATTACCTCAAGTGCATTTTAATTCACACAGTGCATGGTGTAACATTACGGGAACTACATATTTACATATCGCCGTCATATTACGAAAAATCTGTAGGAAGAGATTGATGATTAAGATTCCCAGATTAATTGAATATTGAAATTCAGTTGCCGGTGTTAGCCAATGACATTGTGTGGCTTCGTATAGACATGTTGTGGCTTCACTGAGTGGTTTGTTGTTGGTGGTTGTCCCTTAACGGATGCTGGGTGTGGTTTATATCAGGCTGAATGTTGAATTAACATTTTTTTTATTGGTACTTGCCAAATAATGATCTCTCTCTATTTATACAGGTGCTTTCACAAGATGCAATGCTACCTCATGAGCTTTCTGAACGAGTTTTACTTTGCTTTAACTATTATCTTTGTTTGTTTCACTAACCTGATTTGTTGTATTATGTTTTTTCTTATTGAGCACTTGCATACTGTTTTCCAACAACGTATGCAGGGACACTGGGGGTCTAGATTCATTAAAAAAAATTAACGCTTCGTTTAACAAAAAAAAAGAATCTTGCGAGAGCCTTGAAGGAGTAACCATCTGTTACTTATACCAGGGCGGGTAAGGGGTGGATAACCTTCAATGAAGACATGTTGTAGAGATTTATAATAACTTACCAAAAGCCGTAAAGGAACCCTCAAGACTTAGCCCTTTTCGTAGGACATGTGCTATATTTGTAAAATTAAAATAATGATTTATATCTCTGCTCAACTCGTTCTCAAAAATTATTGAGAAAATCGTAAAAAATCGTCTCACCCTTTACCTAGAAACTCATAAAATCTTATCTAACAACCAGTTCGGTTTTCGACCAGGTCTAGGAACAGAAGATGCAATTGCTAAACTGGCAGATATTATTTCCAAAAATATTGACAGGGGAAATAAGTCTATTGCTCTCTTCTTAGATTCTTGCCAAAGCTTTTGATACCATTTCGCATAAAATACTTCTAAAAAAACTAAAGGCTATAGGTATTCAGGGACAGCTACACAAATGGATGGGTAGTTACTTAGCTAACAGATACCAAAAAGTTAAAATTAACGATTCTATTAGTGATCCGGCCCTTGTAGAATTTGGTGTACCCCAAGGGAGTACCTTAGGACCTATTTTGTTCAGTATTTATATAAATGATTTGTGTAACAGCAATTTTTCCAATCACATTATAACGTTTGCAGATGATACAGTCTTAATATTTGAAGGAAGAACATGGAACGATGTACACTGCAAAGCAGAGGATGGAATAAAACAGCTAAAACTTTGGTTAGACTGTAATCTCCTAACACTCAATTCGGAAAAAACAAAATTTATACGATTTAGTGCGACAGAAGCCGGCCAACCCAAGGAAGCATATAATATTTTCGTACATAAATGCAGTGACTCAACTACCTGTAATTGTTATAAATTAGAATGCGTGGACAGTATAAAATACCTTGGTGTTATATTAGACAAATATCTTAGATGGGACGGTCACGTGGATCTAGTCACCACAAAGGTTAGAAAGCTCACGTACATGTTTATGGCAATCAGAAACATCTTACGTAAAAAAGAATTGAAACTCATTTATGATGCTATGTGTGGGTCACTTTTAGACTATGCATCCTTAGGTTGGGGTGGATGTGCAAAAACTGTTTTGGACAAATTAGCAAAAGCTCAAAAATCACTACTAAGGGTAATCCTCAAAAAACCATTTAGATATCACAGTGATGCACTATTTCAAGACTTACAAGTTCTAGATGTTAGGCAACTGTACATGAGAAAATTAATTTTAAATACCCATAAACAACGCCACCTCTACCCATCTATTAACCACTCTCACGACACCCGACACTCACGGAGAAATCCAATTGTAACTTCCACAACCAAAACATCTCTCGCTCAAAGACACTTCTCTTTCTTAGGTCCAAACCTATACAACTTCATGCCTGATGCTTGGAAAAAAGAAAGCACAGGTGTTCTTCGTAAATTGACCACTACTTGGTTTCAACAATTAGGGAGAAAGGAGAGTGAACTTTTACTACACAAAAAATGAAATCAAATACAAACCAAAAACAACAACAAAAATTCTCAAAAGATACCCTTTTTTTCTAATCTATATTATTATATGTATGTATGTACCTACCTATTACTTTTAAATTAGAAAGCTAACCAAGCAGCTGTTAATCTTATGTTTTAATTGAATATTTTATTTTATTCTTTATATCTCCTCTCTTTTATATTAATATTTATACAAAATATGTACATATGTATGTGGGCTTATCAATAAGCAATGTAAACACCAGTTTTAAGTACATATATATACCTATTATTTTAATAACTGTGCTAAGCAAACAACAGTAATAATTAGGTATTAATTGTTTATTTTATTTTACTATATTTTTTCTGTTCTCACTATATAAAATGTGTACGTAGGATTATAATATGAAAGGCAAACACCAGTTACCACCTTATATTTTAATCATTTGCTTTTAAGTACACACATATATAACTTTTATTTATTTTTATTATCTTTTCAACAACCATGCTAAATAACCGACGGCTATTATATGTTTTAATTGGTTATTTAATTTTAATTTTATTCTTTCTCATCTCATTTTCTTTCTTTTTTTTCTACAACACATGTATGTAGGACTATAATATGCAATGCATACAAAAGTTACCTAAATGTTTTAACCCTCTCAATTTCTATTAGTTACATACATGTACCTATTTACCTTTTCTTTTTTAAATTTATATTATTTTAATAACTATGCTAAACAAATAACAGTTACTAGGTTTTAAACTTTTTTATTTTATTTTATATTCTTTTTGTTCTTTTTATTTCATCAATTTTCTTTCTTTTTTGTACAAATACAAATCATGTTCCATTTTACCCATAATAATTCGACTGTCCTAAAACGGGAATACTCCTAGTTGGGCAGTCAAAAAAAATTAATGAATTATGTATATACATGTATAATCTTGTACTAAATAAATAAACAAATAAATAAAAAATAAATAAAATATACGAACACGCGCACCAATATTTAGTCACCCTAAACCAATTTATCTAATTATTGTAATAATTGTTTGTAAATGAACTTGTATTTCATAAATTGAAAAAAATTGCCTACATCTAAATAAAGATTCGAAAACAGTTGTCAAGCGAAAGCTACGGAAATTGTAGTAGGTACTTTCGATTTAGTTGTTTTGGTACTAAACTGTCACGCGTTATGTGAATTCGAGTGCTGTCTCTAAGTTTAATATTGATAGAATTTTGTGATTGAGTTTAATCTTGGTTTTGTAACACGTTCCTATATAAGTACTTCAATGATCTCAATTCTAATGTTTTCTTAAAAACGAATATACATTTTATCTAAAACACCTTTTCTGGGAGTATTCTTACACGGCTTAGAATGAATCCGACAGTAGAATGAATGAAAACCGCGGAATCAAGTAGTACCTTGGAAAGTTCAAGAGACCGCCTCTTATTTCGGTAGCTCGCGTGCGCCGCACATGTCGCACACGATGATGCGCCTCTGTGAAAAAGGTAACAATGTATCTATCAGCGTGCGTATCTCGCAAAGTATATACCTACATAAATACGTGGAGCACCTTGCGACGCAATTCCTACCCCAGCAAAGCTGTTGGGGTAGGTCCTAAGGCCCTCTAAGTAACGCATCACCTATTTCCCAAACTGTTTCTCGAACCATTAGGCCCACGGGATTCAAGCGCGGAAATTTAAGGCTCCATAGGGCGGGGTGACTGTAAGGCTATTTTATTTGAGACTATCAGAAAAAGGGTGAAGGCATGAAAAATATTATCTTATTATATTATATTATCATGTGGCAATCAATCCGTTACGCAGGGGAAGGTTTTCTGAGATTTTATTTTATTTTATATGATGCTCTTACGCGGATTGCAGATAACTTAATCTCCGGTCCCTTATCTATAATTTTTTTTTTGTGCATTACAGATTAATATTATCCTATTACAATACACATAGAATATTATATTGGATTATGTACATGTAGGTACATTGTGCATACAACATAAATACATTATTGTGTATCACATCATCTGATTGCATAAATAAAATTACAATAATACATATTTTAGAGCTCTTGCCTAAAATCACTCTTGAAGCGTTCAAGACTAATGTTGAAAATGTCAAGGGACCTAGAGATATCATTTAGCAGGACAATTCCTCTTGTCATGCTGTGCTGGGCCAGAACATCTGTTCTGTTATGTTACAGGTAATAATAGGTACACGGTCTTCATAACTAAAATTTGTCATAGGTATCTATATAGATTAGTTCGAGATTCGGGGGGGGGGAGAGGTGGAAAGGGGGAGGGAGGGGGGGGGGGGGGGGAGGGAGGGGGAGGGAGGGGGAGGGAGGGGGAGGGAGGGGGAGGGGGGAGGGGGGGTGTGCTTAGAAGATCAAAGACAAAAGATACAATGGAAATATGTTTAAGATAGGGTTATTCACAAAATTAAACATATTTCCATTGTAATTTTTTTTCTTTGATCTTCTAAGCACCCCCCGTATCCACCTCTCCCCCCTTTCCACCTCTCCCCCTTTGCACCACTCCCCCCCCCACCCCTCTGTTGATCTTCTAAGCATCTCCCCTTTCCACCTCTCTCCCCCCCCCACTACTTCCATTTCTACCCACGCCTGTCTTTGTATACTTGATAATTTAGTTTTTAGGACATATAATGTCCTGATGAAGAGAACATCGTTCTCGAAACATCTTGATTTTTTAAATAAAGATTATCGTGGTGAAAACAAAGTGTCTTTAATTATTTCATTAATAAAATGGTGCCACAAAGTGAATTTGCAAAATTTGAAGAAATATAATATCAGTTTCTACAGGGCCCTCGAGCTGACTTTTCACAATATAACGGCGCAATACAAATCATTTATATGTGTAATATTATTCTAACCACTACACTTTTGTAATTCTGTGCGTTGAGCCTAGTACCGAAATGAACACGATCACTCAACAAAAGCCAGTAGCTTAATCAGATTACAGAAAACTTTTCGTTATCTCAAGATCGAAATCGCGTGGTCACCGCAAGTTGGGACATTACCCAAGAAGGTCAGGGGAGGAACCCTAACGGGTATCTTATCGCAGAAAATACGGGCTGTAGAGTGGTGGAATAAAATGGAAGGATATATCGAATTAGAGAAAGTAGTGCCGAAATATATCAATTTACACATCGCAGATTGGAGAATTGGTTGAAAGGTTTTTCATTATTCATTTATCTTTCAGATTGATGGGGGAAATTTTTGATAATATTACCGAAATTTACGGTAAATTTATTGAAAGCAACGGCAAAGTTAGGGGCGCATTGGGCGATCTCTCCAGCCGGACTATCCTAGCACAGCTTTGCACCGCAGAAAGGTGGGATGGATCAATTCTTCCGTAACTCCTGGATACACTGATCCCCAGCCTTCTATTCACCCCTCATATCTTTTCCTTACCAGCACAACCAGCCCCCCCCTCATTTTTTTTTTAATTATGCAAAATACACCAAACCATAACTTTACCCATAAAGCGGCGAGTGGCAGGAGTTCTCGGTGCGGGCCAAAACTGTTAGCACAAAAATTTAAATTCTGTCCATCACCACCATTCGTCACCAAAGCTGTTTCTTTTTCTTTTACTAACACTATTATCTCCTTTTGATGTTGCCTATTTTAGGAGAATTATTCCACGGGCTGCTACTTCAATTTATCTCTTGTATAATGTTAATGTAAGTACTTGCATACTGCTTACTAACCCCGTATGCATGGACATTGGAGGGTCTAGAGTCGTTCAAATAAATGTAGCTTCGTTCAAAAAAAAGTAGAGTCTTGACGTGTGCGGTGAAGGAGGAAACCATATGTTTCCTTGTAACGCCGTTGGTAAAGTGGTGGGGTCCCCTCCAATGTCGGCAAAAAAATTTAAATTTTGTCCATCACCAAAGCTGCCGACTCAAAAATTTAAATTCTGTCCATCACCAACTTTTGTCATCAAAGCTGCCGGCACAAAAATTAAAATTCTGCCCAATTCTGTCCAAATTCTGTCAAAAGTCTCAACCTTCTTTTCTTTCGCGAAACGCAGATATCCGAGCCTCTACACTTCTCCCATCTAGACTGTTCGGGCTTTACCCTCGCAGGCTAGTTCAGACTCAACGCAGGCGTCTGCCTCACAGTTATTTAATTAGCACTCATCTAGTAGAAACCTCTGTAAAACTGCTATTGGTTTGCTAATTATATATCGTCAGCTAAGACGCTGTACCTAAAACGATAACATCACTTCATCGTCTTCATTCATAGAAGCCCAGCCTCTCCTCACATAGCTTCTGGAATTCTTTCACTCAGCTTTGCCTGTGATGGTTTACTGGACATCTTCCCTTAGAAATTTCACTCAGTACTTAAAGTCAAAGTCGGTCTTCTGGCGTTCTTAGGCCCCACTTGTCCAAGCCATCTTAATTTCAACTTTTTTGAAGAACAAGAAGTAGGATTTCGATATTAAGCTTATCTCGGATCATCGGGCTGGTTAACTGATTCCAATTTATAAAACCTGGAACATACTCTCTTTATATAATTAATTCTTGGTCTAACATGAGCTATTTATTTGGGTGTTTATATCATGAATTGTTATATTGCTGACTGTTTATTCCACCATTAACTAAGCCCTGTGTATAAAATTAGATTGAAAAAGCTCCTGTGAATTCTAGGAATATTTTTTATTCCGTCTCACAATTCTTGAGGGGACTTCAGCAAGAAAAGACGTAAATTAAAATTATGATGAATTTTAATCTTATGAAGTAAATCATTAGTGGAAGGACGATATTTAAAGTTCGATGGAAGAATTCAAACATTGTTAGGATATTTGTAATCGGGGAATGTTTGCCTTTCTTGAAAAATAATAATAGAAAAATACATTCTTGAACAAACCACATTCCACTTGACAACTTAAAGCTTCGCTTTAGGCCTCCTTGATCTGAATTTCTTTTGGTAAATTGACCGAAAATTTTACGAAAGGAAACAAAAGAAATCTTTTCGTATAATAAACACGTTTCCGGTGATTCAGAAACTTTCTATTTTACTGTATTGCATGGCGTTTTCGTTTTTCGCTCGCTTAGTTAAACGTCTCGTACTTGCGATTTCTCTCAATGGACCAGGCTCACTCCTGCACGGGGAGTGAAGGACATAAAATAGAATGGAAGGGAAGGAAAGGAAAATAAAATGAAAGGAGGGGACCTAACCTCGATACAAAGGTAAGTATCCTAAGGCTGTCTGCGTGTGTTTAGCCTCTGAAGGCTGATGACAAAAGCTCGACCAGAAAATTCGGGAGAAAAAGAGTTCGAGTGTAAGAAAATGTGTTTCATTTACTAATAAATGTCGACGTCACGTAATCTATACAGTGGAAAGATATAGACAAAACCATGTTTTGTTTCATATAATTTGGTTGTATTTTTTCGTTGTTTGTTGGAGAAGCTTAACTGTGAGTTTCCACAAAAAATCCACACCCGCGCAGCGCGCTGATCCGCTTCCAAACTGCAAATAAGAGGGCAAATTAAAGTGTTTGGAATCTACTACGATTATAATAATGTATTCGGGCCTTCCTTATGTATTAATTAACTTAACGGCTACCGTTATTTATTTATTTGTAAGAAACAAACATCTTTTACATAATTACAGTGATAATGTACAATATAAAGTTAACTAAAGTCAAACCACAGGAATTTCTTATGCTAAAGTGAATTGGCAAAGAAGTTTTATTATCTTAAAATTCATTTTGGGTTATAGGAAGGGTAGAGGAAGAGAATTATAGGAAAAAGATAGGAGATGCTCCTGATACATTCCATACTCTCGTATTAATGGTTGATCGAACGCGTTACTTCATATCGGTATTTCTTTAAGTTATTACTAAAAATGTCAATTCTGTGAAATTTTGTATTATATTGTGCACATGCACGAGAATTGGGGAATTTATTCTAATATTTGTTCTACACGAGGGCAAATAAAATAAATCGGTTTATCGGTTTTATCTTGACGGAATATGAAAATTTATTAAATTGGTGAGCTCTGGTGAGTCCAGGCCATTATTTAGAATTTTAAACATTAGGATTTGATCGAAAATTAGAAGCCGTATTTGGAGGGAGTTGAAATTGTGAAATTTAATGGATTCGGTATAATTTGAGAAGTGTAAGTTAAATTTATAATTTATGTGTTTAAAACATTTTGTTTGAATTCTTTCTATTCTTTCAGTATGGGCTTGGTAAAAAGGAGTCCAGACCGGTGTACAGTGTTCCAAGTGCGGGCGAATATATGAAGTGTAGGGAATATAGAATGTTTATGTTTCGGAAGGGTTTTGCTATACGAATTATAAATCCCAGCATTTCATTGGCTTTATTAATGACTTCATCAGTGTGTTGGATAAAGTTTAATTTAACATCCAGTGTTACTCCAAGGTCCCTGACGTAGTCTACTTCATTGTTATGTGTGCCGTTCAATGTATATACAAAGTAAATTTTATTTTTATTACGTTATAAAGAAAGTAGGAGAATATATAGAAACTTAATAAGGAGGCATACATTAATTACATGAGCTCAGAAGGGGGGGGGGGTCCAGCAAAATCTCACGTTACTTGAAAAGAATATACGAAGTGGCCCAAATTATCTCACCAAGGGGAGGGGGGGGGAGTCTGGATTGGAAGGAAAACGTAATGTATACCCCTAATGGAGCACGTGTGACTAATAAATAGCACGGTACATACTACCATTGCAGGCGAGAAGAGCAAATGTTAAGAGTGGAACTATAAAAGCTTTGTAAAATTTGAGAGTGAAGAATCGTTTATTCAATATTTTATAAGAAAAATTCTCATTTTATAACTTTTGAAGTTAATTCCCATCAATTTAATATATCATTGAAGAAGATGATAACAATAATAATAATCCAAACGAAAATATTAAAGAGAAAAAGACACGTTATTATTATTTTATAAAAAGTCAATAGTTCCATATAAAATAAAAACATCTGTGACGCTATCTAGGTTACAAACCAAATCTTAGAATGATTGTTTCCATTAAAAAGGGTAGTTGCCAAATTAATAATATCGAAAAAAAAAGTTGATGATAATATTGTTAATTATAAAATTTTAAATATGAGATTTACAAATAATATGACGGTTTGACAGAAGGTGGCAATGGCGAAATTGGTTAACGCGCACGTCCCGGTTAGACGGTTAGAGAGATTCTGAGTTCAAGTCCTAGTTGCGACTTTATTTTCGTTTAGATTATTGTTATGTTCTTCTTCAACGATAAACTTTTATTTATTCATTTATCGCGTTGATACCTGAGAATTTCACAATGTTTTTCGGTGAAATTCTCATTATGTTTTGTATAGTTTTTCGGAAAACTGTTTTTGTTTTCAGAAAAAGCGAGGGTATTTTGCTATAAAAATGATTTTATAGTAGATAATTTTGGGGTTTTTACGGGGAAAACTACGAAAAATGTTTTAAAAATTGTAAATTTCGCGGTACTCGTAAAATGGCGAAATTTACGTTTTCATGTAAAAAATCGCGATATCGCAATCGCGAACTTTTCAGGTCTAACTGATGAAACAAAACTCAGAATTCCGGAAAGAAATGTTGAACAGAAGACAGCCGAATACCCAATGACAACCCTAGAGGATGTTAATGCTGAAAGCTACTATCAAGGGAATAAGTTAAACATGATAAAAGCACAATGGACCTCTATGCCTTGCGTCTTATGGGGACTATATGCAGAGTACTCCCTTGTCAGTAATAACAATGTAAAGGATTTGGGTGAAGTAATGTAATGAAATGATTGATTTATTATTAAACGTACATCCGAGATACAACCACGTGGTACAAAATATACATACAACCTACATTACCTATGCATTGAATTCAGTCTCTTTCATGCTTTGTTAGATTCCGTCGAGTCTGAATACATTTCTGGCAAATTCAAGTAAATTCTGGCAGCGTAAGCATGTACCAAAGCCTTTTCAGAATTGGGGCTTTCTGATGTCTATTGGGTCCTATTGAACAATCAATAAACTCGAGTCTATTGGGGCGCAAATGTACATAATAGGGGTTCACAGTGGGGGAAATTGTTGGGGATTTGGGTGTTTTACAAAGTTAACCTTTTTTGTAATTTAACGAACTTTTTAATGAACCAATCTATTTTTTTCAATCACGTTCATAATTATAAAATCAAATCAACATGACGTACCGTTTTGTGGGCATACAAACAAATCTAAAAAGTTCAAAAAGGACGTGGATAAATTAAAGTCGGAGTCACAATAGTAAAACCAAAAGAACTGAATATCTGTTCCATGAAATAAAATAAAAAATATATATATATATATAATGTCTTCTAAGACCAGAGTGCATATTAATAAGGACACGACTTCGAAGAAATTTTTTTTGAGAATGCATTTTATTTTATCAAATTGATCTATCGTGGTTGATACATTCTAGTCACTAATAAAGCTAAAATGTAAAATTTTAGCACAGATTTTAGAACTCTTAACCGTTAGGTAACCGTAAAAGAAAAAAAAACATAAAATATCTTACATTAGTCAAATGATACGGTTCCGTCCGGATGACGCAGGCACAACGCGCTGTGCCACGAGAACTGCATATATACTTGAAAATTGATGGGAAGACTTTATTTTGTGCTTTTTTCTTAGATGGGTCGGCTTTGCACGTTATGCGGGTACGTATAAACGGAATCATTGAGCCACTTTTTGCAGATAAGCGACTGATTGTTTGATACAAAGTTACATAAAAAACAAATTCCTTGTAGTTATTCAATGTTGGTGGTATACAATGTATACATGCAACCGTACATTATCTGCCTTTCTCGATGATATCCTTGCTTCAATGCCATCAAAGTTGGAATCAGAATTTCGTTGTGTTGGTGGACTACTGTAACCTAGCTTCATTTTTAAACGACTTCAAAAAGGAGGAGGTTCTCAATTCGACTGCATTTTTTTTTATTTTTTATTTATTTTGTTTTATTTTTATTTTTTTTATTTTTTTTTATGTTTGTTACCTCAGAACTTTTGATTGGGTCAACCGATATTGATGATTCTTTTTTTATTTGAAAGCTGGTGCTTCCCGTGTGGTCCCATTTTAATTTGGTCTAGTTCCGACAATGGCATACATGAGAAAACCATATAAGTCTTAAATTTGCATGTATGTGCGCGACAAATGGACGAATAAATCAATATCACGCCCACCGATTTCGATGATTCTTTTTTTATTGGGAAGAATGTACTTCAAGGGTAATTTGATGAGAGTTTGGTTAGGTTCTGATTATTGGGTCCATGACAAATTAACGAAACTCGGCCGAATCTCTTAATTTGACCTTTACGTCGCTATGGTCAAATTATGTCTGTCTCATATGAGCAGCACGTTTAGTAGGTTTTACCCATATTCAGACAAATTAGTTAGTGTACTTCAGATTCACTAAAAACCAAAAAATAAACAAAAAATTTAACAAAACAAAAAAACGACTTCAAAAAATGCACTAAAAAGTAAAAAATAATTTCGTATTCTTCTACAACTTCATAATCAACTTACTTTTTCTAATCATCAATATGTAGGTACGATTGTTATTTTTGGAGTCGGTGTCAGCAAAGGTACCCTGCCCGGCGGGTTCACTTGACAGCTCCCCTCACACCGCGGCCCCGCTCTCGCCTCTCGCCTCGTCAAGTCGCTTGTGCGATACAAGCACATCTCACCTATAACTATGAATGTAGTTACAAACCTACCTTGATTGACACCGACTCCAAAAGTAACAATCGTACCTACATATTGATGATTAGAAAAAGTAAGTTGATTATGAAGTTGTAGAAGAATACGAAATTATTTTTTTACTTTTTAGTGCATTTTTTGAAGTCGTTTTTTTGTTTTGTTAAAATTTTTGTTTATTCTGACTTAACATTAAAATTGAATTTCCAACCAACAGTCATTATTCTAATTCCGTCTTTCTTGTTTAGTAGATATACAAAAGCTCATTCACTTACTTGAAGAATCTCACATAGCTTTATTGCCTCTTTGGTAAGTTCTCTTTTAAATTAAATTAAATTTATTTCACTTTACGTCTTCTCATGTTCATGCCATGCTTCAACATCTAAAGGTGCGGGTATACATTTAGGAGCTCAGCTGTCCGCGAGCCACAAGTTCAAATAATTGGGATTTGGGATGGGGTTTGGACGATGGCATCGAACCACTCGTGGCGATCCACCTCCAGACGAACATACTAGGTACTAGGGTGTGTCGATTATTTCAACTTTTGAATTCCAAAACGACCGGGTTCTCAGTTCACATTCAGACCGTGTCATGGGAAGTTTGTTGCTTTTCTTTCTGCTCACGAACCTCCGGGATCGATCGTCTAATTTATTTTGTGCTTATCGGTTTGGTTCCACCGTTTTTTTAATGTAATTATCAATCGGTCAGAGGAAAATTTACTGAAACTGTTTAATATCTTATATATAAAAATGTCACGGTGTTTGTCCTCCTCCGATGGTCACTCCTCCGAAACGAACATGAACGTTAAATGTCAAATTTAAAAATTCGCCTGAAATCAAAGTGATGCCATATAAAACACTACAGATACCAGGCTATAAAACTATACAATTCTCTTCCTACACAATATAAAACAACTAATATTATTGAATACAAAAAAAAACATAAGAAACTGGCTACAATCTTTCTAACTTTTAAGTTATAATTTGTGTCGAATTGAAGTCGATTTTTATTGTTTCTCTTTTTTATATTTAGCTATTAACACTCTTTTGTTTTACTATTCACAATTTATAATTTATAATTTAATCTGAAAAATGTCCTCCACAACACAGGTGAACTCCTAGTGTGGAGGACAATATATTATACCTTTGTAATGTAAATGTACTAAGAATAAATAAATAAATAAATAAATAAATAAATAAAAAAAAGAAATCAGTGTGGAATTTTACAAAATTAATAGCAACATTTTCGGAGAAGCGACATTTTCATGTAGTGACGTCAAGAGCCCAAATAATGGATTTATTTAATAAAAAATAAATAAAAACTGTACATTTGACTAACATTTTCGTAATCTTAATAAAAAAGATCTATCCACACGAATTTTTCCAAGTCGTTATGAAATCCATGCAAGTGGCCTATTGAGAATAGGTAGACATACAATAGTCAAATAATTCTCAATTATTATTCAACTTTGTTTTCAATATACAATTTACATTTATGTTTTCAGGAAGATTTATGCGAGTTCGTGGTTTGACTACGAAGCTTTCAAGATCCTGGAGAACAGGGATTTGACAAGAAATTTTCCTCACGCGAAGACATGATTGCAAAAACAAACAGTTGGCTGACAAATGACTACTGGTGGTTCACGGTTGGTTCCTTCCTTTTCCATAGATCGCTGGATGTTCGTTGTGAAAATATTTTTAACGAACGTTACACGAGCGGTTTTCGCGAACGGTTCAAGTGTATAATGTATACCCACCATTACAAGTGCAATGCAATAAGGTAAATAAAATGTTACATTTATACGTATACATAATTTATTTTGCCAAGCGGGGTCATGAGGTAAAGCAATAATTTTGTAGGTTTATCTGTTCACAAAATTACACTCCTTTAAACTTGTAGGTAGGTTTTAGAAATCGGTTTTTCGTGTTAATATCGCATTCTCAAGAAGAAAAAAACAACAGAGTTATCTTCACTAAAAATCAACAACAAGTAATAAAAAGGTGTAGATAATAGATTTAAGCCTTGGTTTGAAAGTTGTTTGAAAAATACCACGCAATAGGTAAGGGAGGTTTTGGCTTGATAAAATTATATCAGGGTGTAAATGAATTCATTAGCACGGACTAAAATAGTATCGTAAAGTGAAATGAAAAACTGCTGAGTGATGAAAAAGATTGCACTATAAAATACTCGCTCAAAGCACGTTATTTTTACTTGCACATTTGGAAAGATTATTTTTGTGATAATAAGAATGGAGAAATGATGATTAATAATTCACAGGAAAATCAGTTGGAAAATTACCTTTAGTTCAGGAAATGGACGTTGTAGTACCTAAATTATTATGTCAATTCATTCAGTAACTGTAATGTATTGAAAGAGCTTCTAAGTGATACCGACAAATGTCAGCAGGAAAAGTGTTTCAATCGATTGCCGACGTGGGTGCCCGAGAGGGCGGTGGCCGTCGAGTGTGGTTCAGCCTACCGCTCAGTTTTAATTAGCCGCTAGTATAGACAGGTCATGTGACTTGTAGCATAATTAGTGTAAATACTTAAACTCATAATAAACCAGTTTTATATCAAGGACCTATTGTTATTGAGAAGTACCCCCACAGAACTAATAGTGTTTGAATGTAAATAATACCAAACATTACAGAAACTTATCATTATACACTTTCTATCTATCAAATTTACTGATAAACATCCATTTAAGATACGTTGATGGTTGTTTACAGTTGTGTAAAGTTTAAAACGCGTTTATTAGTAAGGCCCTTCTACGAATTTGATTCACTGGATCGTACCATGTCTTCCCTGAACATCCATGACTTTTCATTAGTTCACTTGCGTGTCACGCATCCTCCCGACATTCCTTTCTCCGTCCATTCACTCTTCATGTCCAAACCATCTAAGGCGAACTTTATTTTATGCGTATTTAGTTTCGATCCCTTACCAGTTCCTTGTCATGAACCAGGGTTGGAATCAAAAATCCATTATGAGTCGCTAGCCTATCTTCCGTTGGTATTCACCACATATAAAGAACGTAAATATTCCATAAAAATAGTAGAATACATATGAATAGAATTTTTCAAATCGTTTGATGTCCACATTTTAGAATTTAGGAGGCGGGTATGGGTACTGCAGCCCCAGGGACATGGAATGATAACCATGGGGGAATGGATAACCATCACCTCTGCCATAGTTCATCCCAAGTGGTTTGCTACGTTTGATGGCTTAGCAGGGGTGCCCGGGTTGCGTATTTACAAAATCTATACCGATTCAGTCGCGGTAACGACAATTTACATTTTAAATATACCTCTATATTGGTTATTTTTTGTCACATTGCAAAAACAAAAATTGTTCTAAAATCTAGATAAAATCATCTTTCTGATGTGTATATTAGAAATTAATAATTTTATTTCTAAATATTTAAATTTTAATATTATTCCCATATATTGTAAATACACCTCTATATTGATAATTTTTTATCACTTTGCAAAAACAAAAATTGTTCTATAATCTAGATAAAATAATCTTTCCAATGTGTATATTAGAAATTAATAATTTTATTTCTAAATATTTAAATTTTGATATTGAAAATTTAAAGCGACTGAAACGCGGTTGGGATTGTAAATACGCGTTCTGGCCAGCCTACCGCTCAGATTCAATTTGCCGCTAGTATAGACAGGTCGTGTGACTTGTAGCATAATTATTATAAGTACTTAAACTCATAATAAACCAGATTTATTTCAAGGACCTATTGTTATTGAGAAGTGTTCCCACAGAACTAATAGTGTTTGAATGTGAATAATACCAAACAAAACAACTAATCATTATATTATACTATCCCCCATACTAAAAGACGCGTCATAAATTTACTGATAAACATCTATTTAAGATACCTTGTTGTTTATCAGTCGTGTAAAGTTTAAAACGCGTTTATTAGTAAGGCCCTTCTGAGAATTTGATTTACGTCATGCATCCTCCCGACACTCCTTTCTCCGTCCATTCACTTTACATTCACATGTCCAGCAATTTTTTTCATCAAAGCGTCCATTGCTTAAGCGATCCCTTACCATTTCCTTGTCATGAACCAGGATTGGAATCAAAATTCCATTATGAACCGCTAGCCTAATTTCCGTTGATATTCATCACAAATTCGTAAACATTCGATAAAACGTAAACATTCCGTAAAAAATAGGGCATACACATGAGTAGAATTTTTCAAATCGTTTGATGCCCACACTTCAGAATTTGGGAGGCGAGTATGGGTACTGCCGCCCCGGGGACATGGAATGATAATCACGGGGGAATGGATAACCAACACCTCTGTCATAGGTCACCCCAAGTGGATTGCTACGTTTGGTGACCTAGCAGGGTTGCCCGGATTCATGGGGTGAGGTTTATCTAGATCTAGGGGACCGATGAGTCTTGCCCATTTACTGTGTGGCAGGCCGGATCTGGAGGGATTGGTTTAGGGAGACCATTTTGCCTCTCCTTCAGGATTCTCTTGACCCGTCGCCGTTCACTGCAGTTGAAGGGACGGATTCATACGTCCGTCACTCCTGGACCCACTGACCCCCAGATTCCTACCCACACCTCATACCCTTTTCCCTTCCCCGAACATCCTTCGTTCCTTTCCTTTGAAAGACCCTACATACAGCATCTCCAAAGATGACATAGGTCCTGAGTGAAATGGGTTTCCTTAGGGTCTCCTTTATGGAGCTATTGTAAAAAAACTGTTGGGACATGTTTTATTCTAGGACTGGCTTGAAGCACCTGGGCGTTGCTCGGGCTTTATCCTACTTTAAAGGGGGGGAAAAGGGGATGGGATGTTTTTTTAAATCTCACCTACTCAGTGATCTTTATCATTTTTTGAAGGTCAAGTGTGCAAATTTTCATCAATATCGGAAAAAAACTGTAGATCTTTATAAAAATCGATTCCAAGCCGCACGCCACAAACACTGACTGAAGTCGTACATAATACTAGCTGACCCAGCAAACGTCGTTCTGCCATATAAATGATAGTTCGATGAGGGGGACAAAGCGCCATCTGTCATTCAACCACATAAATAATTTCGTTCTGTTTGAAATACGAACGACGCCGACGGTTAAATTTGTTCATTCAAAAATACTAAAATAGCGATTAAAAAATGTGAGCATCGTGATTAAAAAAATTGGAGGGTGGGGGTAGGAGGGTGAAATTTGGGGTTATGTGTATTTTTGATGCCAATTAAAAAAAAGATATTTTTTCTGGATAGGGACACCTAATCACCTATCGGTATGAAATATACTTTACGACCTATTCTCATACCTACCAAATATACATAAAAATATTCATAAAAATCGGTCGAGCCGTTTTGGAGGAGTGCGCCCACAAACACCGTGAAACGATATTTTTATATATAAGATAAAGTCGGCGTTTTCAAAGTTTTTTTTTTCAATGAAGGCCGTAATTATCTTCTTATTTTGAACGTAAAATATGCAAAAATTCATTAAAAAGGTTTAAAATACTGCTTTAAGGGATTGGAAATGGGGATCGGGTAGTTTTTTAAAATATCTTGATGACAGTTACCTTCCTCTTGTTTTGAAAATCTAGTGATCAAATCAAAACCTACAATTAAAATTACGTCAACTTCGGGAAAAGAAGTAGATCTGCATACAAATCAAATTCACACCGGCCGCCCGCCAGCCCGCAACAAGGCCACAAACAGACACTCTTCTGAAAGATGATAATCAATTTCCCGTATCGAAATATAGGTACCTTTAATTATTGAAATACTGACGGATTTTAATTTCACAGAGTGTTTTTGTCGAAAGAAAAGGACGAGCGAATGGTGCTCAAATAACAAAATTTATGTTATTTGCTATAAAAGGATAAACATTTTGCAGTATCAAATATGTCCGATAGCCCTGTATACAACATAAATTCAACTTTCAATTGAACCTTTTCTAAGCTCTGCGCTCTACCCATCAATATCAATTTAGCAAGACAGAATAAATAGAAATACGCCAATATTATTTTTCTGAATGAAGGATGGTACGATAACATTTCAGGAGAGAGAAAAAATATGAACACATTCATTCTGGAGTATATTGTAACTGATATTATATAAATGAATATACCCACTGATCATAATAAAAGATATCCTATGATCCTACGTACGGAGTCATCTGGAGTTTGCATCAGTTGTTTGGTCTCCATTTTATAAAATCCACATAAACAAAATTGAATCAATTCAAAACAAATTTCTAAAATATCTTTCTTACAAGTCATACGTAAGATTTAATAGTTATGCATTAAGTGTACGAAGGCATCATATTGATGCACTATTCCTGTATAAATTAGTCAATAATAATATTCAATGCCCAAAGTTAAAAATAAAATTCAATTCAATGTACCTGCACGTTCAACACGCTCTTCTGTCCTGTTCAGGGTGGATCAATGCAAGACGAACTCTAAGCAGAATTCTTGCCTGAACAGACTATGCAACAGGTATAATAACGTATTATCCAAGGTAGACATTTTCAATTGCGAACTTACCAAATATAAGAGGTCCATAAAAGAGTATTTCTCCGATGTTTCGTGAATAATGTTTCTATTGTACATATTTCTGTTATGATTTGATTTGTATGTACAACCTCTCTCCACGGCTACTAATGTATTGATAAATTTTTTGTTTTGTAATTATTCGTTTTTATATATTTTTTTGTTTTATATAATTATCCCTCTCTGTTACAATTATTGGGATTCAATACATTAAAAGAAAGAAGAATTTGTTCAGACCTATTTTATTTATTTAAAATCGTTACCAACTTATTGAACTCCCCTGAACTTCTTTCGCTAATATGTTTCCATGTACCTAGTCGATCAGTTCGTTTCAAATTACCTTATCATTGCAACAACACAGGATCGAACGGTGAACTCAATTCCATAATGAATCGCCATGTACTTGGAAATAAATATGTTTTCGATGAATCTATAAACATTACTAGTTTAACCTCATACAAACACTACTTAATTAAAACTGTCTGTCGGCGCTTCTCAGTTTGGCTATAATCAAATACAGATTTAAAGTATTAATTTCTTAATACATAATATCCGGGATTTATAACATGTTGTATTGTATTTATAATAACCTGCTCATTGTACTTTTTTATGTTGATAGTACAATTTCTATTGTTCTCTTTTATGAATTTTATATTTATAATTTTCTTTTTTTTATTTATGTATATTCTGTATTCATATGTAAAATAATTGTAATTCTTTTGTAAAAGCCGTTATAATCGGCGTTAATAAATAAATAAATAATTTTTGGCTTCATATTCCTTTCTTATCCATTTAATTAACTTATTACTTATTATGCTGTCTCAGTAGAGGTAAAGTCACAAGAAGGAAATCCATAATTGGTTTTATTTTGGCTATGTAATACTTACGTACAAACTGAAAAAATGTAAACTGTTGATTTCCCGAAAATTAATAAAATTAATAAATAAATAAACATCGCTTTGGTATTGCCACGAATCATCAGAATTGAAGAAATGACTTAATTCGTAATTTGTGACCGTGTGTAAATAGCTAAACATTTCCCCGCCTTCCTTTTCCCCATTTGCTTCCCCTCCCCACCACCTTCAACTTCATATCCCAATTGGGGATGCCATATTGTCATTGGCTCCAGACGGTTGGAAGCAGTGGAAACTCTTGTGAGGTATTCATGTAAGACGTGACGGGCTTTGAACCCGCGACATGTGAATTCTTAGCCGAGGATCTTAACCTTTCGACCACGGTCAATTGGGTGAACTGTTATTGTTTCGGCCTTCGATCATGGATAGAAACCATACAAAGGTAGATAATGTTTAAAAAATTAAATTGCGTGTAAGAGCTCTTGTGGACGGCAACGGGTGTCAGTTCGATTTTTACAACGGACCGTTGCCCGTTGCTCAGTGTTGCATAGTATGAATATTTGTTCATGCGCTGTACATATTATGTACATCCACCCGTTGGCAATATCCGCATCGGCTCGTAGCTGCCTCCGCACCCGTCGGCCCTCGACGGAACTTCCCGTCGTCCGTGCAGTGAACATCGCCAATCGTCTATGCGAATGTGTCAACGATACCCGCGCCGGGCGGACAGACATTTTCGCTCCCAAATATTTTACTTTGTATCTCAATTTGAAAACCAATATGGATCAAAATATTGATAGGGTGTTTTTTATTTCCTTTTGTGGAAAATAGAACAATGGGATGAAACCATATGGAGCTGCAGTTTATTTTACGGCGTGGAAGGAAATCTGTTCGTTTTTACATGAAAATTTCGACAGGTGTATTGGGTAGGCGCGTATTGTTTCTAACGCCTTTCAAAAGGTTTGAATGATATTATGATTGTGTAGAGTGGATTAATATGTTTGTGTAAAAAATGACTGGCGAAGGACCTTGATTTTGTGTTACTATCACTGCCTGAAATGATAAAATACATGTGGCATAGAAAGGAAAGGACTCACCGAAAAGGGTAAAAGAATTTGTAGGGTGGCAATGCACTTGTCTGCTTCCTCTCCCATCCTACAGGCACAGAACAGCAATAGTCGTGAATTTCGTTTATTTTATAGTACACGGCAGAGTTATTTTAATGGCGATTAACCGATAGCTGAAGCACAAAGCTATATATTGCGGCGGGAGTTTATTACAGACTGACTATGGGTAAGCTTGACGGGTAGGCAATAGGGATAGGTAGAAAAAAAAGGAATTTGCAATAATATTAATAACAATCTCAAGCAGTGACAGTATGTATGCGTGCTATGTAGGTATGCGTATGCGTAGGTATGTGTATGGGCGTAACCAAGGTTTCTTGTTTCATTCGAAATAATTAAAAAAAATGTTTGATCTTTTAAAAAAGTAAAGAAATATCTAAAAAAATAATTTCATTTATTTTCCGTAACATACTTTCTTTTTTCAAAATACATATGTAACATGTGTATTTATTCTTATTTATATTTTCTTAGTTGTAAAACAAGTATAAATGTCAATTTATTACTGCAATAAATTTATTGCATTTCTTTTTATTTTCCATCATACCAACATGTACTTACTACAGAACACATAAACATACAAGTACAATTAATTATTTAAGTGCTAACTTATGACTGCATTTGTACACTCCCCTTCCATACACAAGCAAATGATTCAAATGGAAGAGAAGTAAATTATTTCAAGATGTTAATTATTATCAAGATGTATTTATACCATAAATAAATTTAAAAAAAAAGATGTAACCCACAACTTTTTCTTGCTCTTAATTGCAGTAATGTTTTATAAAAGTAGTATGCTATTATTAGTTTTTTCTTTCTAGTAGACATTAGGAATGCGTATTCTCACACACTTATTGTATCATACTGATGAGATCGAAGACATCGGGAGTGTCTCCATTTGTAGCAAATTAAAACCAACGATTTCCCGTCGCGTTCGATTCCATGAAATGCATCTGTAGCAGGCAGATCGTAAAATCAGGCAAATCATGATGCGCCTCAGGCACTTCACGATCAGCCGCCAGGCACTTCACGACGTCGCTAGGCGCATCATGATCTGTCTGATTTTACGATCGGCCGCCGACATATCGATCGAATACGTGCACCTCTGTAAAGTATTTTGACAGTCGACCGAGATGCTCCTCACTTCAGTTGGAATTTAACAGGATCCAAGGGCGGACGTACTGCGGCTTCCATAGAAATCAGATAATGGCGGAACATGCATCGTGACACGTAATTTTAAATCATGTTATTTTTTTATTTATTTTCTTTATTGGGAACATTTACAGGTTTATAACATTACATGCATTAGAAAACCACAAATTACAATAATTAGGTTATAAACCCAATAACTAATGTTCACATCATGCACCAATAATAATGAAAAAATCTATAGTTATTAAGTTTTTTTTTTTTTTTTGCTTAATATTATATAGTAAGGAGCTAGATGAGCTAGGGATAACCTAGCTATACTGTCTAATAAATAAAGATACAGACAAGATAAGATAAGATAAAAAAAAAAAAAACAGAGAAAAGTTCAAAAAATAACTAAATATATATATTTATATATTCAGTCATTCCCTCAACCCCTCTATGTTTTCTATGTTTTTCTATATTATCTATAATAATAATGAAAATTGAAAAACACCAGATGTGATGTCGAAAACGTTATTTGTAAACATATATAAAAAAACAAGGAAAAGCAAAATAAATTAAACAATTATCTTAATACTTGTTAAGTCTTTCAATTACGGTTTCCAAAACTTATTTGTCTTTAGTACTTGGTCGTGATGTTTAAATGACCTGGCCCCTGACACATCATGCTTTTCTACCAACATTAAAATAAATTTAATGATAATGTGTCATTTGGTAATTTAACTTACGGCGTGCGTTTTACACGACCACATATATTTTAAACGATAGAGTCTTAAGTCTAATCCTTACAAATAACATTTATGTGCTTAACTTAATAATTGCAATGAATAGTTATATTGTTTAACACGATTCCTCTTTTATATCATTTGCAGGATTGATGTATATTCATACTACCTTTTAGCACATACATACCTACTCTTAATACATTATTACTTGAGCATCCTTCTTTGAACCTTCCTATATTCGCGCATTGGTCTTTCAGACCGACAAATCAATAATTCGTTGTTTTCTCAAAAATTAATAAAAATGGGTTTTTGTGGTTTTTAATAGCTTCTTAATTTATCGCTAGGCATTTGTTCCTAGAATCCAACGATATGCATAAACAGAAGTAAGTTATAATACACTTGATGTTGACAATTTTTCTAATGAAATCTCGGTCTGAGAGACCACGCGTTAGTATACAGGTTATGGCGCGAGAGCACGAAGGTTAATAATTACACGTTATATAAAATAATCGTACTTATAGAAAAAAAACACACGTATCGCATCGGCCCGTCGCGCCAAGTACCTACTGCGGAAAGAAATATCTTTGCCTTTTAAACTATCGAGATTTTTTATACGTCTATAAAAATCAGGCCTGTTAAAATCCTACTTATGAGCCCCTTTTCGGTAATGGATTTGTGGTACAATGTGATGAAATAAGTTCTTTAGAAAAGTTACATTTAAATATTTGAGCCAGAATTTCGTTTCATTATCATTATACAATTGGCGATACATGATGTGCTACAACCAAAACGCATTGATTAGGTGACGATTTCAGTTTACCTTCAAATCTATATGGGAAGCATTTCTAGTGTGTGTTATCTATTCAGTGGATACAAGGGATGAGTTATGATTTTTTGGATTAAAACAATAAGGAAAAAAAACCGACACACTTTTGTATCGTTGTGTTTATACTCGTCAAAGGGGAATGTTTATTAAAATATTATATTCAAAAGCGTGGAAAAGTTTGCAAAATGCTTTTAAATAGCCTTGGTGGTAGCGAAATGAAAAAGTGTTTAATGAAATGTTTCATTTCGAATTTATTTTCGCTATTCCCGTCACAGTTCTCATTATATTTCATCCGCAAAGCTGTGTTGTTTGTTTTTTTTCTGAATTTTTGTTAATTTGATATTTAATTTTTTGTTATTTTATTTTTTCATTCCGTTTGATCAAATACTTGCTTTAAAAGGTAATTTGAAGACATTTTCGCTGAAGCGAGAATTAATTCGGGGGTTATTACATTTCTATTTAGGTATGGGTTTATTACTGAAATAAGATTTACGAAATGAGATATATAATTTAATAGCCTCCCGGCGTGCGTTGCAATGGCATATTCAAAGAAATAAATTGTTTCTCCCTGCATGTCCTTTCCCATACGTCCCCGTTCCCCTACCGTATATCCTTTCCCTCCCGCACACCTCTTTCACCTTCCCCGCCTCCTCTCTCCATCTCCCCCGTCCCGCCAACCCCCTTCCCGCGTACCATATATTCAGTCCCAGCACATTCAGTTTTCAAACACCTATTACAATTTTTTTATTCAAATTTTCATTTTTTATATATTATATATACTCATTTTTGTATATTATAAGAACAATCAATCAAATTTGGTACCTTACATAGGTACTTATTTAAAATATCTCTAATTTGAAAAATCCAAAGACAATTCTTTTGTTACAAAAAAATAACAGCTGCCTGCTAAATTCACATTCATCAAATGCGCAAACTGTCAAGGTGCGAATTTAAAAAAGTCGTTAAGTTTTCGGAAATTATCCAATTTTCTTAATTTTTCTTTTCATAAGAACCATCTACAAAGTATTAGAAAACTTTAAAAAAATATTAATGAAATAGGTAACGCCGTTCTGAAGTTATGGCGTGACCAAGGAAAACGGGGATTAATTTTTATATACCTATGCAGATTACAAAATAGAATTTTGCAATTAATTATAATTATTACAATATTTGCAATTAATTTCCTGGGAGCGTTCAGAAAATTATTTTCATTTGAAATTGAAAATGCCTTCACCGGTTGGTATTTTTTAAACATTTACTGATGTACATGGTTGCTCTGCCGAAAAGTCATTTTTAATCCCTATTGCTAGAAATCTTATTTTTCCGAGTTCTTATCTTATGTCGGCAGTCCATTCAAACGAATGCAATTTCCGTTAATTCGTACAAATATTTTGGCGTTGAATTTAACGTTAGGGGGTTCAAAAAACTAAAATTCTAACAAAAAACTAAAATTTAATAGAAAAATAATTTCCCTCAGGGCCTATGTCATCTTTGGGGATGCTTTGTGGAGGTTTTTTTTTAAAGGAAAGGAAGGAGGGGAGAGTTCTAGGAAGGAAAAGGGTTTAAGGGGTGGGTAAGAATCTGGGGATCAGTGTGTCCTGGTCATCCGCCTCCATGAACCTCACCCTATGAACCCGGGCACCCCTGCTAAATCACCAAACGTAGCGAACCACTTGGGGTGACCTATGGCAGAGGTGTTGGTTATCCAACAAAGGTTCTCGGGGCGGCGGTACCCATTCCCGCCTCCCAAATTAAATATTAGTAGATACTCTCATAGAGGTTGGAAAGAATTAAAGAAATTTTAATTTAACATAGAAATCAATTGAAAAATCAGCACCATTTTGTTTTTTTTTGAAAGGTTCCCGCTTTTTTTATCTCGTTTCTAATTTTAATTTTGCATTAAATGGAGATCAGATGACATGCGTGGCAATTCTGCTTATTGCTGATCACAATTTCTAAGTAGCTGGAATGGACCTAGAATTAGCGAATTGGCGGCAATTTAAATTTATTGATTGTAAACCAACACAATCTAATCTTGTAATAAAACAGATAAACTAATCGAAACTTATGAAAGACCAATACATTTTGCAAAATTAAGCTTTACAAAAAGTCAGACAACAGTTTATCTATTTTAGAATAAGGTATATTATTTACGAATAGCTTAATAGTATTTTGAGCGCTTAAAAAGGAATTTAATATAATAACAAAGACCGTAACAGGATACCTTTATTTTATGTTTAATGAAGCAACGAATTCTGAGGGGTTGTTGCCATCCTCCCCCCCTTCCACCCGCTCCGCCTCTTCTCCGCCTCTTCTCACCACCTTCTGTGCTAGCACGTTCCTGACCGGCAAGGAAAATGTAAACAATAATATTTTGATCCTCGACAGATTGTCGATGGTTATTTATTTATCGTTCCTTGCATAAATGACCACATTGAAAGCAAGTGCTCAAGAAACAAATAAAAAAGCAAACCAATGGCAAATAAAAGCTATTATGATAATTTTGAATGTCAAATATATTTACATATATTTTAAAATTAGTAACTATATAATTTATTAATTTTTTTCATTTTTGATGAGACATGTTAGGTATATATAAAATAGAAATTATATTCGTAGTCCTCGTCACTAGAAGATCCTGTGCTGAAGGGGACTATGTTTTGGATAAGTTTTCAGCGACTTCTTGGTTTGGTAAGGTTTTCCGGAAACTCCTACTACGGTTTTTTAATAAGTTCATTTTCCGATAGTTTCTTCAGCTAAAATTTAATATCCTAATGTAGCTATTTTTTTAAAATTTGATACTAAGTGGGAGTTTGTTAGAAATTCTTTGTCCAAACGTAGAGTTACACTTTGGTGTATTAAGTATGCCTGTTAGTTTGGCTCTGGTTTTATGTTTTATGTACTAGAATGTTTTTGGCATAGATTTTCTGTACGCTTGGAACATCAAACTGTTGAAAAATTTTCTGTTTTTGACGTCCTTATGGGGACCTTTAGTGCATGGTCTTTATGATGCAATTCTGAGAAACCTTCAGTTGTTTTATGTGTTTTGGTGCTGCTGAGCCCCATTCTATTACTCCATATTCCAACTGAGAGTGGCGTTAAGCATAACATACTCACATACTCTCTATATTTTGTGTCTAACATTTTCTTCATTGACAAAAACTAAGTAAAAATCTAACGATTTTGGATTTATCAATATTATTCCACAAAAACAATCAATTTTTTTTTTAAACATCTAATTTCAATTTTCAATTTTCGACCAACTTGCGGCATCTCTTGAGCCGACTAGAAGCCAATATCTAAGATTTTTTGGTTTAACCGAGGATTGAACCTTCCTCCCCAGGGACTGGAGTTAACACCGCTCACACCTAAGCCAAATCCTAAGGAATAGTGCCGAAATTTAGTTCGGGTGTTAACTGCTGCAAATTTTTAAATATAATGTCATAATAACCCTCAGTATGCGCTTGCATGTGCCTGAGTGCATTGTCATTGACAACCAGTCTATCTGCGTTTTTTTCTGCGTGAGTTTCTGCTCGATCGAATGTCGGGATGTTGGTTGATTTCTGTTTCCAAGGTTCCACGTCACTCGTAAATTTAATCAAGAAGTGAAAATCGGAGTTCAAATAGATTTACTTAAATTTACTCATATTCATTATTTCAAGCATCGAAGTTTAAATAAACAAAAATATTATATGATTTTAAATTCTCCGTTATTTATTTTTGGGGTGTTATGCTGTGTTGCGCTACCTCCTCCTTTAGCCTTTGACATTGTAAAGCTGTCTGAAACGTTGACTAAAGGAGGAGGTAGCGCAACACAGCATAACACCCCAAAAATAAATTAATAAAAAACAAAAATATGTATAAATGCCGAATTTGAGAATATTTCAATAAATCAGTTTAAATTTCATTTTGATATCTTCATTAAATTTTGTATGACATTTTGCTTTCTTTTTATCACCTATATTTTAATTTTTATTGTTTAAATTATAACATTGTTACAATAATAAACACAATACTATGGCAAAAACAAAGTAGTGAAATACATATTTTCACGCCGATTTAGAGAGCTAGCTCTTGAGTTTAGTGTAGGAGTTATTTCATAAGTGTACAATAAATAATGAAGAAATGAAGTTACAGTATTTTGATTGGTGATGTTATGGTTGTTAATTTTTTAAGAATAATTTTACCTTTTTCTTGAATGATATCAAATTTGTTATATTTTTAAATCTACGGGAAGACTATTAAAATATTTTATGCCTTTGTAATTGTAATTATTATGCATTTGTTGTGTTGAAAATAGAGAAATTTGGATGTTTTTTTTTATTTTTATTTTTTTTTTTTTTATTAATAATTTTTTTTGTTACATACATAAAAATATTACAAAAAACATTTCTTTTGATAATAAGTAAAAAATAAAATAAAATAAAATAAAATATGTAGCTTAACGATAAACAATAATACAATTTAACAACAAAAAAAATATTACAATATTATACATATATGTATGGTAACAAAAAAAAATCCCACATAGGCATCGCCAGTTCGTGGGTATACTTAAGTTTTTTTTAATGCAGTTAAGATACAACATAGCAAATTAAACTTTAAATTAGTTAATTAAACTTTTATGTTATGTCTAAGCCATAGGAAGCTTAAATCTGTAGTGAAACATATTAATATTATTATCAATAATATTATGAATAGTCTTACACATGTCGCAAAACATATATTTTTTTAATAAACACAGACATTTTGCTTACCCCAATGGTATCTAATTAAATGATGAAATAATAATTTGGGTTAAGTTAGGTTAGGTTAGATTAGGAAGTCAGATTTTTTTTTCTTCACCGTTCTTCAATTTTCTTCAATGTTTTGTTTTGTTTTTTTTTTTGTTTGTTTGTCACTGTTCTGTTTATCACTACCTAATGTGTTTTGTCACTGCACCGTTTTTTCACTGCCTCATTTTTTTGACTGTCCTGCTTTGTCACTGTCCTGTTTTGCTACTGTGCTGTTTTGTCACTTTTCTGTTTGTCACTTTTCTGTTTTATCACTGTCACCTTTTGCCACTGCCGGTTTTGATGCTGTACTGTTTTGTCACTGTTCCGTTTTGTGACTATTATGTTTTTGTTTTGTCGCTCTTCTGTTTTTCACTGTATTGTTTTGGTATGGTAACATCCCATGAAACTACGAGTAAATCTGTACTGAGGCATATTGTATTCACGTTATTCCTATCAGTAGATCAGCACCCTTACAAATGCTACCAACCTGTTGCTTGGCTTTGTCCGATGTTCAGCCGGGCGAGGGATGCGGATATCTTTGTTTTGCTGGCCGTTTGTCGGCAAGGATTACGGGATTTCCCCGTCAGGTTTACTTCAAAAGAAAATGCCACCAGAGGAAAATTAGTTAGGGAAATTTCTACCGGGATTTCTAGGAGTTAGATGCCTGTCTGAATATCTTAATTAAAATGTTATTATTAAACTAAAAGAACTATCGATTATTTGCCACTTTTTCGAATGGCGTTTGAGTGGAAGATTTTGATGAAGAATAATGAAGTGGACTTTGAAGTCTTTTAACCCGTTTAATCACAGGAGATCAAATTTGTCCCAGCTCATAGGTCTCATATAAATCACTGTAACTCCCTTACTATCATGGTGAGAAATATCTTCTAAACAGTGTTAGAAAGGAAAAACACCACGTTTTATGTTCTAATCTAAAAAATAACCACCAAAAAAGTAAAATGTATACCATTATGAAACCAAAGTTTTGAATAGCAACTAGAAAAAAAAATAAACTCTGGGAATTTTTTATTAATCATTTTCATATGCAACAACATAAAAAGAGGTGACTATATAGTCAATAGTATATTTGTCTAATAAAATATGAATGCGTTTTTTTCATCGTCAGTAATTTTCCTTGAAAAGGTGACCAATTTGTATTTGCTTTCAAAAATTTTACATTTCAAAATTTAAGTTTATTTCGATTTATAGTTTTTTTTAAATATTTTAACACCTTTCAAAAACAGTTTTTAGTTTTCGGGTATGTTCCGAAATATTCCATTTTATTGAAAAGCGGAAATTTTTTGACTATCTGAAAAATATGCCAATTTTCCGAAGGATGAATTTTCTGAAAAATATTGCATTTAATGAATAACTGATTACTTTGTATAAAACCACTATTTTTAAAACAATATCAACATGTTTCGACAACAATGTTGTCTTCATCAGGATATGTTACTATAATAAATGAAAAACAAGTATAGACAAATTAGAATAAATTAGAATAAATTAGAATAAATTATAACGTAGACAAAATATTAAAAAGTAGAGGTGATTAATTACTTATAATTTAATTATAATTATAATTTAATTTAATTACTTTAATTTTAATTTGTTGATATTGTTTTAAAAATAGTGGTTTTATACAAAGTAATCAGTTATTCATTATATGAAAAATGATGCCACAAAATAAATTTGCGAAGTTTGAAGAAAATATTGCATTTGTTCATTATTTAAAAAACTGTAAAACTATCATCGTACACAACTATTCAGACACCAGATATTGCTGTTTTGATGCTTTCGATTTAAAGTACCTACATATGTAATATGAAAATCTTGAATAATGGTCAGAATATATAGGTATAATACCTGTATATATAATACTTGTAGGGAGTGAAATTCAAAAACTTTTCGGTTAATGGTTTGCAAAAAGTACGTTTGCGTTTTACCGACGACAGTGTAACCACTCTCAGTTGATGAATTTACAAGTGAGAGAGGTAGAAACGACATAATCCTAGCAATTAAACGTAAAACAACCCTAGCAGATGTCTCCAAAGACATTTATATTCGAGACTCCTCTAGAGAATAACCCGAATACAAACTTTATAAAATACTCATTAGACTTGTGCTAAGCTAAGGCTTAAGGTATTCGTGAAGATGAAGTATAGCGAAAGGAAACTTAATAGAGGATGATCCATGCTGAGACGTATCTTTGGTAGATGAGGCAACTAGAGGGAGACAGCAGAAGACCCATAGAGTAGAGTCGTTTCATAGAGATGAATCGTTGTTGATTTAAACAATATAAATTCCTTGAGTGTCAGTTAGTGAAATTAAAAAATTGTATGTATGTATCAAGAAAATTTAGAAAATAATCTTCCGGAAAAATAAAGTACAGAAAAATCATTAAAAGACCCGTGCTTGTGTAGTATTTTAAAATGATTAAACATAATTAATGAATATGTTAATAATATCGTAAATAAATCACTTAAACTACTCGGCTTCATTCACAGAATTACTTCTGACTTCAAACATGTAAGTACACTCTTTAATGTTCGCTGGTTCGCCCTCACCTTGAATATGCTAGTGTCATTTGGTCTCCTTTTTATCCTGTCCACATTTGTCACATCGAATCGTGAATTGAAACAGGCGAGTACTCATATGATGAAATCGAACACATTTTAAACATTTCTTCTTTAGAAAAACGTAGAAAAGACTCTGATCTTTTTTTTTTTTTATTTTTATTTTTTTTATTTAGTAACTATATAATATTTTTTACATTTTATATGAAACATGTTAGTTAGATGTATATGTAAAATATAAATATATTCGAAGTCCTCCTCACTAGGAGATCCTGTGCTGAGGGGGACTATGCTTTGGATAAGTTTTTCAGCGACTTCTATGGTTTAACTTGTTTGGATAGAGTTTTCCAGAAACTTCTATGATGTTTTAAGTATACTAGTAAGGTCATTTTCCGGTAGTTCCTTCAGCCAACATTTAATGTCCATAATGTAGCTATTTTTTGTTTTAAATTGTTTGATACTAAGTGGGAGTTTGTTATATAACTTTACTGCTAAAAATTCAGAACTTCTTTGACCAAATGAGGAGTTACACTTTGGTATATTAAGTGTGTCTGTTTGTTTGGCTCTGGTTTTATGAGCATGTGAGGTTTCTTTCTCTGGGTCGTTTTTGTGGTGATGTACTAGAATGTTTTTGGCATAGATTTTCTGTATGCTTGGAACATCAAACTGTTTAAAAATTTCTGTTGTTGACGTCCTTATAGGGACCTTTAGAATGGTCTTTATGATGCAATTCTGAGTTATCTTAAGTTGTTTTAAGTGATTAGATGCTGCTGAGCCCCATCCTATTACTCCATATTCCAATCGAGAGTGGCATAAAGCATAATATACTCTCTTTAGATCCCTCATCGACAAGATGTTTCTTAATTTTTTGAAGAAGTAGATGAGTTTTGTAAGCTTTTTTGAGGTAAGATCAATGTGTGAATTCCACTGTAGATTTTCATCAATTTCAATCCCAAGATATTTAATACTTTTTGTTTGGGATATAGACGGGCAGGAACATTGTGGAAAAGTATTTTGACATTCATGTAATTTGAGGGTATGCACATTCATTGGTTGTCCTCTTTTGTTTTTGGAGAAAGTGAGATATTTAGTTTTATTTACATTTAATGTAAGGGAGTTTACTTTTAGCCAGTTTTGAAGTACAGCCAGGCCATGTTCCGCCTCTTTGTAAGTTCTTGTCCAATCTTGTTCGTGGAATATAATAACAGTGTCATCTGCAAAGCTCATTATGTTTCCATTTATGGGAAGATTCATAAGGTCATTTATATATATGAGAAATAGTATTGGTCCTAATACGCTTCCCTGGGGGACCCCGAATTTAATTTAATTTGCATATTTAAAATTATAAACAGTATTACTGATACACCTGCCTTGTTACAACTCATCCAGTTTAACATCCCTTCCCGTAGACTCCGAAATAATGAATTGCTATTCCTCAATCAACATTCTACTAATTATGGATACCATTCTCCCTTATCCAGAATGTCGAGACTTTGTCAACGCAAGTCAGAGCATTGATTTTTTTAGTGTAAAACTAAATGACTTTCGGCAGTTGATACGCAATATTTAAATGCTTCTTCATGCTTTGACTTGTAATGTCTTCTATATGTACTTTTTACATTTTATATTGTCATTGCTATTAATTTATATGTGCTCTCCCTTCACTGTCATCTCTGTTTTTTTTATTCGAGTTATTATTATGTTTTTAATGAACTATTGTCCGTAAATTAATAAATTAAAAATAAAATAAAAATGTTGTTTTTTTAGGAAGCTGGAGAATAAAACAAAAAAAATATATGGAAAAGACGTTCTTGAATTGAATCAAACGCGGGTCTAAATTTAAAAGGAATTGATAAACCTCGTTATGCACCCAGTAAATATTGGCATTTTTGGGATAAGAGCGAACTGCAGACGGGTATACCAAACTAGTTAGATTTTATTTTTATACTTTCAATACTAACGGTGTGCTCAACTACATTCAAACGCATCTTATTTAAAATGATTTGCTTGTATTCGTACCTACCTACAATATATTTCGCAGGACGATTTTTTTTCATCGTCTAATACCTGACTCTTAACATGATCCTACGTTTTACACCCTTCATTCATGCGGTTTAATCGGATGGGATAGTGCAAATGATAAAATTATTTTTAGTTCACTCATTGGAACTCAAATCAAAAAGTCATCATGAAAATTGTGTTTAAAGTCTCTGTAAGAACTACTAACACTGACGAAATCTTCAACAATCAATGTCAATTAAACAACTCTATTTCTAAAACAACACTCCCTTACAATAATAGATACAAAACACAAGAAAAACACACATGTTCATTAGACACATTAGATCTCAGGTTCAACAACATAAAAGACAAACATCTACGAATAACTATAACTTTTTATTATTATATTGTTCCAAAATTCTGAACTCTGCAATAAAATCCCACTCTCATTAAAAATTCACACAACATTAAAATATTTGAAACTCAAATAGAAAGCTGAAAACAAAACATAGGGAGATCAGAAATAGAAAACATACTAACACCAAATACAGACTGAAATAGAAATTACAAAAAACACTGCATGATGTATTCATAATTCATTCAGTAATCTCATATTAACCAAACAATTAAATTTGAATTTGTTTTTGAAATCCCCAGCACGGGATATCGGAATTAGGATATCATTAACTCTACTTGCGATAAAAAAAACATTTATTATTATTTTATCATTATTACTTTTCATAATGTTCTTCATCCGCTACACAACTCTTGTAACGTAATAACACGGAGGGTGCCAAAATGTATCGTAATAATTCTGAGGGTGCCTAAATGTAAGGTATGAACGTGTTATGGTAATATGTGAGATTTTAAAATGTGTTACGTATAATTGTGTAACCTGAAAAATAATACATGAATAAAGATGTGACAAAAGAAATGCTCAGATAAAACATCAAATCCATTTATTATAAAAAGTTACAAGAACATTTATAATTCAAAATTAGCAATAGCAAGAGACTTTAAATATTATAAGGCATTCATAAAAATATCTCAAGGTCGCCTAAGGCTCCAAGATAACCTTAGTAACGAGTTAATTGTTAAATACGAAATATAATATGTTACGTGATAATTCTAGTAATAATCTAATCGGTATTTAAGAGAAGCGTGCACGCCATCTCATTGCAATTTTATATCCCAATGAGAAAGGATAGTGATTTTAAATTTTTAAAAGTAAACCATGATAAATAGAATAAACTAAGATGTTATATTACGTGGATTATCGCTCGCCATCTCGCGTACGTAAATCGTCGGCCGATATTGGAATTCTGGATTGATTGGGAGATCCGTCTCGTGGCTCGCTCCTAGACTGACTCGAGAAGAATCTTTCTCCTCGCCTGCCGGTCTCGCTGCAAGCAATAATTAGTGTGCCCCCGCACCCATTGTGTTTCCGTGTAAATTAAATAATGCCATCGTAGCGTAGGAACTGCTACACTCTAAACCATCTAATTCTTCCTTCTTCATTTTTTAAGTTTATCATTACTCTTACATCATGGATATAATTATGTACATGGAAATATTGGTAGTTTTATCGATGACGCTATCTTAATATTTCAAGCTGACACTTGGTCAGATATTTACAAAAAAGTTAAAATGGATTAAAATTGGATCAAAACACTCTCACACTACATTGAGAAAACTAAATATTATATCTAAACATCTAACTAGCAATCCCGCAAAAACCATACATACCCACATACTATTTCCGAATCATATAATCATTCTCAACTTGCAACACCTGAAAATTATTTTCGAAGGGCGGTAAACTTTGACATTAGACGCATTCATTCATTTTTTCATTTATTTTAATATCAATGAAGCGAATTATAAAGAAAATTTAAATATAATACCATGTAAAAGAAGCGCACACTTTTAACTATAAAAACATTAAAACGATACGTCACGCCACGTTTTTTAAACGCAGTAATATATGCAATATTATTATAAAACAGCTAATAGAAGTTTCCATATCAATAAGCAGGCAACCAACCTTATGATTCAATAAATCTTTCCATTAAATATTTGAAAACTTAGTTAAAAAGCGTAGGTTGAATAATACTCGGCGGGTAAATGGTATTTAATTCAATGGTATTATTAAAAACTGTTATTTTTTAAACTAGATTCTGCAAAAAGTCGACAAAAATATTTTTTCAGATGTACATTGGAGGTTATCCACCACTTACCCGCCCTGGTATAAGTAACAGATGGTTACAGATGGTTGGATAGTTTTTTTGTTAAACGAAGCTACATTTATTTATTTTGAACGAATCTAGACCCCCAGTGTCCCTGTATACGTTGTTAGAAAGCAGTATGCAAGTGCTTAACAGGAAAATAAAACATTATACAACAAATCATGTTAGTAATACAAGCAAAAAAATATTTAAAGCAAAATAAAACTCATTAAAGAAGCTTATGAGGCAGCATTGCATCGTTTGACAATTTTTCAGTTGTACAGTCAGAATTACAGTGGTGGGCGTGAAAGCACCAATTAAGAAACTTTCTAATTTATATATTTTTAATTTAGGAGGAGTTTATGGGTACCGCCGACCCAGGATCCGTTCGTTGGATAAAAAACACCTCTGCTATGGGATACCCCAAGTGGCTCGCTACGTTTGGCGACATAGGTGCCAGGTTCATGGGATAAGGTTTATTCAGGTCTTGGCGGCGGATGTGTCTGCTCGCCAACTGCGTGGTGGGTTGAGGAAGTTATCTTGGTCGGTATCATCTTGCACCGTATTGGGAGGGATGGATACTTTCGACACTCCTGAACACATCGACCCCCAGATTCGTACCCACCCATCCTACCCTTTTCCTTCCCAGCACTCACGTTCTTTCCTCAAAAAGACCCTCCACACAGCATCCTCAAAGACGAAAAGGCACTGAGGGAAAATATTTTCCTTGTGCCTTCTCTGTGGAGTTAATGTAAAAAAATGTTTAAAGTAAACCAATTTTTTTTTTTTCATTAACACAGGAGGCCTCGAGGAAAATAATTTTACTTAGGGCTTATGTCATCTGGGATGCTGTGTGGAGGGTCTTTTTGAGGGGAGGAAGGAATGAACATTGGTCTTGAAGAGACCCATCTTGTAGGAAGGAGGAAACACAGAGGCTGGCAAATCATTCCACAGAAAAAAACGGGCTGAGAAAACGAAAAAGCCAGTCGGTGGTCAGATCATATTAAAGAAGATCGGGTAAATATTAATACTCCGGTAAGCGACATAGTCTGGCCATAAATTTAAAAGTTGCATAACTTTTTTCATGGATTGTTAGAACGAAACGGTTTCATGACTTCCTCGAAGGCGGGGCAACAGCTCGATTTCGTTTATTTCAAAATTGTTTTTTTTTCCAAAAAAACTTTTGTCTAGAAACACTACAAGGTTTGTGCAGGCCTTTTTTTATGTGAATACCTCACAAGAGTCCCAGCTGCTCCCGTCTGGAGCCAGTAAGACTATGTTACCAGTAAGGGTATGTTGGGAGGTTGAAGGTAGAGGGGAGGGGAGGGAGAAGGGGAAGAGGAAGGTGGGGAAGTATCTGGATATTCAGATTTGATCACACCAACCACGACAAAAGTCATTTCAAAGAACGTTTCAATTCTGAATGTGGTGGTCTTACACCAGGGCGATACTGAGATTATCTTCCACTCTGGAACTGCCGACTATATATTATTTGTAATTAATTAATTGTGAAATACCACAAATTAATCAAATAAATTTAATTTGTGCACGCCGGGATTCGATTCCGCGACCGTCGGTTTGCGAGTCAAGAGCCTTACCCCTCGACCACGGAGAACGTTAGATCTAACAAATATTATGCATGTATGTTCTCTAGATTGAATGTTTGTTAGAATGTGTTTTCGAGGTAGTCAATTTTGACGCTTATAAAACGTAACATGAATCCACCATGAATTGCGTCCCGTGCCGAAGACTGACAAGAGACGTTCGTTCGTAGTCGCACTGAACCGATAGTTGGTAAATCCAGACATGAAAGAAGGTGCCATCAAACCAAAGATATGTGCATACCCGCATAGCAAACAAGCTCTGGCTGTGTTTAATGTCCTGGTAAGTATTCGAAATATACACACATATTTCAGAAATATCTAACACTAATCATATTTCCCTTCCGCTTCCCGGACGACTCTAATCGGAGGGTTAAAGTTAGGAAAATGTCAATAATAATATTGTCTTGTCCTGGAGGTTAAAGGTTACGATAGGTCAAATTGGAACTTCTCTGAGAGTGCCCCTTGAATACCAACTTCATAAACAATCAAAAACTAACTTATCCAACCTAAAACTTATTTACAAACCAATACACAGTTTGAAAGTAGCCTTACAAATTACAACGGTAATTTGCTAGAATTCTTTACAAGTCAGTCCTCTGAATCTGTAGGAACTAGGATTTTTTTGGTATTGATAATTCAGCGCATTTTGAATTACGTCAACAACAACCCAAAACATTCTCACTGCTCAGAGCTGCTGGGACTTAGGCACTCCTAGTTAGAAAATATTGGGGAATGGAGAGAGATGTAAGAGGAATGATAGATAATGTCAGATCCATGTAGTTACTTCACAAGAATGTTTACAGCCAATTCGAGCAATGTTTAAATTCTTAATAAAAACAAACTCGGCTATCGATCACTTAGAAATCGCGCAGAAAACGATCTTAAATATAATACTAACTGATACAGACCAAATATTCAACAATTGTGACGTACTAGATATACGCCAATTGTACGTTAAAACTCTACTAAACTACATTTTCAAAAAAAAAAAAAATTTCAACAATTTTAAAATATCACTAACAGACCAGTTAGACAATCGTACAAAAATACATAAAAACTCCTACAGTGAATACAAGCTTTGGACAAAACTATAAATATCATGCTATAAAAGCATTCAACAGTCTTACCCTTGAAAATAAAATAGAAGAAAACAAGAATAAATTCATACTCAAAATTAAAAAATGGATTAAAGAACAAAAGAGACAATATTACCAAAATCTCATAACATAATAAGAATAAAACACATACACGTAACGACGTAACACACAAAACCAATATAAAACACATCATAAAAAAATGCATTTTACATATAATTTTACCTTAATTATAAACTTTTATTTTAAGTTTAATTTTAGCTTACTTTTTTTATGCTGCATTATTTTTATATTATTTTCAATGTATTATGTATAAAATTTTGTTTTGTAAAATGGAGACCTCAGCACAGGTGAGCTACCCAGTGAGGCCGACATTGCTGAATTGTATTTGAAATGTTAGATATTATATCAAATAAATAACCTTATAATATATACATGTAATCATGATTTCTTGTAGGGGTATTATGCCGTGTTCTGCTACCTCTTTCTTTGGCCAACGTTTCTCAACTAATTCTTAAAATTTCAAATCATATGTGCTAATATATAGTCAAAAATCCTATTACAGCGATATATTGGCAAGGTACACGAAAAATTGAGAAGTTATAATACAGGTAGAATTTCATTAGTCATCTGTGATTTATTAAGGTGTGGAGTTTCTAATAAAATTAAAACCTTGAAATTTATTAGGAAAAGCTAAATAGCGCTTAATTAAAAAGCTTATCAAATTATTTTGCATTCTCTTGGGTACGTCGAAAGCTCTGCTTTAAATATAATTATGTTCAGACATCTAAAACGTTTCAAAACGCTGGCTTTAATTATTGAAAATGTAAATTCGTCTTGAAGACGAAATTAAATACCCTATTTTCCTCACTAATTGCACGCCATAGTAAAATACAAACACCAGTACAAAAAACATGACAAGAATATTGAAAAATTTACAAGAGATTTTTTAATTGAGTTTGAAAATTTTAATGGAAATTCGAATTCTAATTGACTTACGTCCCTTCGTAGTTACTAAATGTATTTAAGTGCATTTTTATTGAATGAAATCGCAAGTTCTAATATCTTTATTAATTTCATTTTGGTCGAATTTAAATCGTAAGGTTTAAAGACTTTTTCCAAGGTTTTACATCAGAGTTTTGAACTTTGACAGCTTTTCCTCAGATATTAAATGTTAAGCTTCTTAATCGTTTTATCCCGAAACAATTTTTTGTTTATTTTGCAAATTTGGTACTGAGTTTGGTAATGAGTGAAAATTCTTTGAAATTTCTTATAAATGGAATTGTACCTATATTTATATTCGTAATATATATTTTTGTGAATATACCACAAGAGTACCAACTGCTTTAAACCGTATGGAACCAGTTAGGCTGTGGAATCCTCAATTATTATTGTGTATTGTGAGGCTGAAGGGAGTGAAGACGATGAGGAGATGGGCAAGGAGAAGTTTTCACAGAATTGTGATTTATTGAAGTGGGATTTATTCACAGAATATGTAAACCTTTCAAAGATCCTCAATCAATTCTAACTCTCTAATTAGAAGTAAAGTTGAATATGGAAGCACTATTTGGAATCCACATTATTGCAAATATGAAAACATTGTAGAATCAGTTAAAAAAATACTAAGAATGTTATCCTTCAAATGTGGACTACACGACCATCTCAGATCATACAAAGTACGTGGTGATTACTACAAGATTGATACACTTAAAACTAGAAGGCAATTGACTGATCTAATATTAACATAAAATTATTCACGGCCATCTTGATACCACATTATGTTTTAGCAGTATTGAAATAAATGTCCCCAATTCCCATCGTTTAAGACGCCATAACATTTTTCAGATGAACATTTAAAAATAATCGCACACTTGTGTGCTGAAGTGGATATTTTCGTTGATAATATAATGTGTACGGATTCAAAAAAAAAAGTTCTGGCGCTGTTAAAAAATACTAACTAATTATATTGTGTGAATTGTCTCTCTATACATGCCTCGTGTATTTTATATGTCTCTTACCACTCATTGTAATGTGTTACTTGAGTGACCTTCTATATAATTCTGTGGTCACCATATAAAGCAAAAAGCAACGTTTCAATTCTGAAAAGCGGTATTCCACAAGGGCGGTACTGACTTCCATTCCAGATACTTTTTAGATATGTTTGGCTTGGTGATCAACATGACCAAAATAATTATGTTCCTACAAGAATGTTCATAAACTTGTTTGTTTTGGGATACTACGTAAATAGGCTCATTCGCACGCGCCGTATCCCCTTACAGGGTTAATATCTCAGGAAAAAACCAACCCTAGCTTGCAAGAACTTAATTTTCCGTGGTATAACCAGGATGGATGGTATAAAAGGCAGAGTGGATGCAGCTTGTTTACTGTATACATAAATAGACCGAATAGAGTATATTGCGTATCATATACTATGTGGGAAATGAAACGAACCTTAATAAAGTCGGGACCATGTCTGAAAATATACCCCGACAGGAAAATGGATGAGGGTAGAAGAGAAAGATACAGAAAGGGAAGAGGAGGTGTGAAAAGCAATAATGTCGGTACCAAGCAAAGACCAAGAGAACACAAGAGATCCGCCGGAAAGTCGAAATTGGACTAACCATTTTTTTCACGTACCCACAACACGAGAATCTCTTGCCGGAGCAAGTGGTAATTTACTAGCCTCATTTTGGGGGATGTTGCTAGGTGAAATTAATCAAGAGAGGGGAAAGAGAATTGGTTGGATAAATGGAAGATTCTTGCAAACGACTTACGTTGTTCATTTATTAAACAAGGTTTTAGAACAGTGACAAATTAATAAAAATTCCACTAATCCGAAAGCTAATTTAATAATTTTGCAAATTTCACAACTCCTAGATATTTTTAATTTGAGTTCAATTGCAGAATACAAAAAGTTAGTATTATGATTATGCAGGGAAAAAGGAACCCCGGGGTTTCCAAAATTATTCATTCGGAAACACCTCACTTTAGCGATGTTTAGTTGAATTAAAAAATCTTTTTAAGAAATTTATATTGTAAAGGTCGACCTTATATCTTCCTTTATCAAAGGAACGTCCTAAAAAAGATCCTTAGGGACTAATTAAAATAAACCACGTGAATGTATTATGTTGTGGTACATATTCTTAGCACAAATAGAACCCCTTTAATAGTACCTCCACGGAGGCGTCTACTAATATCTACAGGAATTCCAAAAACTGAACAAATCTATGAGAACCAAATTGAGGACGAATATCTCAAACTGCTGACTAATATCTATGAGAACCAAAGTGTGGACGAATATCTACAGCACTGGCAGAGGTTGGATTTCCAATTATGTATAGCATATTGGAATACGTAATATTTCGTATGCAGTTTAAAAAACTTAATTATGTATGTAAAAATCCCCAACATAGGACTATTGGACACATTTAGCTGATTATTAAGGATTTGGGGTTTTGTTTTAACAGCTTTCTTTATTTCGAGTGCTTCTAAATTATTTAGTCTGTTACCATGACCATTTCTATGTCAGTTAGGTTAGGTTGGGTTAAGTTAGGTTATGGAGCCGTGTATTTCGAAATAAATAAATATCTTTGTATTACGACCTCCATGTTTGTTCAATAAATTATTGTCCTCGTAAATAGCAAAATACGCAATATTATGCAAAAACTTCATGTACGTACTTTAAACGTTTAAGCCTTACGTAATTATTATTGAAGTAATTTATGCTTTTCCGTACAACCTCTTGCTCAGCTGCCCTCGGTAGATATTAGTCCAAACTACGCTCCATAGATATTAGTCACCACTGGGACCGTCATAGATATTCGTCCGACCTTAGCTCTGTAGATATTAGTCCTCACCCTGAAGTTCATAGATATCAGTCCAACATATGAGCTGTAGATATTCGTCCGACATACAGGCTGTAGATATTAGCATCTGGAGTCACCTCCACAAAGGTTTCACTCAGTGTGTGCCATATTTTTGGACCCTGTGTGGAGGGCATTATTAATCGCAGAAATAAATAAATCCGTTGAACAAAGGAGAGAGGAAACCCAGAAGCAAATCAATTAGAAGATTAGCTGTTTATCAGAATAAGGAATCGCGAAAATACTGAAAATGCTTGTTCTGATTCATTCGCATGGCAGTCGCTGAGTTTCGGATAGTTACCAGTTACCACATCACTTTTAGCAGACTCCGTGTATTCAGTGAATATATCCACTCAAAAGCGTTCTTTATGCAGGTAGTTCCAGAAAAAAAAATGATAATAAGCTCATTATATTATTTTAAGGAGGAGTTACCATCCAGCCTAACCAGATTTTCACAAAAATTGTTTTTAAAAATCTTTTTTTAATCTGTGCAACTCATTTCATAAGATTAACATATAAAAATAATGTTTGCTAGTTTTTCGTTCGTTTTATTTAGACAATTATTTTTGCGTATAATTGAAATTCTGTGCAAATATTATGTAGCGTCTGGATTTATTTTACAGTTAAATTGGAATTTCAAAGCATCATAGCTCATCACGGAATCAATGCAACCTGGTAGCATTAAACTATGGATGCGAGAGAGAAAGAGCTGTACAAATTCTATAACGCCAAAACTAACAATTTGAGAGATTCGCTGCTGTAATGTTAAAATTAATCGTCGATAAAAAAATATCAAATATAACGTATTTTTTTAAAAACCTTATCTTTCATATAAAAATTAATGTTTCTTTGTTTGTCCCTTATGCGATACCTAAACCATTCATCCGTTTGCAATGAAACTTTGGCGATTTGTCATGCGCATGCCCGCGAATGTTTCCATGTTTAAAGATGAGCTCTAGCGTAATGAAATTATTTCGAAAATTTTTCGAAATTATTTCCTTTGCCATCTATCCGATTGCGATGAAACTTTGGTGAGTTGTAGTGCGCACACCCGCTAATGTTTTTAAGTATAATGGTTAGCTCTGGCATTATGTAATTAGTATAAAAAACATAATAAGTGGCACGCAATTGGTCGAATTTGAATGTATTTCGTGTGGGAAGGGGGGGGGGGGGGGGGAACGCGGGGCGTTTGGTCGCGGGAAAGGGTGACGTGGGAGGGGAGAAGACGGGAAGGTGGTAACGACTGCGAGAGGGGAAGGGTACGCGGGAGGGAACGGTAGCCCATGGGAAAGGAAAAGCTGGGAGGGATGACGGAGGGGTAGGGAAAGAGGGAGAAGCAAAGAAAGGATTGCAAAGGAGATATATTGCGGTAGGGGAGAGCAGGGGTAAATTTGGGAAATTCAAGCGTCTCACATGAACAGCTGAGAGAAGTGTGTGTATTTATAGTTTAGCGACAGGGATGGAAGAGGGTGGGGTAGGACCGGAAGGGGGGGGGAGAACGAAGGAGAGGGGGTTCGCGGAAGAGGGAAGAAGGGTGGGGAAGCGGGGGTGTTCACGGGGTGAGGAGCGCGGGAGGGGGAGGAAACGTAGGAGGAGAAGCGGACGCCGGAGTAGAACGGGAAGGGGGACGGATTGGAAAGAACACACAGGGGAAGGGTGACGAAGGGGTGAGGGCCAAAGGGAGGGATTGCAAAGGAGAGAGTAACGGTAGGGGAAAGCAGGGGGTAAAATTGTAAAATCCATGCTTCTCATACTTACAGCTGTGTATGACCGGTTCACGGATAGGAAACTTTCTGATTTATCCGAAGATTCTCACCAGACGGAAAAACAAATAATATTGTGTTTCCAAAAGGACTTCATTAAACAGAATTAATAACAATCACTTTCTTTGAGTGGCATTGCAACGCGAGCTAGGTATTTGCCAGTTTTATTATAAAACCACACCTTTGCTCGTGTCATATTTAAAACAAGTAAGTATAACGAATATAAATTTTAAACCTTTAAAAAAACCTCTAATAAGTGTTACATAAAAAATTATGTAACAAGTGTATTATCTGTGTATGGGTACTTTTGGTGTGAAGTTTGTTAACATTCAACATCTTTATATTGGCAGCATTGCAATGCTTTATTACCTTTGCTCAGTTGGTGTTACTGAGGATCTGCACAGAGGGGTTCACTAGGCAGGGCTGGCCTTGAGCTCCTCATTCTTTGAGCAGCCACAGGTGACCTCGGCCACCGTCCCTGTGGCGGGTCGACATAATCCAAATAGTCGTAGTTCGCCATTATTATTTTAACAACATGTGAAGATTGATAAATCCGCGCCCATCAGCGGCATCCATCATTGAGGACCATCAGGACAATCATTAAAATCCTGGATCAGCAGCGGAGTACCGTGGGAGCGCATTATTTCTGCTGGATTAAAACCACATCCAGCATCTGCAGACGCAGACATGACAAGACCTTCCGACTACACCTGGAGCCAGAGGTGCTCGCAGGGATGCGGCCGAAGATCGCCCACCTTGGCCGCCATCAACATAGTCGGCTGGCTGGCAACCGCCCTGGGACGGGACGTCGCGGGGAAACCGCGGGACTGGAGGCCTGATTCGTCGCTCCAGCCTGCCGTTCAGCACATGTCAGCAGTGGAGGGAGCTGACCGCACATCTCCGAAGGCAGCAAGCAGCATCATGGATCGCCTACGTATGGCATCTCCCATTCATCAACTCCTCAAGACTAAACGGTACTAACGCTCCATAATATGCCCATTCAGATTTACATAGTCTAGCCCTGATTTTTATTTGTAATTGTTAATAAATTAATTTAACTGTCTTAAAGCAATAATCTCTTTTATTAAATAACCTATCCTCATACAAAGTATACAAAGCCGCCTGCTTAAGGTCCACGCCTGAGATACAAATTCTCCAGAAATAATCTCACTTGTCTCTTGCTCTACATCTTATATTCCTATCATTTTAGCTTCCAATGTGAATGTAAATATTCTCATAACATTTTGGCTCTCCAACGAAATATTTTCATAACATAAGGCTTCCGTTAGCTTTTCTCGTGTCGTTTTTCACAAATTTCATCACCACCAATATTCGTGTTTCAATTCATCACAGAAAAACCATAACTATAACCTATCTACCAACTCAATTTGAGAAACATCTTTAGAAATACACTTTGAATCAATTTCATCAAACGAAAATCATTTGTAGCAATCATTTTGTGACAGTTTCGTGCGAAGTTCGTTTCTGGTATAAAGAATTTCTGCGTACTCTTTGATTCGCTTTGTAAATGTCCTGAAATAACGACTTACTAAGAAGAAGCAAGAGCTTCATAGAGAATTTACCGCCTGGTCCTGCTGAAAAATAATGTTCTCGTTTATTCGTACACGAGCTGCAGAAACTGTTGTATACATCAACACGTGTTAGCAAACAGCGCTTTTAATTGGTCGTTATTTTTTTATGGTCTCGTTATAAATGTGTGTATGATTCGAGGCTAGTGGGAAAACATTCAACATGTTGTAAAATAATGAAATACAAGGATAGGGAAATGACAAAAAGAGTGTGCCTGTATTTTACATATCTAGCATACCACACAGAGATTTTACCTTTTTTGTACATCTTGGAGGTTAATAACAATGTAGGGGCAGTATTTCAATAAAAAGCTAAATCGTGAACTAAATTTAAATTTTAAAGTAACAAGGATGTTAAATAGGACAGCGCGCTCTTTCATGTGTACTTTTCCTAAAGTAATAGTTGTTAGTGTGGTCAGTCTAAAAAGCAGAATATTCCTCGAAATTATGTGAAAAAACGCTCTGCATTATTTTTTGGTGCGGCCACACCACAAATTACACTTGAAAGCCAGAACAACGCTCAAAATTTCCGGCTGTATTTTGTTTCGCGTCGTTGTGGGATCTGCCAGCTTTGTTCCAATAAAAACATTTCTATGTATTTATGAAAAGTTAAAAGTGACATAAAACAGGTGGTTAAATTGTTTGTGAAATTTAACAGTAGCAATTTATTTTACTTTTGCTTTTACTCTAGCAACCGTTGATCCGTTGAAACAGACGGTCCTAAGAAACAAATTCTAAACGTTTTGTCTTTAAATAAGATTTATTTTACAATGAACCTACATACATAGGTACGCTTGTTACCTATTTTGTATAATTCGCTACAGGTTTCAAAACATCCGTGTCATTCACTAGCGTTTTTAAAACTAAATAACCATCAAGACGTTTCCCCGCAGCGGTAAGCAGTAAGCTGTGGGTAGTTGGGTGAAAATTGTGGTGAGGGGAGGGAGATGTGTAAGATAAGTGAAAATAAGGAATCATAGTTAGCCAAGACGATTTATAAGGTGCTATTATTTTGTTCACAGTGTTATTTTCTTATGTGACTTTTTTGTTAATTTCTAAAGTTCTACGGTTGATATACTTTATATATATACTGTGTAACGGAATGGTAACTAGAAACTTTAAAACAATAATCGTGGAGCCATTAAGTTTGTTTCCGGAATAATAACAATTCAGAGCTTGCTAACTTTTTAGAAAGTGACGTAGTTTCAATTAAAAAGAAAAAGTTACGCGACGTTTTTATCCTACTTTATGTAATTTTTTAATTGTCCAGTGTTACTAAGGTACCTCCGATTGGTACAATCGTTGTGGCTGTTCAGATCTAGTCGCAAAACATGACGAAGCCATTTCAAGTAACGTCTGGATATTGAATGGTGGTCTTTAACTAGAGCGATTCTGATTTTGAAAAAGGAGGTTGACTTGACGATTATCAACCTCTGACATGAGAGAGAAATAGTAAAAAACGAATATCTCACAAACTAAATCATAATTGAAGTAGTATATTTGCAATGGTGACATCAACATTGTTTGTTTGAGCTTCATTTCAACATAGCGATCGCTCAGTTTTGTTGACGAAGCGTCGCGCGTCGGTCATTTTATCAAAAAAAACCTTGTTTCAAAAATGCTTCAAACATTGAGATACATACCCGTACTCAATGGTTTTGGGTCGGATTTGTAAAAAAAAAGGTTTCTTAAAAGTTTCTTATTAGGTCGTAATTTGTTTCGGTCCGAAATATTCTCGGAAACATGAATAATATAAGTTTGAAAAGTTGAAAAATATTCCGTATGAAGGTTGTGGAACTTTTGGATAAAACCCCAAGTACCTATCCCCTGAAAAGTAACTACATAATTGCTTTTAAAATTGTAATTTATATTTAAGTCGAACAGTTTTTTGTTCTTAAATTCATCGGAATCCCAAAATTCAATAGACACAGACAGGTAGGTACTTTTAGTTTTTATTAGTTTATCAATATAAGCGAAAGATGTTGCTTATGCAATGAGGAGGACTTAACCAACTGAACTGAAGGTGGCTGGGTGGGAACCGACACATTTGTCGATTCAGCCGATGACCAGTCAAATAAAATATTCTTTCTTCTAACACAGCAAACTTATTTTGTGGCACCATTTTAATTCAAATTAATAAATTACTTAGTTTTTACCACTTTTATTGTTAACAAAAACCAACATGTTTCGGGAGCAACGCTCACTTCTTCAGGGTTTTTATTGATACTAATTATAAATAATAGACATAGACAATGGTGTCAATTGAAAAATAATAGACATAGACAAAGTAGACAATGGTATCAATGGAAATATGAGAGTGAGTTGAGGAGAGAGGGGCAATGGGGGACAATTTACAAAGGGAACAGGTTTAATATTGGGTCATTTAAGAACAATTTTTGATCTATATAAATAAAAATGGATCGCCGTAATGTATGTACGCGCATAACTTCCGAACGACTGCACCAAATTGGATAATTCTTTTTTTTGTGTGTTCGTTGTTGTCTGGACAAGGTTTGTACAAAACTACTGGTGAGCTATGGCATTATAAAATTTGTATAAAAAAATGCAATAGGTGGCACGCGAGCTGTTTGAAAACTGAATGTACTGAATGTATGGAATACGGGAGGTGGGAGGGGGGAGGGGGGTTCGCGGGACGGAGGAAGGAGGAGAGCGGAGTGGGGAGAGAAAAGTTGGAGGAGACGGAGTGTGAACGCAAAAGGGGAAGGAGACGCGGGAGAGAAAGGGGAGGAGGAATAGAAATGGGAAAGGACACGCAGGGTGAAACAATTTCTTTATTAAATGGCATAGCAACGCATGCCGGGAACCAGCTAGTTATTAATAATATTCAAATTCGCATCAACACTTTCGGATTTCTAAAATTTCTAGTTTATTCAAATGAATGCCATTGACATTACAATGTATTAATTCCATTCCTCAATTGAAGTTAAAGGTGTGACTGGTTTTCACCAAATGGTTGGCAAACTCCGAGAAACTGTTATTGTTTAAAGACTGCATAATACGTTCTTTAATCCTTATTTCGAAGATTCACCTACATAAAAGAAACCACAATCATCACTTCAATTTATAGATTCCAGATTTTTTTCATTTTTGAATCTCTATATTTATTATTTACAATGTAATTTTTTTATATTAAATGAAAGAACACACTTTGTAAAACACCACTTTTTATTATAATTGATATTTAAAAGCCAACCAGGTTTCGCTCGATCTCGAGCTTCATCAGGGCTATTATAACAACTAAAGTTAATTATCTACAGACATACATATATAAAAGACATTAACAGGATGAGTGAAAGAGCTAGCAATATTATTTGTGTTTTACAAAGTGTGTTCTTTCATTTAATATATAATGTCACACAACAAAGTGTTTGCTTCCTTCGATAAAATGTAATTTTTTTAGTTTGTTATTGGCAGAAAATGAAATTCTTCCTGTATTTTTGTTATGTGCATAAGCCAATGAACTTAAAAAACATCATGTAACGTGAGACAAGACGCACTGTTAATGAATGACACCAACTATTAACTACAATTTGCTTCTTTGACTTAACACAGTTTGTCTTTTGGGGTGTTTACTTGGGACTTCGACTTGTGACAAGTTTATTTAGGTTAAACAGAAACTCCAGTACCTTCAGAATCTTCCGTATTAATTCCAAGTTGATTTACAGCTACTCAGCTTATAATGGCGACGGGCAAGTTGGTCTAGGGTTGGTAGTAGTCCCATTTCGCAATCAAATGATTTATAGAACGTTTGACTTAATTTCTTGGCTTGGGTGCAAGTGTTGACTTTACAATTAGTTCTCTTGTTTAATTGGTGATGTTGAACGCTCATATCCTTACCTTACCGTCGTAATATCCTTGTGACTATCGGGTATAAAAACCAATTGACTTATCTTTGTCACGCGATCTGATGATATTTGACAAACTATGAATTCCGTTAAAAATGTATGGAAGATTTAAGGATCATTTTCATGATTCTATTTTTGAAACTACAATTCATGGTGGAATTCCATTACAATGAAAGAAATATGAAACTTATTTCCAATGTAATTTATTTGACCGAAACCGGTTTCAGCTTGTTAAGGCCATCTTCAGACTTATAACAAATTATTCTTAACCTACGGTTTATGTACATATCAAACGGGGGAGGGGGGAGAGGGGTGGTCTACAAGGATTTTATTCAATTATCTGGTTCTTTGACTGTCGAATTTCTAATTATTTTGGTTATTCCCAGTAGGCTTACTTACCTCAAGTTTGTAGCTACTTCTTTATTAATGATCTATGCATTATTAATGATCTAATTTTATTGTTGTTAAATCGATTATATCATAATATATTAAATTGGAAAAACAGTGTTAGTAATTAAAAAAAACATTAGTTGCTAAAAACCACTGAAACACATATTTTATTTTATCATTAGACAGCTTTTAGAGAAGATATATAATATTGTTTGCCATGTTTTTTTATGTCTTTAAATTGCACTTGTAACATCTATTCTTATAAAACTTACAAATACGATAATAACAATATAGACTGTTATTATGTTATAGTTTTTAATTGCATTTATTCAGTTACTTTTTTTAAATTCCTATTTCATACACACCTAAAATATTCACCATCGAAATAAAAATAAAAATAAAAAATCAATATTATACCCACGCACAGGGATTGCCTTTGTGCGATTTCTTTGTTCATACATTTATTATATTAAGCTTTTTTATATTCTTTTCATTATTTTAAGTATCTATTATAAGTATTGTATCAAAAATTTTCAATAAAAAATAATTCTCAAGGGAAGTATGAGATTGATAAAATTGACGAATTTAAATATTTTACATTCGTAAAGATGACTGTCCCGGATACACTAAAGGTTCTGAATTCATGTTACAGTAATGTACACTAGAAATTTCTTTTCATATAGATATAAATGGAAACTATTGTGACAACTGATTTGGTTTCTTTTGGTTCTAGTCCATTTAGCACGCGTCCTGTCTCTCTGACATCGTATATCGCCATTCATTTGTTCGAAATGAAAACTCGCACACATCTCATTTCCTGTGTTTTTTGTTAATCTATGATCGCGACCATATTATTTTTATTTTCGTCTAGCTTTTACCTGTGATTTCGCTTGCATGACATTAGATGGAAATACCAATGATTCATTCATTCCTTCATTCATGCATTCATTCATTGATTGATTCATTCATTCCTGCATTCATGCATTTTTTCATCCATTGATTCATTCATTCATTCATTCATTCGTTCGTTCATTCGTTGATTTGTTCATTCGTTCGTTCGTTGTATTTTGATTTTTATATGTATAGTTGTATATAGAAACCATCGCAGGCATGCGCACATCAAATCCCCAAAGTCTCATCTCAATCGGATGAATGGTTTAGCAACGCATAGGCATCTCACACATATATATACAAACCCAGAAAAAACATATTTTGATTTTCATATTTATATGAACTTGAATAGAACCTAAACGCTTGATAATTTACGTTGAAGTTTGATGAATTATTAAAATTCTGTGAAACAACAAACAATCCTTCGAAAGTCTTCGTCTACATCGCATTTTAATGAAGAATTTATAATCGATCTTATTTTCAACAATTAATATCATAATGAAAGTACATTAGCGTCACTTTAATTTTTTGCAATTATTGAAAATTTTAACAATTTCACCTGTGAATTACAAAAAAGTCATTTCGGTTTTTCCTACACCTTTCGATTAAAAAAAATGTCACTCTTTTCGGTTGTTTATTTTTGCCTCAAATCCATAATTTTATATGAAAAAGGCCTCGCAGCTATTCCTCATAAGACCCTCCGTAATCTGATCATGATACCCATCAAGATAAATTCTATTTGTAACGGTGGGATGAATCTCTCAGGGATTTTGTAAACAATATTGGGGCAGATGCCAGCAGATTGTATTATACTACGCAGATGACGTTGAAAATGATTATTTATGAATTATTTAGCTCAGAACCAAACCTATGATTAATGAACATCTACTGTTAAAGTTTGGATGGTAACAATATATATATATATTTTGAAAGAATAACAGAATAAATTAGATGTCGGCTTTTTTCATGATCCGAAATCAGACTGATCGATCTTAAATTTGCAATTCAAACAATGAAATTAAAATGAGCTGGTGATATTCGATGAAACTTTGGGGATTCGCTAGAATGTAGAAGTATGGGATAGAAAAAATAAAAACGAAGTTGGTGGCGACAATTGTTTTCATTAAAATCTTCATTGAAGACATTTCTAGTGTTATATATTCAGCGAGTATTATTAATTGCTATTTTCCAAAATAATTTATTATCTGACTAAACTTAATTAATATTCAAGAGTAGAAATCTTATAAATTGAGTGGGCCTATAAATTTGGATTATATAATCAATCTCCAAGTGGTTGTAGTTTAAATTTCGTCACTGGTATAAATTTGTTCCAACGAATTTTATTAATTTTAATCTAAACAACTTCTTTAATGATCATCTACACTCTACACTATCTACCAATTTTTTAAAAGATTTGTGAAATCTGTGCGCCAATCAAATATCTAAGCCATGCGTGTATTATCCATAGTTAATTCGTGGGTTTGTACGTTATTAATATCTATTCGTAATTAATGAATAGCGTGGTGGGCTTCCTCTTGCAAACATGCAACTTTCAATTTAAAATATTTTTCTACTCTTGTATTTTTTCTTTCTTTTTCTTCTTCCAAGAAAAGTTTTCGTACTTCTCGTAGCAAAAATAAGGCTGAGAAACCTTGCTTAACCCATAAATCGCAATAAAATCGAAAATACAGCTCTACCAGGAAATGGTGAAAAATAAATATGAAAGTTACTTCCCGCATTATTGTCTATAATAATTTAGATAAAGCATCTGCCTCGCTGTGGACTGAAATTACAGATCTGAAAATTCTAACCAGAAGAAAGACGCATTTTTCGTTACGCCAGATCTCATTTTTAACGAGGTTTTAGCGAAGCAAATGATAGATTTTCTGCTATGTACTTAAAAGTGATGAAAGCTTACCTTTTTTATTACATTAGATTCACACGGAAAACCGTGAGTAAAAAATATCCGTCAGGGCCCATGTCATCTTTGAGGATACTATATGGAAGTTCTGGGAAGGATAAAAGTGTGAGGGGTGGGTAGGAATCTGGGGTTCAAAGTGTCAAGGACATATGAATCTACCCCTCCCAATGCGGTGCAAGGCGATGGCTCGAGAGATACTGCCTGGAGAGGTCAAAAGGTCTTTCGCATCCAGTCTCTACCGATCCGTCCCGCCGCGTAATAGGTGGGCAAACGCATCCGCCACCAAGAACTAAACCTAAACTTAAACCTGTCCCCATGAACCCGAGCTTCTTTGCTAAGTCACCAAACGTAGTGAACCACTTAGGGTGACTTATGGCAGGGGTGGTACCCACACCTCCCGAATTAAGAGAAAAATTACGTATGTTGCTTTTGAAGTGTCAGAATTTCAAACAATGAAGTGAAAACACCTTTCTGAACGCGAAGTCTACTATGTAATAAGAAATAATATTTTGTAGATAATGATAAATTAGCTCCATAAAGGATGTCCTGAAGAAAATAATTCCCCCCAGGGCTTAAGTCATCTTTGTGGTTACTGTGTGGAGAGCACCATACGTAGCGAACCCCTTGGGATGACCTGTGGTAGAGGTGACGGTTCTCCAATAAATGTTTTCTAAATTTGAATGGTATTAAATTTTTAAATAAACCCGATTAGGTTTAAAACTTCGATCTTTCAACAAGTACTTTATAAACCTTCGAGCATCTGCCTGTTTTTTATAAGCCACCCTAAAAAACTGAAGAGGTACAAGCCTCGGTATTTTCCACCCTAAGCGATTCCAGCAAAGGGCTTCAGCCCCTAGCCCAGGGATGGCGAACCAATAGCGCGCGTGCCATTAATGGCACGCGACACAATATTTTAGGCACGTCGATGATCAGTGATCACAAAATTTATTTATGCACTACGAAAAAAAGTGTGAAGTGTATAGTAGGTGAACGAGCGAACCCGACATAATGTTCTTGTGCGGTGCGCGGGGTGGCGGAGGGAAGCGCGGCGCTCACTCGTTTGTTTTCGCACCTACAATCTATATCGCGAGTTTTTATTTCTAATGAATGACACATAATTTCTTTATTCGTAAATATAATAGTGAATTTCGTAGATTTCATTGTATTTTAAAGTTTATTTGAGTTTTATCTATGATGTAAATGTTATTAAATATGGATGGTTCAGCAAAAAAACAAAAAGTGCAAGATAGTAAGAGTGTCAGAAAATTTCAAACTTAGTGGACAGAGAAATATGCCATGATTAGTAAAGGTGACAAAGCGTTGTGTGTTTTATGTTCAGGAACAGTGGTATGTAGAACATCGTCAACAAATGCAGCTAATTGATTTCCAGTTTAGTTGAATATGGATTTAAAAAAATGTTGAAATAAGGAGAGAGTTAGAATTAATTGAAACAGAATGATTGAAAGGTAATATAAGTGAAAATGCTAATAACAAAATTTTGGAAACATGGAATACGTTACCAGATGCATTTAATTGTTTGAAACGCGCTGGCTCATGCTATTTTAACAATTATTCATCAACCTATGCCTGCGAGTCATTATTTTCAGAGATGAATAACAGTAAAGAGTCGGTTATTTACCGTTTGACAGATGACTCTAGTTCAGCAAGCATTCTACTAAAAGTAACATCTTACAACCCTAACATATGTTATTTGTCATCTAACCTGCAACAACAGAAGTCACACTAATTTTATTTTAATTTAAATTACGCGTCTAAATGTTCCTATTTAGTAATAGTAAATAAAGAGTTTTTAATTGATACTAAGTAGTTATTATTATTATTATCCCAATAATAACAAAGTCAAAATTATTTGATGGCACGTCTATGACCTAATTAAACATTTCTTTAGAAAAATGGGACGTTGACATGTAAAGGTTTGCCATCCCTGCCCTAGCCTATGTTCGATCCCTCCCTAAATCTGAAGCACTCCATTCTTTCTTCATTTTATTTTTCCCTTCTTTGTTCATGAAATTACTTTGATTGCGATGAATTTGCTGAACATTTACGTGCTTTAGGGATTATTTGAACAATAAGACTAAAACTTACTCACTGTCTTTTGCCGGTGGATGAATTTTTATTTGTACCATGTTCTTTATTTACAGATTATCAGGGATATCTCTTATATTATAGGCGAACCAAAAGTAACTGATAAACTAAAGAACTTTTTAAAAGTTTTTTAATCCATTTTACACAGGCATAGTAGCTTCGCTCCCGACTGCACAGCTACGATATTTTTGTGTATGTATGAATACCGCATAAGAGTCCCAACTGTCCGCAGTCAATGGGATTGAAGCATCCCTAAAAGGGGTATTTTTTTAGGAGAATGATTCTTTTGAAATATTTGTATTACGAAAACAAGCTTGTATCATACATCAAGCAATTTATAACAATGTATCATACATCAAGCAATTTTTGATAACAAAATAATCCCACGTGGGCAAAGCCAGTTCGTGGGTATAATTGTGATTTTTTTAAAGCAGTTAAAATTTACTTACTTGTATTTAAATATAGTAGAAAATAAAATATAATAAGGTAGAAAAAAAAATCCTTATTTATAGAATTACAGCAAAAAAACTAGTTATATATATTTTTTATATATTTTTTTTTATTTGTTTTTTTTTTACATTAAATCCACACAGGGGGCCTGAGGAAAATAATTTCCCTCGGGGCCTGTTAATAATAATTTTCCTCTGAGATGCTGTGTGGAGGGTCTTTCTGAGGAGAGGAAGAAATGGACATTAGTCTTGAAGAGACCCATGTTGTAGGAAGGAGATAACACAAAGACCGGCAAATCATTCCACAGCCGAACTTTTCAACACAAGAACGAGTCGAAGAAGCGACCCGTTCTCATGTGACCAATGTCAACCGTGTACATATGTTGGACACGCGATTGGCGTGTTTCCCGACTATGCACCGGTGCCGAAGGGATCAATGACGCTAGTTTCTTGGAGCATCTTCCATTGAAATACCGGTAGAACAAGGATAGCATTCCCACCCTACATCTGTGCTTTGAAGATTGCAATCCGTTTGTTAAATTAGGAGAATCTATCATTTTGGGGCTCCAGACCAGAGGTGGCTGCCAAATTCAACCGTGGGGCGCACTTGTGATTTGTACAGGGTTAGCAGTTGTGTACTATTAAAGTATCTGCGGGCCCTGTACAGTACGCCCAGTTTTTGAGAGGATACCTTTACTCTGGCTTCGATGGAGCCCCCATACCCGAGCTGGTCACTTAAAGTTACTCCAAGCATATCAATGGAGGGCCCGTTCGGAAGATTGCTTCCGTTGAAGGAGAGTAGATTTTCATTTCGATCCCTTTTAGACGTAATCAGACATGATAGGGTCATTGAAACATTAAATTCAACGAGATTATTTTTACCCCGAGAGAAAACACTCTCGAAGTAACCGTTCCATTTTACTAATCTATGAATGTAAAATAAATGGAAAAACACAAATTTCATGTGTGTTTTATTTTACGTTTAAATGAGCTATAAATATTTAGGTAAAATCGTGAAAATGATAAAATATAAAGCTTTGACGATGTCCAGGTATTGTGAATATCAAAAAAAAATCAGTTTTAATACAGAAGTTACAGCTTCTAAATATTTGTATCATTGGTTGTGATCCAAGTTTTTGTACATTTTATATAATGCTTTTAAGGATTGTATGATTTAAATAGAAAATATATTTATTTGAAGTTTTGTTAATAAATACAACCGAAAACGGTATATCAACTTTTTCATCTAAAAAAGATTTCAGGAAGCACCATTTTAATGTGAAAATAATAATGTGAATTTATTATACTGGAAATAAGATTTCCCAAGAAGCTGTCAGAGCCAAAGGTTAATCAATTGTATTTCAAAAGAAATTGACGGATCAGAAATGAAATGATAGTTTCCATGGGCGTAGCCAGGGGGGGGGGGGTTTGGGGGTTCAAACCCCCCCCCCCCCCCCCGAAAACTTAAAATATCAACATCAATAATATTAAAATAAGGAGATGCGAGCGGCATAACTTATTTTATTACTAATTATTACACTAATAATGTATTTTGGATTCGCCCTCTCTACCACTCGCCGTTGGCTTTCGTTGATTATCCGATCGCATTCGGTAACTTTTGTATATTTTCGTGCCGTATTGGTATGGTATTGTTATGTATCCCCACACTAGTGATGGGCAATTTGACTAGATCTAGGGGAGAAAAATATTTTTTAGGGAAAAGGGAAATCAGCACTAAATCTACGGAAATTTCGTCCTGGTAAATTTTTCATTACATATGGCAATATTACTGGTATTGTATACCCATATGTTTTTTGGAATTCTCATGAATCTTATATATTGTTGATGTACTTACAAGCAATATTATTTTTAACACTGACAACTCAAAATGATATTATGTATCTAAAAAGATAAATGGGAACCTCTGAAAGAAAAAAATAATTTAACTTGCACATTACGTTTTTTCGGTGAATGCGGTTGATTTTTATTTTCCAAAGAGATTTTTATTTGGAATTCCGTTTCTAATCAGTGGTAAGTAGGTACTAAGCTACGTACTTTGAAATGTACAACTAACGTTTATTATGTATTTGGTTTTGAAAAGATTTATTTTCTATATAAATTTGTTACTTTAATTTTATTAAAAAGGAAGAAAAAAAAAATTAAGTAACCAATGTACATAGAAAATAAAAGTATTCAACACAAATAATTGTTATCGTTAATGCTCAAGAAATACAAAGTCGTCGTCCCCCCCCCCCCCCCCCCCCCCCAACCCCGACCAGTAGTTTTATTTTATTTTCTTGAACCCCCCCCCCGATACTGAAACCTGGGCTACGCCCGTGATAGTTTCTCTTTTCAAGTTTTAGGTACATGTATAGGCAATAAACTAATGTTTGATTAAGAGTAATACTTTAATAGTACACAACTGCTAACCCTGTTCAAATCGCAAGTGCGCCCCACGGTTAAATTTGGCAGCCACCTCTGGTCTGGAGCTCCAAAATACCTAAAAAAACCCTTGACTCTGCAGAAACGGGCGGTCCGTTTGATAGATTCTCCCATCTTAATAGATGGACTGCAATCTTTAGAGCACAGGCGTCAGTTGGGAATGCTGTCCTTGTTCTACCGTTATTACAATGGAAGATGCTCCGAGGAACTAGCGTCATTGATCCCCTCGGCACCGGTGCATAGTCGGGAAACACGCCAAACACCCGCCCAACATGTGTACACGGTTGACGTTAGTCACATGAGAACGGGTCGTTTCTATGACTCGTTCTTAAGTTCAACGGCTCGGCTGTGGAACGATTTGCCGGTCTCTGTGTTTCCTCCCTCCTTCAACATGGGTCTCTTCAAAACCCGTGTTCACTCCTTCCTTTCCTCAAAAAGACCCTTCACACAGCATCTTCAAAGATGACATAGGCCCTGAGGAAAGTTATTTTCCTCAGGGCCTCCTGTGTGGAGTTAACGTAAAAAAAAAAATGTTACGTGAATTTTATAGTGTTTTTATTTGCAAAATCTTCTCGTGGGCGCTGAGGTAGTCAAACCCACAAAATGTCCATTAATAAATTGGGACGACGCGACGGGGTCTTATGCTATACCAAAATTATTTTCCGAAACCTACAATAATTTCACTAATTATTATGGTGATTTACGTTCCCTTAGAGAATTCACAGTAATTCGCAACACGGTATCACTTCAACATACATAAACACACACTTCACTACTATCCACACATTTGCCCTGATGATGAACCCTGTAACGATGTATGAAATATGGGCTGAAGAATTGTGAAGCGCAACTCGGAATAATAACCCAAAAATTAATTACGTTGGTATTTGGCCGTGAAAATCTCAAATCGTTTCAATTTCTAATTTATATGAACAAAACTACGTGAGTTACTTAATATTATATATTTTATAGAAATCCCAAAATCGTTCACTCACGCTACTGCGAATCCCAACTGCGCACAGCGGTGCCCCCTGCCTTTCATTCTGCTTACACACCAAATGCCTAAGTTTCATTTGCTCCGCCGCGTGAAAGTCCGTTCAGCTTGGTAGTTCGACGACAACCATGGTGTCTGCATGCCACATCTTTTCATGTCTATCATATCTACGGTGGTTAAATATTCTACTCTCTTTAATAAACAATAGTTTTCTATAATAAGAGGTGGAGGTTGATGCCTATTTTAAAACTGGAAACACGTTTGATGTATAATAAAGCGTTTTTATTTGTCGCAGGCTTCAACAGTATTAAACCTTGAAATTACATTTATAAATACTTGTCTTTGAAATTCCTGGAACAAGATATGCCCGCGACTTAAAAAGAAGATGGAGAGATATGTAATTGAGAATGATAGAGGAGCGTGCTAATATTTAAAGCGATAAAATCGATGTGAAAATTGTGAAAATGTTTAATAAAACATCACTCGTTTAAAATAGAGCAAAAATCTCGTGGAAGGCGTTTTAAGTATCATTTAAAGAAATACTGTGAATTTTTTCACAACAATAACTTGTAAAATAACTGAAACAAACGTGTTTATAATAATTTTTGAAGCATATTTTGTGATTTTTTCTATCTAGGGAATTTCATATAATTTGCGTTTCGGTGTGGAACGCATCTAGATATTATCTTCAAAAATAATATTTTTTTAAAGCTTAAGCTCTTAAAACATCCCCATGTCTCCCTTAAACATTTGAAGTTTTTAAAAACTATGTAAGATATCTAAGAAATTGGTAGAAATTCGGGTAGCGGCGGCTTAAGGCGAGTTCAAACTTAAATTATTAAATTAAAATTAAGGACGGAACACTCAAAAGAAAAATATAAGAAATTACACGGAAAGTTTTGCACGTAAAACCAAATGTGTATTTGCTTCACGGTATTAATATTTCTAAACTGCTGGTTCAGAGATGGCGGTAAATGAATTATTTTAGAAAAAAAAAAACATCGGTGATCCAATCCGATTGTATATTTGTATGCTTTTTTATAAAGAATTTTGGACTCTACTATTTATTAGTATCCATATGCCGTATTTAAAAGCGCCAACAAAAATTCATCGAAATACTTTAAGGCATAACTTGCAATTTATCGACATCTATGAAGGAGCACATCTTATATAATATAAAAATGAATCGCTGAATGTGTTGCTAAGCGCATAACTTTCGAACGACTGCACCAAATTTTCCAGGACAAGGTTTTTATAAAACTTCAGATGAGCTCTGGCATTATGAAATTTGTATGAAAAAATTGCTATTGGTGGCACGCGAGGAAAATGAAAAGCGGGAGGGAGGGAGAGATCTGGAAGGGGAGAGGGGGACCTGGGAAGGGGGAGAGGAACTCGGGAGGGAGGTTCGCGGGATGGGGCAAGGTGGAAGAGTGGAGTGGGTGAGGGAAGGTGGAGGGGACGGAGTGGGAACGCGAGAGGGGAAGAGGACGCAGGAAAAGAAGGGGAGGCGGAAGGGGAACGGAACGAATGGGAAAGAACACGCAGGGAGAAACAATTTCTTTATTAAATGGCATAGCAACGCATGCCGGGAACCAGCTAGTTATGAATAATTTAATTTTACCACCAACAAAGTGTACTTGATTCTGTTTTAGTACTTTTAAAAATTAGCCGTTGCCAAAACCCCCATTATTTTTTAGTTTCTTCGTCTACTACCCTGCGGTCGTAACAAAGCCTCTTGTTAAGAGCCTTTGCCTTAAGGGTATCTGAGTCGGTTTACCTACCTTACCCCTTTAATTAACCTATTTGCAGTTACACGATACTTAACACAACCCAACTTACGTTACGAGTTACTTAACATTACCTCTCTTGGAACAATACACCATCTAATTGATAAAGCGAACCCGAAATTGGATGCTGTGCCAAAAACATCGCTCAAAAATTAATATATTATAAACCTAGAACACCACAATGCGATTACCTTTTCACTTGCTTTTTAATTTAATATTCTGCCAGACTGCACAAAATAAAAATTCATTTGAAACGTTCTGGTCGGATAAAAGAGAAAATTAAACCAACAAAATATTTATTGAATTAATTAATTCTATTTTCATGCTTGCTTCCTACTCACTTCGCAGAAGTTTTAATACAGTTTTTGCGGAAGCTTTTCTCTCAACGAATAATTGAAAATATGTAAAAAATTATACGGCGAGTTGCACATTTTTTTGGATCGTAAAATACAAACATTTAATTGAAACAACAAATTTGTGAAATTCCCGACGTCACAATTTTCACTTGAAATCAATTTTTCAAGAAAACTTACATTTTTATAAGTGTTTATCCTATTTGAACGTCACACCCCACAAAAAAATCGAAAATTAATATTTCTTTGAGGAATGTGAAAATTTTGTAGGATTTTTTACCATTATTTTATATCCCACAAAAAAATTGAAAATTAATATTTCTTTGAGGAATGTCAAAATTTAGTATGATTTATTACCATTATTTTGTACGTTTTTTGCAATAAAAAATAGTTAAAATAAAGATACTGTTTAGAATTGAGATTCAAATAGAGCGCATTTATATAAAGTAACTATGTGCCGAGTTTGATAACGATTGATCAAAAACTGTAGGAGCTAGAGGTTACACAAATTCGAAAAAAGTAGTTTTGAGAAAAACGCGTTTGAAAATAAGAGTTGAGAGTAGTAGGTTCAACCGAGGGATACTCACTCAAACGCTTATAACTTTTGAACGGTGTGGATTTTCGGTTTGAAATTTTCAGAATATATTTTTGAATAGTTCTACTTTCGATTTGTAAAAAAAAAGAATTTTTGAAGCCTCTACACCTATGTCCCCCCTTAAGAAAAATACATAAATGGGCGTCGCATTTCAACGAAAAGTACCATACATATTTTTAAAAATAAATTATCAAATATCATTATTATTATTACTGGTGAAATTCCCTGAAAAATCAATGAATATGTTATAATTATAGAATATATAATAAATTACATTTAACTAAAATGTGCTATCCCCTAAAAACTGACGAAATCTGACATTACTTGTGAAGATCACACTACGAAATTTAGGTAGGTAGGTACTTATCTGAATTCTTGACACATCAGTTTAAATTTTTGAAAATGATAGTTAAAATAATTTCTGCTGAAATATTATAACATACCTACTTAGGCGAGTTCTTTATCGCCTGTCTGAATTATTGAAACAGTTAATTCCAACTATAATGACCCTTAAATTAAAAAAACAAATTCGAGTTCTTGAACTAGAGTCACAATCACAGGCACAATTCCGAAATTAGTATTTTCGATACGGTGCACCGAGTTAATAAATAATAACGGTAATAATTTATAGTACGTAATTGATTACATAACGTAAACAATAAAAAAAATAATCCCATTACCTAAAAAAATAATGATAACCTAAATCTGGAAGAGCTAGGCATCCACACTATCAAATTAAGGACTCCAACTTGAAGGAACTGGTTATGCTACGGACACACTTGCTCATTTGAAGCCAAAAAGCATGCTATCTAGTAGCAATTGCTACCTAGTAGCATGTGTGTCAGTGTGTTCAGAGCCCTTTGATTTATGAGCATGCTCATTAGATTATCGGGTGGAAGGGGAAGCCTCTAAGCATGTGTGAACAGGCTAGCTTATGAGCATGCTCATTTTGATCCGATCTCAGTTCGAGCCGGAGCATTCTTTTCAAAAATGTTAAAATAGCCCGCTGGGGAGACGAAACAACCTTGTTTTTCGTGATTTATTATACGAATCACGAATTTATTTGACTAAAATATCCACAATAGATTTCTAAATTTCCCAAAAGTTCCTTTACCTCCAAAATGAAACCATATTCTATTGAAATTAGCAGTCATTTTCGTTTTTGTTGACATCTTGGACCCAAATCAACCGTTTTATTTTCATTCGTCAGAAGATTCTTAAATAATTGCGTTACAAGCTATAAGATTATTTTGTTTAGTTCTGAGCGAATGGAACTGACTCCATTTGGCATGGCATGCTCATTAAAGAGCACTGTGTTCAATTGTTGGCTTTGAGCATGCTCATTCATGAGAAAGCTCAAACCAAGCCTGCTCATTTATTTATTTATTTATGAGCAAATGTGTACAGTTGATGAAGCCGGCTTGTTAATGAGCAAGTGAGTCAGTATCATTAGTACCATAAGGCAAAGTAGACGCCCGAAGAAGCAGGGGAAGGTCACCAACGCGCTAGAATGACCAAGTAGCGTCTGGACCGCAGGACCACGAGGAGTGGAGAAGTCTTGTCCACCATGGAAATTGGAGTAGGGGTCACGATCCTCAGCAATGAGGAACCGACTTGGGAAGACGAATGATAACTAAAGCTTCAATTTGTCAGTTTAACGCCGTTTTTTGCATTACGATAAGAATCGATAATTACGAAAGAATGAATAACATTATGCTCTAATGTATATGATAAAATAACATATTATATTTAGTAAAAACTCGAAGGGTGATTTTTATAGTAAAGACCCCCGGCGTGTGACGCCACAGTAGTATTTCTAAATTACGAAATGAAATAATTAATTTAATTGTGTGAATTTAATTCCATCAGATATCATACGTATTGATTCTTACTATTTGGTATATCAGTTGTCATGACAGAATTTAATCTAAAAATAGATATTTTTTATGTAAAGATAACTACTCGGCTTCATTCATAGAATTACCTCTGACTTCAAACATATAAGTACACTTAAAACTCTTTACTGTTCGCTGGTTCGCCCTCACCTTGAATATGCTAGTGTCATTTGGTCTCCTTTCTATGCCGTCCACATTTGTCATATCGAATCCGTACAACATCGTTTCCTAAGAGGAATTGCTTGGAGGTTGGGTCTTGAAAGAGGCTAGTACTCATATGATGAAATTGAACACATTTAAAACATGTCTTCTTTAGAAAAACGTACGAAGGACTCTGATCTAATTTTCATATTTAAAATTATCAACAGTATTACTGATACACCTGCGTTGTTACAACTCATCCAGTTTAACATCCCTTCCCGTAGACTTCGAAATAATGAATTGCTGTTCCTCAATCAACATTGTACTAATTATGGATACCATTCTCCCTTATCCAGAATGTCGAGACTTGTCAACGCAAGTCAAAGCATTGATTTTTTTGGTGTAAAACTAAATGACTTTCGCCAGTCGATACGCAATACTTAAATGCTTCTTCATGCTTTGACTTGTAGTGTCTTTATATGTACGTTTTATATTTTATATTGTTATATTTTATATTTTATATTACTATTAATTTATATGTGCTCTCCCTTCACTGTCATCTCTGTTTTTTTATTCGTGTTATTAATATGTTTTTAATGGATTGTTGTCCGTAAATTAATAAATAAATAATATTGATATGTGCGGTAGTAAAATGAAAATAAGAAATTAAATTACATAGAAAAGATAATACATTATGCAAAACATATATACATATATTTGTCATCTTAAAAATGTTTTTAGCAAAATAACATAATACATGTATAGTATATAATATTTAACATATTAGCGGAATCATTTACAGGATATGGGAATGAACAGTGTACACGAGGCTAGTATTTCTAGCCGAGATAGCAAACTAGTATGCCGGCGTCCTGTCCTGGCAAGATCCTGGTTTACCATCCTGGCTTGGCTCATACTAAAGCGGTTTACATGATCCTAGGAAATTTTAAGTCAATTTCATTGCAGTGACTAGAGTAACCACCATATTCCGGACCTGGTTGATTTCTAATTTTTTGACTCTTGATAAAACGTGACTCTTAATTCTTTTATTTAATTTTTTAAATACTTTAGTGGTCATTACTCCTCAATATTTTTGTAACGTTGAATTAAGCGCAGACTTGTCTTTTTAAAATGGAATATTAACTTTTCACAGACACTCTTCATCACGATACAAACGTACAAACTTTAAATTAAACTCGTTACTGAGACGAACAAATATATATAACTCCGTTTCCTAAAGTTAATTTCGGGGAAAATATTAGGTCATGTCAAGCTGATTCTAAAAAACTATTATCACTATGAAACATTCTCAATACATTTAGTAGGTTAGATACCAGCTAACGCTGGATGAATTACTCTGGAACACAGAATCTGTGAACCGCAATGAACTTACTAAGTTTAGAGAAGCACAAATTTAAAATAAGAAATGTGTACGGGGGTAGAACAAAGAGCCATAAAATTTCTGAAATGTTTAACACATTACCTGAAGACATAAAAGAGAGATATATTTCGAAAATAATAAACAAACGTCAGTTCATTCCGCCTCCGTGGAACCTGAAACAAATATGTACCTTTGAAATAATTTTAATGTTAAGAAGTATTAGAAATAAAACTTACTGAAGACGACGAATTTTATTACGTAAAACTCATAGAGATATACAAATATCAATGGTAAAACTAGAAGTAAGAACTTACTTCAGTGCAGAAATTCTGGGTCTAGTACCATATGTATTCCTATTTGCCCAGAATAACAATTATACCAATTCAGTGGACACCTTCAATTTGACACTAAACATATACAAAATGTTGTTATTGGAGCAATTCAGTTACGTAAATAAATACTGCATAATTTTTATTATTCGTAAAAGTCCCTAAAAAGGCCGTTAATAAATAAATATATTGTAAAAAAATATATATGTAGAAATGAGAGATTTCTAATGAATGTAACTCAGTTTCGTAAGATAATAGACACAAAACAACTGAATAAACATATTTAAAAAAGTTACTAGATTTACTAATTTTAAAATTACTCTTGGTGTTGTTAATTAATATGATGATTTGTGGAATCCCAAAGAATGTGTCTTATGGAGTAATAAATACTAAGTTTTTACAGTAAAAAGGAACCGAAAATATTACTAGTTTTTTTTGTTTGTTTTAACGTAATATTTGGCTAGAAAAATAATGTACCCCACTAGAATCCGAGATTACTTTTACTTCTATCGTGGTACAAACATAGCTGTCAGATTATATACCATTTGAATGTGTGAATACCTCACACAGAGTCCCAAAGCTCCCATTGTCTGATCCATTGAAACTATGGCTATAGTGTGCTTTAAGAACTGAAATGAGTGTTAAGGAGAGGCTCGTGGGGAATTGGAAGGTGGAGAAGTATTGGCTCTTCAAACCTGGCTCCCAAACACGGCTAATGCCATTTCGAGCAATGCAACATTTCTATTCGAACTCTGATTAAAAAGGAAAAGTAGTTGGAAGTATGGAAATATCTGAAAGAACTAAAATATTTGCAATGTAATGATATTCTAATGTCCACCATTATAAATCAGTAAAAAATAAAATAAGTTCACATCAATCGTAATCCATGGATTAAAGTGTGATTTAACGAATATGTACATATATGACAATGGAAGATATCTGATTTTGTTATGTTTTTTACATTATTTCTATGAAGATAAATCCAAAAATATCACGGATCCCCAGCGGTCACGGAGGTCCGCAGGTCAATGCCTTTGGGTCCCTTGTCCTATCTCTGCTAGTCCGAAACGTTTCACAATGATTGTTGTGTTGTTGACATGTTTTTCTATTTTGGAAGGTTTATCTTTCTGCTTTATGTAACAACCCCTTCTGCAATATTTTAAACCCGACGCGTGAGATGTTAGAAAGAAAAAAAAATGACGGAGAAAAGGAAAAACACAATAACACTAAGTATTTTAAATAAAATTAAAGCAAAACTGATTTAAACTGGCTAAGGACAGTTGTTTCGCAGAAATTCAAACGTAATATTGTCATTAAATGGCCATTCGTCCCCGTTAACTCCGCTAAACACCGATTCTCGGTACGTTCAGTTTTCTACCAAATTGTGATATACTGACAAGCTTAACAACATGATTGTTGTCCTCTTCTGCTGATCACAATTTATTCAAAAGCTTAAATAGACTTAGAATTGCATTTAACGGGAACCTTTCAACTGTCAAAAAACGAAATGTCATGGAATCGCCATTTGACGACTTTAGTAAACATGTAAATTTCTGGGAAACAATAGGCCTTAGTCTTTCTTGGAACAATTATAATATTTTCGTGTTGGTTTCATTTTACAAGAGATCAGCAAAATTAACGGAAAACGTTTTATTAATTGTAGATATTAATCTACCGCCTGAAAAATATTATCATAAAATGTGTTTTATATCCAATATTATTTTGGGCGTTGCACAACTTATTTACGTTCTGGACTTACATGCTTTCTACATCAAGTTTTTCAAAATTAGTTTGATTAATCTCTTAAATTTTTTATATATTTTTGAAATTTGATTTATTGAATATTTTGCATCTGTTTGCCACATTTACCAAATGTGTTTTATATCCAATATTATTGTGGGCGTTGATTTGTATAGGCAACTTGTTTTAGTTCTAGACTTACAAACTTTCGACGTCAAGTTTTTCAGGATTAATTGGATTAATTTATTAATCTATGTTTGTATTTTTGAAATTTATTTATTGAATATTTGGCTTCCTTTCCTTTATTTTTTAAACATATTTATCTCTCCTATTGTATGCACCACTAATTCTACTTATGTGTGTATATGATGAGAGGTCCACAACTGCTTTATTTTCCCATATTTCGTAATAAAGAAACATAAATTAAATTAATCTCACATCCTCCAAAACATGTTTGATCAGAAGGCAAGCGGATGGTGTAGATTTTATAAAGGTTGGGTAAAGGCGTTGTGTTTCGTTAGCCACAGCAACGTGTGACCGGGTCTGCTAGTTGAACAATAATATGATAGTTACCCACCAGAGACGACGGGAATAACCGAAACCTTTCAATGGAATAAAATTGAAACGCAGAATATTTGGGAAATTAAAATTTATAGTCATCGATCATACTTTAAGATAACTCAAATAATTTGAGCATTGATTGAAAGATGTTGGAAGACAATAAAAGCATAGAAGAGAATGTTTAATACTTAATCTATTAATCATTTAGCAATAATATCAAAAATTTCACAAATATAGTCAATGCTGGAAAATAGGAGGTTTAATTTTGGACGAGCCAGAAGTATTTGAATTCTATCTTCTCTGTTTTGAGCCAGTTCGTTATTTACAAATCTCCAGTACCATTAAATGTTAACACAACATTTAACAAAGCTCGAATAAGAAATCTATAAAATCGCATGTAAATATTTTTTTATCTTTATAAACTTCTGACTGTAAAATAGAAAAGAAACTCAGAGGTTTTTCATCTATTCTGGTTTTGACTTGGAGGAAAATATGTTTTATGTCCGCCTATTAACTACCAACTTTATGAGCTATGTGCGTAAGCACCTAATTCTCTGTCAATACATGTAAGAAAATTACTGTGATCTTCCGTGTAAAAGTTGGCGCTTGTTTGCACAATAAGTACTTACCCCAATTAACCTGATTCCTTGCCAATAGTTGTACTTGAATTTATACGAAAAACTGTTTTTTAAACGACTTCAAAAAGGAGGAGGTTCTCAATTCGACTGTATTTTTTTTTTTATGTTTGTTACCTCAGAACTTTCGACTGGGTGGACCGATATTGAAGATTCTTTTTTTTATTTGAAAGCTGGTGCTTCCCGTGTAGTCCCATTTTAATTTGTTTTAGTTTTGACAATGGCATCTATGAGAAAACCTTATAAGTCTTAAATTTGCATTAATATTTGCGCGACAAATGGACGAATAACTTAATATCACGCCAACCGATTTCGATGATTCTTTTTTTATTGGAAAGGATGTACTTCAAGGGTAGTTTGATGAGTATTTGGTTAGATTCTGATTATGAGATCCACGACAAAGTAACGGAACTCTTCAATTCTTTGGAGCAAATTAACGATACTCGGCCGAATCTCCTAATTTGACCGTTATTATCGTTATGGTCAAATTATGTCTGTTTCATATGAGCAGCACGTTTAGTAGGTCTACCCATATTCAGACAAATTAGTGTACTTCAGATTCACTAAAAATCAAAAAATAAACAAAAATTTTAACAAAACAAAAAAAACGACTTTAAAAAATGCACTAAAAAGTAAAAAAAATAATTTCGTATTCTTCTACAACTTAATAATCAACTAACTTTTTCTACTCATCAATATTTAGGTACGATTGTTATTTTTTGAGTCGGTGTCAGCAAAGGTACCCGGCTCGGTGGAGTGTTCACTTGACAGCTCCCCTCCCGCCTCTCGCCTCGTCAAGTCGCTCGTGCGACACAAGCACATCTCACCTATAACTATGTATATAGTTATAAACCTACCTTGGCTGACACCGACTACAAAAATAACAATCGTACCTACATACTGATGAGTAGAAAAAGTAAGTTGATTATTAAATTGTAGAAGAATACGAAATTATTTTTTTACTTTTTAGTGCATTTTTTTAAGTCGTTTTTTTTTGTTTTGTTAAAATTTTTGTTTTGTTTAAAACAACTGGTGAGCCGATTCATTTTTCGCAAGCAGACTAAATTCGTTCTCACAACGTGCGACTGACATCTTGCATAAGCATGAAAGAAAAAATATTTGTCATTTCGAGAAAAATCCTTGAAGCGTGATCTACACCGATTTGAAAGAAAACTGATGACGCCGATTCACAAAAGGCCTTACAAGGCCACAGACAAGCCAACGTGTTCGATAATTTATTAAAGAAAATCGATTTTTGAAAAGATTAGTCAATTTTGCCCAAAGTAAGGAAATAGTGAGCTTACTATAAGTACAAGCTCGCGGACGGGCCCGTCACACACTTTTATCGGAAATCTCTTCAGTGGCCCGAAATAACAATCGAACGTTATTAATACCGTAGCGTCTGCGTGGTTGAATTTCAGAACCCGGTTTCAATTGCATGTCCGACGCCACGCATTATACACCGCGCCACAAATAACATCTGTGTACATGGATTTTCAGACAAATCTACCGTTGTAATTCGGTTTCTAATTCAAGAATTCGTCACAAGATGTCGCCACTTTCATCGGCAAGGCGCATAGGTACGTGTCCTTCCTAGGTATAAGTTCTACGAATTTGTGAACCTGGAGTATCTCCAGGATTTCGAAAGATTGACGGTAATAGGTAATACTCAGTTGAATCAAGCAGCTGTATATTATATGACGTCATCGCCCGACCCGGTTACTTTGTCGCGGTGACTAGCCATCACCGGTTGGCACGAGGAACGTGGATACGAGGAACGGGCTAATTTTGGAACCAGTTCCTATTGGATTTATAAAACGATCACCAACATTAACTGGGCGAAGTCGAACCAAAAGCCGCCCGCAGGGTCTAACAGTAAAAACCCGTGGAGCGGGTATTTAACCGCTGGTATTTAATTATTGAAACAATCAGAATCCTTTGAATGATCACCAACTCATTTTTAAAACGTGGATTTAAAATATAAGTGACTATTCAGTGTGCAAGTATTGCAAAATATTTTTGATAATATTTATATCGGCATTCAAACGATTTATTTGAAAGGATAATAAACATGTTACATTTCATTTATCCAATCCACTCTTTTTCGAAAAAGGATTTTGTTCGACGACGTCATAAATATCAAATTTACTAGCTCTGAATAAATATCAAATTTAGCTCTGCTGTCTACAGTCCCGGCTGTCGCATATCAAAGCACACGTGCGCGTGGCTGCTGTCAATTCAAATTTATGTTATTTTAAAAAGTTTCTTCGACATTTACCCCTTCCGTGTATATATTTGTTCTTTTGGTATTTTGTCAGTCCAAACATAAAATATCTCCAGTTGTTTTTTTTTTTTTTTTTACATTAACTCCACACAGCAGGCCCTGAGGAAAATAATTTCCCTCAGGGCCTATGTCATCTGGGATGCTGTGTGGAGGGTCTTTTTGAGGAGAGGAAGGAATGAACATTGGTCTTAAAGAGACCCATGTTGTAGGAAGGAGGAAACACAGAGGCCGGCAAATCATTCCACAGCCGAGCTGTTGAACACAAGAACGAGTCGAAGAAACGACCCGTTCTCATGTGACAAATGTCAACTGTGTACAAATGTTGGGCACGCGTTTGGCGTGTTTCCCGACTATGCACCGGTGCCGAAGGGATCAATGATGCTAGTTCCTCGGAGCATCTTCCATTGTAATACCGGTAGAACAAGGATAGCATTCCCACCCGACGCCTGTGCTCTAAAGATTGCAATCCGTCTGTTAAGATGGGAGAATCTATCAAACGGATCGCCCGTTTCTGCACAGAGTCGAGGGTATTTTTCAGGTATTTTGGAGCTCCAGACCAGAGGTGGCTGCCCAATTCAACCGTGGGGCGCACTTGCGATTTGTACAGGGTTAGCAGTTGTGTACTATTAAAGTATCTGCGGGCCCCTATACAGTACGCCCAGTTTTTGGGAGGCTAACTTTACTCTGGCTTCGATGGAGCCCGCATACCTCAGCTGGTCACTTAGGGTTACACCAAGCATATCAATGGAGGGCCTGTTCGGAAGATTGCTTCCGTTGAAAGCGACTAGATTTTCATTTCGATCCCTTTTAGACGTAATGTTGTTGATTTGTTGAATACAATGACTTTATAACTTTTCAAAAGATAAAAATTACCGTAAGCGATGATCGGTTTAAGAGGCCATTACCAGAGAAAACCAGAAATATGTCATTTTCAAATCAGATTTTAGACGTATTGACTCTTTTCCACAAAAAAATATAAATGGATTTCGAAGGATTGTTCTTTTATCTAGCATTCGCATGTAATAAATTTTGAGAATTTTTTTAATTTTTAGTATAATAAGGTTATTCCATAGGTCGTTGGCAGATTTGTTAAATTTTCAAAAAAGATTTTGTATTATACCACACCTATTTCAAATAATATAATCATGCAGTAAAATAAATCAATACCTTATCTAGCAAACGCATGTTTTAGAATTTTAATTTTAGTTTCAATAAAATCATTAAAAAATATGTACGTACACGTGTTTCTTGACGAAAATTGGTCCATTTGTGTATTTATTGGCGCACTTACAAACTAATATATTTCAGATTTTTTTAACATTCTTATTAAATTTAGACATTATTGAAAAATGATAAATACTTATAATCAAAAAATAAGTACAAAAAGTACGTTATTTTAATAGTTTTATCATCACGCTTTTCAGCATTTTTGGATGAAGGTATAAATTAAAGCTAATTTGAATTGAAACAATTTCGATATTGAGTTAAAATTTAAAAAAAGCTGGTACGGAGAATAATTAATCTTTCTCATTGTAAACCGCCCTGCACGATCGTAAGAACAACTTTCGACGAAATGTGGATTTTCGTCCGCTGGCTGGTTAAACGCTCTTAACTGTTTTTTTATTTATTTATTAATTTACATGTCGAAATCGTTAATAAAATATGACTAAACAGCCAGAAAATTTAGATACTGATGGAAATCGCGATGATTTTATTTTTGCATGTCGTATTAAATTTAACAACAAAATACTTTGAATATATAATACATATACATGTTGAATAGCACAGATGTCCTGATTGACCGCACGCCATAAATTGAATGTCCCAGTAGACCGCACGGTACTCGTTTTTTAGTTTCATCGCTGGCAACCCGGGTGTCTATTTTATTTTGTTTTTCTACATGGTTTTCTTTACCCGAAATACATGTTAAAGACACTACCGTTTTCTACATGGTTTTCTTTTCATCCAAGAAAGTATGTTCCGGGGCGCGTATTTACAATCCCTAACGCGTTTGAGTCGCTTTAAATTTTCAATATCAAAATTTAAATATTTAGAAATAAAATTATTAATTTATAATATACACATTGGAAAGATTATTTTATCTAGATTTTAGAACATTTTTTTGTTTTTGCAAAGTGATAAAAATTATCAATATAGAGGTGTATTTACAATATATGGGAATAATATTAAAATTTTAATATTTAGAAATAAAATTATTAATTTCTAATATACACATCAGAAAGATTATTTTATCTAGATTTTAGAACATTTTTTGTTTTTGCAATGTGATAAAAAATAACCAATAAAGAGGTATATTTAAAATGTAAATTGTCGTTACCGCGACTGAATCGATATAAGTTTTGTAAATACGCTTCCGGGGCACAGCGTAAATATTCCCGCTCGTTTGCCCGCAGTTTATAAAAGCACGTAGGACCCTTTAGTATTAATTGCAAACTGATTGTGCCAAAGTAGCGATATTTCACTTGTTTTTGGCGGTATTTAAAAATAACTAGTGCATTAGAAACATTATTGTTTAGTGATCTAAGTGAGTTAAAACGTACGTTTTAGCCGTAAAGAATATTCCAAAATCCATTAAAAAAACGTTTTACATACATGCAATATGACATTTTGTATCGCATACCACATTATTACAAATGAATTTTCTTATATACCGCACGCCACAGCGCAAAATTCTGGTTTACCGCACCTTAAAGCAAAATTCTGGTATACCGCACGCCACACCACACATACGCCATACCAGAAATGTTCTGGTTCACCGCACGCCACACCACAAATATTCTGGTTTACCACATGACGCAGCACAATCATTCTGGCACACCGCACGCCGAAGCTTAAAATGGCACCCGAATAAGTCAACATTAGAGCTGTCTCACCATTCACCATCATGAATCCACTGCTGAATAACATTATCAAAAGGTGTACTAAGGGTGACTAAAGGTTCTGAAGGCTGGACGTGTTTGGTTCACTGGGCGTATTATGATTCCAAGAGGAATTCAGCCAACTGTTCAGCAAGCTGGCAGAAGAGCGAAGAGGCAATCCATATTTAGATATTCTTTGTTCTGACGGCTTGTTGTGGTTGGTAAAGATTGCATATATATATATTTATTTATTTTTTAAACGCCCGTTTATAGCTATTACATACATAATACAAGTGTATCGAACATTTACAAACATTATATATATAGAATAATATACAGTACATACATACGATGCATATTAGTATATATACGAAATGCCATAGAAAACTTAAAAGGGAAGGGAACAGGAACGCTACTATGTAAGTATCGTGTTGACCAGGCAATTAACTGTCGCAATTAACTGTCTTAATAGGTAATCTGCTTTCTGATTGATGATATTTGACAAATAAATGGACAACCGGTCAATTGGTTAATCAGAAAAATAAATATAGGTACTAACGATGTACACTAAAGAGGAAACATTAGTTTTGTTACATTAATTATCATCTACTTTTTTGTTTTGTTTTATTCTCTTTTCGTCATAACTGCTTCCTTAAATTCACTATATATAGTATCCTTTTCTTTTTACTTCACTGTCACAGTGCTGCTAACTAAATATTCCATAAAATACTGCTGCTATGGGTAGGTAGGTAGTTTTGAGAAGGTGAAACTGTGGATAGGTAAAATTGTATGTTTCGTGAACACCTCACTAGAAGAACCTGTGCTGAGGTGTTTACGTGTTTATTATTAAGTGTGACAAGTATTTATCTGTTGTAGTCAAAAGTTAGTTGTAACAAAGCATGGATCCATTGCAGACATCTGATCAGAGTGATTGTCGTATGAAAACTGGGGATACTCGTTTTAACAAGAATACAAAATTACGGTGTGAACATCCCGCTGATTGTACGTTTAAAACCGAATACTTAAAAAAAACGTGCAGTAAAATATCATGTGAACCAAGCCTAACACCTTACCTAAAACATGCGAACACCTCAACTCAAAGTGAGGTAGGTGTTCACAAAACACTTCTACTAACCCGTTTAGGTACAGTTACTGATTATTGACAATTTTCGTATTACCGATACTTATTATCTTAATGAAAAGACAAACAACTTTGTTTACATCACTTTTATTTATACACAATCAACATGTTTCGTGAACGATGTTCACATCATCAAGATCAAATGTAAACTATACATTTGATTTGATTCAGTATACATTTGATCGTGATGATGTGAACTTCGTCCACGAAACTTTTATATCTATGCAAACTATAAACATCTGTGAACTGTATATACGAAAACAAAAATAAATAATTAAAATAAATTTTCAAAGTACTTGTGTCTAGAATTCACAAGAGATAAGAAAATGAGAACAAATTTTTGGCAGCCTTGATATTTTTTACATATTACAATTCTCGAAAAAACTATAATTGTCAAAAGCATTGTATATGACGAAATTGAGATATACCAACATAGCTATCAGTGGTAAGTTTATGTTTGGTTTTATACAAACATGCACCATTGGATAGATGGATCTCATGCCTAAATCATTGAATATTATTTCTACCATCCTTTGTGCGTTACTACCATTCAGCAAAGGACTTCAATATGAACTGCCAATCAACTTCAATCAACCCTTCACAATCGACTACTGCCAATAAATTATGTATCAACGTTATTATAATACTTCCCTTTCCTTGTAAACGTATTTTCTAATTACACCCTATCACCTACCAGTTATTTATTTATTATTTAAACGCCCGTACATAGGGCTATTACATACATAATACAGGTGTATCGAACATTTACAAACATAATATATATACAGTACATACATATGATGCATATTAGTACAAATAACTAGTTATTTTTGCTTTGATGCAAGACGGTGAGGTTTTGAAAATATCGAAAAGGTCTGTATACGTATTGGCAGTTCGGTGAAAACGCACTAGCGGTGAATGATAGGAATAGTTAGTGCTATGATTGTCACTGTGGAAAAGGTGGTGGAGTCGAGTTGATTTAACAGGGACACGAATATTTATAACACTTAACATTTGAGGGCAGTCTATGAGATTGTTCAGTAATTTAAAAAGTATAAGAATGTCATTAATAGAACGCCGGGTAGAAAGTAGTGGTAGGTTTAGATCAGACATTAATGCATTGTAGCGGATTTCAATTACAGGCTGTCTCAATTTGAATTGAACGCATCGAAGAAATTTTCTTTGTACTCTCTCCAAACGGTGTAAGTTACAGGTATAAATCGGAGACCATACAGGAGATGCATATTCCAGCTGCGATCTTACAAGAGAGCAGTAAAGTAGCTTAATTGACTCAATGTTTTGAAAAGTCCTTGAGTTACGTATTACAAAACCTAGACGACCTCCGTAGTCCAGTGGCTAAGACTCTTGACTCACATTCCGGAGGTCGCGGGTTCGAACCCGGCATGCGCAAATAAATTTTATTTGATTAATTAGTGTTATTTCGCAATTAATTCATTTAAAATAATATATAGTATATTTGCGGCATGTTCCAGAGTGGAAGATACTATTAGTATCGCCCTGGTGTAAGACCACCATTCAGAATTGAAACGTTGCTTGAAAATGGCTTTAGCCGTGTTTAGTGACCAGATCTGAATAGCCAGGTACTTCCCAACCTTCCTCTTCCCCACCTCCTTCCCCTCCCCACTACCTGGTAAAAACACATGTGCAAACATTTTATAATCTTAAAAAGCTTTAGGTCATCTGCGAATAGAATGAATTTGACATTATCGAAACATAAAGATAGATCATTTAAAAATAAAAGGAAGAGAAGTGGGCCCAGATGAGAGCCTTGAGGAACTCCCGAAGTTACTTTAAATTTATACGAAAATTTATTATTTAATTTTACCATGAGTTCACGGTTACAGAGGTAACTATTCAACCATTTTAGGAATGATCCATGTATACCAAGGGCTTGCAGTTTCGCGAGAAGGATATTAATATTTACTTTATCAAAGGCTTTTGAAAAGTCAGCATATATTGAATCTACTTGTGCACGAGACGTGAAAGCTTCACAGATATATTGTTCATATAATAGAAGATTGGTTGTGGTTAACCGACCGGTTACAAAACCATGCTGTTCTGGAGTAATAATATGCCTAAACTTATCAGCAATCTTATCTAAGACAATACTTTCAAACATTTTCGGGATGGTAGACAGTATGCAAATTGGTCTATAATTTAAAACACAATTTTTATCACCTGATTTAAATACAGGTGTCAAGTGATTAAGTTTCCAAGGACCAGGAAATATTCCAGTTCGGAGTGACAGATTAAATATGTGTTATTAGTTATTAAAATAAGTTTGAAATTTTATTTGAACAATCGATTAAAAACAACCGGTTTCAAGTTTGTCTGAATCCATTCAAATAACCGGTTAAACGGTTTTGGGTTAAGTCAGTTTACTTACCTATTCAGTGTTTTCTAGCTAATTAGACTAATGTTTATAACTCGGAAAACATGAACACACAGTCAACACGTATTTTACAGTCACAACCAAGCGCAATCTGCTGTTTACTGACTCCGACGGTGATATTCCAATTGGGGTTGTGGAAAAATACTCACTTTGTTCGTGCCGACAATTATAATCCTGATTGAACGATGATTCAATATATTTTTGCTGATTAAGGGCGCGTTGTTTGATAAAAATTGAACAATTCTTCAATATTTGAATTTAAAATTCACGTTCTGTGTAAGTTCTATTCAACTCCTGTTATTACATCATTAAGGGCCAGTTGTTTCACAAAGCTGAAATATTCACATACTCGTAACTTGAATAGAACTTTCACAGAACGTGAAAATTGACATAAAATATTTTATGAATTGTTCATTTTTTTTTAAACAACTCATCCTATGTTTCACGCTCAGTATCAACATCAAAATTAAAATTATGGTTGAAATTGGGTTGAAATTTGGTTGAAATTTGGTTGAAATTTGGTTGAAATTTGAAATCTTTATCAATCCTTTTTTGTGTACATTTTTTTGTTATTTTTTTCCTAATCATAAAATGTTAGAACTACTTGAGCAGTCAGCCGTTAGTTGCATTTATGACAATTATACAAATACCATACATAAAATAACATTAGCTAAATTAATAAAGATAAAATGATAGGTATACATAAAATGCAGGAATTAATTAAATGAAGACAATATTAGCGAAATTCAATCGAAAATCTGGAAACAGAAAAATCAGAAAAAGATATTGGCACCTCTGGGACACGAACCCAGGACCTTCGGCTTTCCGGGCCGCTCATTTTCCGGTCATTTTTAACAGTATTATTCTTCGACTAAGAACCAATATTGTGTAAATACCCACTCGGTGATAAAAAAATATGCGTAGTTTTAAGTCACTGGTTATGTCTTAGTCGTAAGTCACTAGTTATTAGTCTTGGCCATAAGCTAGTAATTTATCAAAATTATGAGTGTGGCCGATACAATTTTTCAATTTCATTTCATGTTTGATGTATCACGAAGTATCCGACAACCATATGTGATTCCTGACCCTATTTGGGGTAAAATATGTTTTGGTGTCCGATAAAAAATTTTTGATAAAAAATTATTTTATTCAATTTAATGTTAATTTAAATAAATAAATAAATAAATGTTAAAAAATTGTTTCTCATCTCGTCTCAGCCGAGTGACCGCTTAAGAGGGCATTACCAGAGAAAACCAGAAATATGTCATTTTCAAATCAGATTTTAGACGTATTGACTCTTTTCCACAAAAAATTATAAATGGATTTCGAAAGATTGTTCTTTTATCTAGCATTCGCATGTAATAAATTTTGAGAAAATTTTAGTATAATAAGGTTATTCCATAGGTCGTTGGCAGATTTGTTAAATTTTCAAAAAATATTTTGTATTATACCACACCAATTTCAAATAATATAATCATGCAGTAAAATAAATCAATACATTATCTAGCAAACGCATGTTTTAGAATTTTAATTTTAGTTTCAATAAAATCATTTTAAAATATTTACGTACATGTGTTTCTTGACGAAAATTGGTCCATTTGTGTATTTATTTGCGCACTTACAAACTAATATATTTCAATTTTTTTTAACATTCTTATTAAATTTAGACATTATTGAAAAATGATAAATAATTATAATCAAAAAATTATTACAAAAAGTACATTATTTTAATAGTTTTATCATCACGCCTTTCAGCATTTTTGGATGAAGGTATAAATTAAAGCTAATTTGTTTTGAAATAAATTCGATATTGAGTTATAATTTTAAAAAGCTGGTACGGAGAATAATTAATCTTTCTCATTGAAACCGCCCTGCATGATCGTAAGAACAACTTTCGACGAAATGTGGATTTTCGTCCGCTGGCTGGTTAAACGCTCTTAAACCCTGCTCGTCGGATTTTAACTGTCCAAAACCTAATTTATTTTTTAGATGAAAAAAAATTAAAAGCCACCAAATGAGATCAAAAAGCCATTTACATTTTTTCTTACCAATTAGTTCAGGAATAACATGTAAAATTACACCACGAAGGCATGGCTCTCAACGAGAATATGATTAAAATCGAGTAAACTTATTCAATAACAATTTTTTTTATTCAATTTGGGAGGCGGGTATTGGTATTTATTAGATAACCAACACCCCTGCCATAGATCACTCCTAGTTGTTCGTTACGTTTGGTGACTTAGCAGGGGAGTCCGGGTTCATGAGGTGAGGTTTGTCTAGGTCTTGGCGGCGGATGCATTTGCCCATGCGTGGCGGACTGGGTCGTGTGAGACTGGTTAAGGGAGACCTTTTGATTTCCCAGCAAAACACTTCCGATCCATCGCCTTACACCGCAGAAGAAGAAATGGATTCATACGTCACACCTGGACACACGGACACACTGAGATTCCTACCTAGCCCTCATACATTTTTCCTTCCCAGAATTTCCTGTCCATACTTTCCCTAAAAAGACCTTCCTTACGGAGTCCTCTAAAATGAACACAAGCCTCGAGGGATATTGTTTTCCTCAGGGCCTCCTATGTGGAACTTTGTTAAAAAAAATAAGTTCATTGATTATTTAATAAAAGGTTTCAATTCAATTCTAATTTTATGTAAAAGCCCAGCAAAGTGTAAAACTAAATACAAATTATCAGTAATATTGTTCGCAAAAAAGAAAAAATATACAAACATCGCAAAAGAAAATGCTCTCAAATGGAATAGTCGTTTAAAACGCAAAATTTACCTTCAAGAACCGTTGCGCAGCAGGTTAATTTCAACCACGGTTCGCATTTCATTTCATTGGTCTGGGAAAGCTTTTTCGAAAGCTGCGCGTAAAGCTTTTGTGGTTAACATTAAACACAAACATAACTCCTTGTACGCAAAAGGAAAACACGCGAATTAACACATTAACAGGTCGCTCTGTTCGTTCATATCAACAGACTTAAATGGAATGGATTATTCGCAGCTTATTTGACTCCGAATTGAATAAAATAGTCTAGTCGAAACGTACTAAAAATTAACGATACCATTTGCTTTCGGCTTTGTCATAAAATGTCAGTCATTCTGATATTGAGTTATTAAGTTTCGGAAATATTTCGTTAGCCAAATCAAAACCGCATAATTTTATTTTATTTATAACCGGTATCAATTATTATCATCCGATAATTATCCGGTAGCCGATAGTTCAATAAGCCCAGTAATCAGAAGTTGTAGAGCTCGGGTAAAGTAAAAAAAGTTAAATGTAACGGAAGAACGGTCCCGAAGAACAATATCGGGAGTGCGATTTTGTAGTTTTGCAGTAGAGCTGTTTAAAGTTTCGTTTCTAAATTTTTACCTTTTGTAAGATCAAGAAATATAGTGTTGTTTTGATATTTTGTATTTCGTCGAAAGTTGTTCTTACGATCGTGCAGGGCGGTTATAAAGAGAAAGATTAATTATTCTCCGTACCAGCTTTTTAAAATTATAACTCAACATCGATTTTATTTTATTCCAAATTTGCTTTAATTTATACCTACATCAAAAAATGCTGAAAGACGTGATGATAAAACTATTAAAATAATGTACTTTTTGTAATTATTTTTTGATTATAAGTATTTATCATTTTTTAATAATGTCTAAGTTAAATAAAAAATCCAAAAAAAATCTGAAATATATTAGTTTGTAAGTACGCAAATAAAAACACAAACGGACCAATTTTCGTCAAGAAACCCATGTACGTATGTATTTTTTAATGATTTTATTTAAACTAAAATTAAAATTCTAAAACATGCGATACCCAGATAATGTATTGATTTTTTTTTACTGCATGATTATATGATTTGAAATGGGTGTGGTATAATACAAAATCTTTTTTGAAAATTTAACAAATCTGCCCATGCCCTATGGTATAACCTTATTATAATAAAAATAAATATTTTTTCTCAATTTTTCTTTTGAAATCCATTTATAATTTTTTGTAAACAAGAGTCAATACGCTAAAATCTGATTTAAAAATGATATATTTCTGGTTTTCTCTGGTTATACCCTCTTAATCAAAATACCGAAACTACAGACTTTTAAATCAACGAAATAAGCAAAAAAAATATTTTCAATTTTTAGCAGATCCAACATTGTTCTTTGGGACCGTCGACATTACGTGTAAGGAAAAATAATAATTTTATATCATGGTTTGTACACCTACTAAATTTGAATGCGAAGTAAAGGTGCAAGGCTATGGGTCTCCGTCGAACAGTCTTTTCCTATCCAGTAGGTGACAAAACCTAGAGACAAACCTCATCCAGTGAACCCGGGCACCCCTGCTAAGTTACCGAACGTATCTAAACACTTGGAGTGACCTTCGAAAAGGGTGTTGGTTATCCAATAAATAATTCCCCAGCTGAAATTGCACTTATTATCTCACAAGATTCAGATAATCGAACACTTTCGGCAATTGGATAAAAGGTTTTATATTTCTTTGCTTCCATGTTTATTCAGATGACCAGATACAATTTAGTAAATGTTGGCAACACTGTAACATCTATCACGTCTGCCAGTGTGATAATTCAAGATAGTTGTACGTCAAGTTTTAAGATGAAGCCATACCAAATAATGCAAAAACATACAAAATCACATGTTTTTGTTTTGAAAATTTGATAGCTTAGAAGTATTATAGATGCTTCAATTAAATACTGTGTGTAGAACATACCTTGGCCCTTAAAAATATCGGTCATTTTTTTAATAAGTCTTTTAATAAGCCTTTAAAAAATAGAAAAATGTAATAATTTAACTTTGTATAAACCACTTATTTGATGCGCAAATCCCTAAGGATTTGCGCATCAAATAAGTGGTTTATACAAAGTTAAATTATTTCATTTTTCTATAATGGATAACCACAAAGTAATAGCTACATTCAAAAATACTTTAAAAAATAAATTATAAGGTCTATAAAAAACACTTTCAAGTCCAAACTCTCCTATTTATAAACCCCTTTTCGGATTTCATTTTATTGTATAATGTGGCAAATTTAGTTTCTTTTATAATAATCGAAAAAAAATTTGATATTTACGCCCGAACTTCACAAAATAAAATAAAATACGCATTTTCTCGTTGTTATTTTTGACATCAATCAATACGGCCCGCACTCTATGAATTTGGATTATTGAAGTGACCCTTATGGCTTGGGCACAAGAACCATGCACTGGGCAACACCTTTTTCGTTTCAGTGAGGCCCCAACCGGCGCCGGAGATAGTCGTGTTACTCCGCGTCGCTTAGTTTCGTGAAATCAATTTAAAATTTCAGTTTTCTTACAATAAACAATGCATAAAACAGGAATTTATATTTTTTACAGGCCTTTACGAAATCAACCTGTAAAAAAAATTCACAAATACCTTTTCCAACCTTTCCAAAAGCTTTTTCTCAAGTATTTTTAAACTCCTCCCATAAAGGGCGTGAATTCCGATTTCGATTTTTTCCTGAACTATTGGATCGCCTTAATCCGGAATACTATACTACAGAACATGTAGTGTAGTATAGTATAAACAAAGATGGTTGAAACAGTTTCAGAGAAACTTCTTGAACTCCAGAAGAGCCCAGATGCACAACGCTAACTTTATAGCAACAATTCTAAATACCGTCTTTATCCGATGATAACTCATATTATACACTTGTGGTGTCAGCATTTAACTAATAATTGAGTATATACTTAGGTACGCAATAAAGCTCGATTGCACCAAGGTGGAGGTGTTTTTTATTGTTTTGAAACATTTACAGAGTATTAACACGATATATTTATTAACTGAGCATACCGAAGTCCTGTTTTAACTCGAACATTTGACATTTCATCTGCATTAAAACTGATTGTTTCGTTTCGGTTTCAGTTCGAAATGCAGGCCATTTTAATAGTACAGTAAAAATACATTTTTTTTAATGAAATTGTCGTGTATATTCATTAAATCTGTAGATATTTATGCACCTACTTGCAAATCTTATGATTTCAGAGAAAGTTTAGATTTTTTAAGATAGTCCCGTTATGATTTGGATTTCGGATGAAACGGAAATGACGATTACTGCACCTACGACGCATTGCCTGCGTTCATTGACCGCCTTGATTATGATGTCACTTTTAAAGGCTCTATTGGTTGAGATATGAAACGGAAATTACGCTGGTCTGCGCTCATTGGCCGGTTTGATTATGATCTCACTTTTCAAGTATTGGTTGAGATTGTTTTGGCAAAGTTTCGCTACTACCGCGTGTAAACTGCACTCGAATTTATTTTTCAACTGGCAGACCCGGTCATACGTTGTTGTGACTAAAACTTTATAACCAACGCCACCTGTTAAATCAAATCCACACCAAACTGCCCGCTGCCACTTGGCCAGATATATTACATATTTAAACCAATTTACACAAAACCTTGACAAAATATGTATCTAAAAACCATCCTGATGAATCACTCTATCTATTGGTGAAAACTGCATGAAAATCCGTTGCGCAGTTTAAAAGATCTAAGCGCACATACAGCGGGAGCGACTTCATTTTATTCATAGTAATAATAATAAAGATAAGATAAAATTGGACGCGAGGTCTACTGTTCACAGAACTACTTTAAAATTAGCATAGGGAAATGCGTATGTATGTATCCTTTTACAGTAAAAGAAGGCCAACTAAACTTTTTTAATTAGTCGCCGCACACGCGATGAAATAAAACTTTCTACAAACAAGCGACCGCGAATGACATGTCAATCACAGGGGTAGATATTTCTTTTTAGTCCCAACTGTTCGGACCTACTGGATTTCCCTCATTGATGCATGTAACGAGGCTAAATAGGGTAGGGAGTGAAGTGAGATGACAAATAGGAAGATTAGAAAATACCCGGCGATTCAGAATTGGTTTATAATACCTGATTGATGGTCTTTCAAAAAGCCTACCTAAAAAAGAGAATCTACCATTCTTTTACTAGCGGGATCCATCTGGTTTATTTCGAATCAACGATGCGCGAATTTAAAATACAGGCCTACGGAAAACACGAATTTAAATCGGTTTATGACACTCAGCGACGTAATATGACGAATCCCGGCCCCAGGGTAGGATTTAAATAATTCAGGCTCCTGAAAATTAAATAATTTATTCCATGCGTAATAATTTCGAGGAGTAGTTGTTAAGCCCCGATCAAAGGGCTTCTGGATAAAATCTAAATTTAAATAAAAAAAAATTCTTAAAATCAAAAATATTAATTCAAATGTTCAAGATACAATTCAATCGCAACATAAACGAGAAAGTAACATATAAAAAGAATAACTTTTATTTATTTCTGGATAGCACCATACTTTGAAAGAAATTCGTTTTCTCAATGGAGGAAACTTTTAAATTCCTTCGACTTGTAGTGTAATTTACATTCTTTCGAAATGGTGTCAACTTTTTTGGTACATTTTTATATCATATAGGTATGTTATGTCGCATCAATTCGTGTTGTGATTCGATTCTGTCGCTATTTCAGAAACCGGGTAGTTTTGGTAGGTACCTGCTCAGTTAAGCTGAGTAGTTCGAAAAGTGCACCCACTCAAGCATTTTTATACGAAAAACATTATATTTGCTTACGCACACAATCAAAACAAAACATAAATATACTGACCTTTTTCAGAAAATCCAAAAAACACCCAATCGAAACCTTTGTTTTTCCACTGTTAACGTTTCCACAAATACACAGTACAATAAACTCGAAACATAAAGTCAATTACTTTTCACCCACTGTTATTTTATTCCAAATTCGAATTCTGAAATTTCGCGCGCGTTTTCAAAGGACACGAAGCGGCTCGACGCGAACGAAGGACCAATGAAGACTGGCGGATGTTTTTCCGAAGGTGCTCTTTATAGGCGCGATATTTCCTCGCGCTTGCGCACCGTGGTGCAACAATATTACTTCCACTAACGCGTAGGAAATTTTTTTATCATGTTTTATGGATAAAACGCGGTTTCGCCGAACATTCAAGAGGGATTTGTTTTTATATAATTGATTTCGTATAGACCTTTCGTATAGTTGTTCAATCAAAAATATTAAGGAATAATATTTATATTAAACGTTTTTGAAAATATTATGTTATAATTATGAGATACCTGAATGAGCATATTTTATAATCAAAGATCATCGTAGGAGCTGTTTTTATTTATCTTCAATATTAAAACTTGTTCCTCTCTGTGTCATGCAATTTGTTATGTACACTTCAGAGTTTATGACCGCGTTAAATCTTCAGGAAAAACTAAACCCTTTCACACACTTTTCCATAAATGATCATCTAGTCAATTCACGCTATGCAATTGCACTATATAAGTATAATAAATACAAACCAATACAAGAACAACATGTTAACCTACTAGAGACCAAATGGGAAAATAATTCACCGACTCCAGATATTTTCATATCAGAGGGTTCGGCTCGGTAGAACTCTTAATTGGATCTATAAATCCTACTGATCCCTCAATATAAATGTTCAAAAAATCTTTTGTAATCCTACATGTATTTAAAATGACTGATTTTTGCATTTTTATATATAAATTCTTTGACAAATTTAATATGCTTATATTTGAATGAGAGAGCTAGGTATAATGCCAGTAGCCGAAATAACAAATGGTAATATTTTTATAGTCTGAGAATGCCAAATTTTTTTAATCTCATTTTCACATAAAAATATTGTATTATTAACCCACACTGTATATATTATTTGTACGCCATATGTAATTTAAATACTGGTTTCCGTTTTCTTTTTTCATTCTCTTTTCTAATGATATATTATTTTCAATCAAAATTACCTTTTTACCTACTATTTATACAATGCTCAGATATTTAAGTTTATCTGTTTTTATTTAAAAATTGTGTCTCTGTATCATACACAAATCACGGAAAAGCTCAAGAGGGCTTAAAATTAATACATTAAAAAAATTAATAAAAATATTGTTGCAATGATAATCCTATTAATCCTATCCTATTTAATATTATAAGGCGAAAGTTTGAATGGAGGTTTGGATGTTTGTTACTCTTTCACGCAAAAAATAGTGAATGGACTTTAAAAATTCTTTCATTAATGGAAAGCTACATTATTTGCGAGTAATATGGGCTGTATATATTGGTAAGCTCTGGCGTTTAGAAATTATTTATTATACGTTTATTGTCCAGACGGAAAGCAAATCGCTGTTTGGTAACTGTAAGCAATTATTTGACGTGCGTACGCACCTCAATTGTGGAATCCAGGCTATGCAGTGAACAAAAACAGTATTGAAAGGGTTCAAAAAAGATTTTTACGGTACCTCAACTTTCAGTCTTTTCGATCTCGTGTTAATATTGAAGTCCCTGCAAAGTTCTTCAAAATACAGACATTAACTTACCAAAGAAATATAGCAGTTTCGGTAAAATTATTTAAAATTACACATAACTTAATCGATAGTCCCGATCTTCTTCAAAGCCTATCATTCCGTGCAGACAGTCGCTTACTTTTTATCTCCCTCTTTGCAAGACCAACTCCAAACAGAACTCATTTATCTACAGATCCACGCATTCATTTAATTTAAATTATTTTTAAATTGACATTTTTAACTTGACGTTACGTGACATAAAACGAAAACTCATAGAAAGTTCAATTAACCTCCCCTCCCGAACCCCCCATATATATTTCAGTAATTTGTCTCTTAATCCTAATCCCAAGTTCCTCCTCCTCCTCACCCCCCTTCACATATTCTAACTAAAAAAATAAACTAAATAAGAAAACACCCTTTCAATATCTCATTTTATTCATTCACTACCATCAGTGGAAAGATCATAATTGGCTTACATAATTAACTATTTTATTAGTGTATTATTTTGTAATCTAAGATTTGCTGTCAACTTTCTCTGAAATAAATAATATTTGAAAATGTTCGGTCAATAAATTACGCCAGAAGTAAGGAAGAATTCAGCTTACTTCGAGCACACAGACAAGACAAAACACACTTATATCTGTTTAACTCTTTAGTGACCTATACCTAAGAAACAAGACGCATTAAGCAATTTAAATGTACATATTTGTATATTTTAAATTATTTTTCGTAATTCTTGCTAATTCATTTTAGTTTTGGCCTTACCGTTAACTGACAAAACCGAGGTATGTATGACGACACGCATCCCTCGTTGTAGAAATAATATGAAAACGGCATTAATACTTTTTTTTAATTTCCGGTATTTGTTAGGAATGGAATATTCATTAAAAAATATTAAATCATAAATTTTTAGTTTAAAAAGTCATTTACCTTACTTTAAAATTTGAAAAAAAAAATCTTTCTTGAACAATATAATTAGCCTCACAGACCAGGGAGTGGTCCCTAAAAATCCATGTAAATTGGCGAAATCGTTTTTTTAATAATTCACTTCTCTTTTAGTTTTAGTTCAAAATTTCTGTTTAATGCTTGAAAAATATGTTCTCATTAGAATTTCAACATTAAAACAAGTATTTAATTTCTCAGAAATATTAGATACGCTAAATATTTTCTATCGCTTCACTCATAAAATGTACTTTCAAAGTGTGAGGCACTTATAGCCTGAGGTACTAGGCAAAATAAACAGTCACGTAGATTGTACATACTTCTACGGTGTAATTAAAATATACTGTTTAATTTTCTTTCCATGGAGGTCTGTCCTTTGACGTCATAGGTTCCTATCTACTCCGATATGTGCTGATAATTTTTTCTGCATTAATATATTTTTAGTGGTAAATTTGTGGTAAGTAGATATTTAATTTGGGAGGCGGGAATGGGTACCGCCGCCCCGGGAACCTTTATTGGATAACCAACACCTCTGCCATAGGTCACCCCAAGTGGTTCGCTACGTTTGGTGATTTAGCAGGGGTGCCCGGGTTCATGGGGTGAGGTTTGTCTAGGTCTTGGAGGCGGATAACCAGGTCATACTGAACCCCAGATTCCTACCCACCCCTTAAACCCTTTTCCTTCCCAGAACTCTCCTTCCTTTCCTTAAAAAAAACCCTCCACACAGCATCCTCAAAGATGACATAGGCCCTGAGGGAAATTATTTTCCTCAGGGCCTCCTGTGTGGGGCTCATGTAAAAAAAAAAAAAAAAAAAAAAAAAAAAAAAAACTTAACAAAAAAAAGCTTTTTAATGTGAATACCGCACAAGAGTCACAACTGCTTCCAACCATCTGGAGTCAGAGAGACTATGGCAATTGGGGTATATTGTGAAGCTGAAGATAGTGACGAGTGTTATGTCAACAAAAATTCGAGTGCAGTTTACATTTACATGCGTTAGAAGCGAAACTTTACCAAAACAATCTCAACTAATACCTACTTGAAAAGCGAGGTCATAATTAAAGCGACCAATTAGCCCAGACCAGCGTAATTTCCGTTTCATATCTCAAAAAATAGGAGCTTTTAAGAGTGACATCATATGTAATCAAAGCGGTCGCAGTCGAAGCAACGCAGGTGCAGTAATCGTCCTTTCCGTTTCATCCGAAATCCAAATCATAGCGAGGCTGTAGAAATTTTACTTCAATAAAACAAAAATTTTATTAATTTAAAATAAAACAATAACTTTGTAAACACCACTTTTATTTTTATACTTTATGCCGACCGGGTTTCGCTACAACCGTAGCTTTATCAGGACAGTATAATACTCTACTAACATTAGGTTACATTTGTGTAAAAATATATAATTTACCAAAACTGGGCTGGACTCGTCAAGTGTACCTCCATATTGATAAAGAACACGTCCGTTCCCTTCCCAATTCTCCATCTATGCCTCCTTCTTCCTCCTCCATTTGACGAGTCCAGCCCAGTTTTGGTAAATTATATATTATTACACAAATGTAACCTAATGTTAGTAGAGTATTATACTGCCCAGACGAAGCTACGGTTGTAGCGAAACCCGGTCGGCATAAAGTATAAAAATAAAAGTGGTGTTTACAAAGTTATTGTTTTATTTTAAATTAATAATGTCACATCACAAAGTATCCGTTTTATATGAACAAAAAATTATATTGTTAAAAAAAGTTTTTTTTTTACAGTTACTGCACACATGAGGCTTTAAGGAAAATAATTTACTTTATGGTCTATATCATCTTAGGGGATGCTACGTGGAGGGTATTTTTAAGGAAGTTCTGGGAAGGAAAAAGGTATGAGGTCGTCGCCTTAGTTCGTATTTGTCCAACAGACCATTAGAAAATTTTACAGGAGGAGAAGGTTTTCTTTCATTATTTCTATAAAACATTATGAAAGGTGTTTAAGATCAAGATATATCCGTAAAGGTAAAGGTCTTATTAGTTTAAATAATTCTTAGTTAAGTGATTATCTATCATTTTTTATACTTTATTTTTAATTTTAAAATGGAGATAAAACAAAAACTAAAATGTTGGACAAATAAGAAGTGAGACGACGAGGTGTGGACAGGATGTTGGGGGTCAGTCAACCTCACACCCCATTAACCTGGACATCCCTGCTAAGTCAGCAAACTTATCGAACCACTTAGGGTGACTAAAGTATTACTTAGGTGCAAAGGTGTTGGTTAGAAACTGAATGGTTGCCGACGAGGCGGTACCCATATCCGCCCCCCAAATAAATTTCTCTTAAAATAAATTCCTCCCTAGGTAATTGAACAAAAGGATATGCAAGTATACTATAATACTATGCATCATGTGTGATAACAAAAAATCCCACATAGTCCTAGCCATTGCTTGGGTATACTTGTGATTTAATAAAGCAGTTAAAATTTACTTGTTATAGTGTAAGTACATATAGGTATACATACTCGAAGGTATACATACTCGAAGGTATACAAAAGTATTGGTAGATATAGAGAAAATAGGGACACGCTTAATACACACATTTTATTTATAGGCACTAACAATAGGAACTTTATTTCGTTAAAATCAAAATCGATTGTTTATTTGTAGGCCATTGTTATTGGTTACGCATTGCAATATGTTTTTTGTTTGTTCGAAATTTTAAATAAATATATATCACTAGCATGGTACTTACTCACTCCTTGGAATTAACAAAGACACCGAAATTGATTGTTTTTCAAAAATAGATTCTAAAACAAGAAAATTACTGACACTGTTTGTTTTGGAAAATTTTCATGCATTGTGAAAAGAAACTTTGAGTTTGTGTATTCATTGACAAATTTCATCTCTTGTAAAAACTTATGAGTAACCCAATGATTACATTGACTGCATCTTATTGTTCATTGGATGACATTAAGGAGGCCTCCACACTTCAAGATAAGCAAAAACAAGGTTGGTGGATTTGTTATATTCTTTGGAGTTTCTCTTTGAGTTTTTTCATAATCATAATTTCTTGGGTATTAAGCCCAGAGGGTCTGGGGTTATTTACACACCTCAGACTCGCATATTATAATGCAGTTATTGATGACAATTTTTTTTTCTTCTCTTGTATAACCCAAAATAACCCGTGTACATACTTAATTAGGTTAGTTTATTAGATTCTTGATATGGGTAAAAAAATCGTAAAAAATCTGCCAAAAAAAAAACAATTTTAATATATTTTTTAGAAGGAATCAAATACTTTGGGGTGTGACATTATATATATGATAAAACACACTTTGTAATATACCAGTTTTTATTTGAATTAACAAATTAATGACAACCAAACAGGTTTCGCTTAATAAAAGTCCTAATGAAGTTTGAGACAAGCGAAACCTGGTTGACTGTCATTGGTTATTTCAAATAAAAAGTGGTGTATTACAAAGTGTTTTTTATTCATTTATTATATAATGTCACACCCCAAAGTTCTTATAATAAGTCCTGACGAAGTTTCGAATAAGCGGAACCTGGTTGGCTGCCATTTGTTAATTCAAAAAAAGTATGGTAATACAAATTAGTGTTTGGTTTGTTGTTGTTTATGTTAATCTGAGTTGGTATAATTAGATTATTATGTCTAAGATTGCCATGTTTACCTTATTTTTTTAAGATCAAATGAAGTAAGTAGGATGTTCGTAGAAACAGAATAGCGTTGACAATATATTTGAGATACTTCGAAGTGCACATTTCCGAAAACAGGAAATGACATTATTAGCAGGGGAAAAATTCTTTTACAACTCTGTAAGGCAATTGTAGAATTATTTGACTCAATTCTTCTGATTTTAAAGCCGGGGGGTTTCGTTGTCGTTGAAATTTAAAAATAATCCACGATTTCTATATTTTAAAATAAAACAAATTAAGAGACAAATTCGAAAATGTTTTTTTTTTTAATCTTGATTAAGCAATTTGATCACCAAAACGTTCGTGCAATAATTAGTCAACTCACCCAAATCTGTGTTATTTGAAAACTTTAATTTATTATAAATATATGTCATCACTAGCCACCGTCTACCTAACCTATAAAACAGAGAGAAACGTTTGCAATTTTCATGACGTCAGAGTTCACTATTTGAAAGTGGTGCTACTTCAACACATTGGTTACAAAATAATCAAAATTAAATATTGCCTCATTTTTTATTTTTTTTTTCGTCCACAAAATAGTGTGCGTCATAGTACACATGCAAAATATTAATAAAATACTTAAAAGAAATGTTCACAAACACTAATTTCACTTGACTTTTAATATTAGGTCCTTACATATTTATGAAATTGGCGTTTTGTATGGGAGGAACATAAAGTTGATTTTTTAAAATACAATATATTTATTTAATCAAAGTATGTACCATTGCTATCTATGCACTTTCCCATCTCATAGGTAGTTCATCGATCCCTTTACTAAAAAAACCATTTGGACGGGAAACAATAAAAATCTTTGAAGGCGGTTTGGACTGCCCCATCGGAGTTGAATTTTTTTCCTTGCAAGAAGTTATCCAAATTTCGAAAAAAATGGTAATGTGTTGGGGCAAGGTTCGGAGACTACGGTGGATGTCTTAGACTTTCCAATTGAAGCTCCTCTAATTTGCTAGCCGTCTGTTGTGCAGTGTGTGGTCTAGAGTTCCACCGCGCGTTTGTTAAAACAAGTAGATTAGTTACTTCAAGTGGATTAAAACAGTTTTATCACTAACACCGCAGCCTGCAGTTAACTCGGACATGGTTTGCGATGGATCCGCTTCCACAATAGCCTTCAATTCTTCATTATCAACTTTGCAGGTCGAAATTTCCAGAACGAAAACGTTGGAACCAAAAACGCACTGTGTTTTCTTTTGCGGCACCGTCGCCATACACATTATTAATCCTTCGAGCCGTTTCTGCAGCACTGCTGCCACGGTGGAACTCGTACTCGTAAATAACGCGATATTTCAAGTTTTCCATTTTCAAGAAAAAAAACAGTTAAGGAAAAACAAATGAATTATAAGTTTCGAATCACAAATACATGAGTAAATAGCTGTATAAATTTGTACTTGGAATTCCTAACCAGAGAGAAGATATTTGAGATCAAAGTTGCCAGTACGGCAAAACGCTAATTTCATATGTAAGGACCTAATATATTATACAAATTTTTCATCGTTGACAATTTGGGAGGCGGGTATGGGTACTGTATTTATTTGATAACCAACACCTCTACCACAGGCCATTCAAAGTCGTTTGCTATGTTTAGTGACCTTGCAGGGGATCCCGGATTCATGGGGTAAGGTTTGTCTTGGTCTTTGTCTTGCATCATGGCAGCGGATGCTTCTGCCAACTTAATTCATGGCGCGCTGGTTCGGGGGAAACTGGTTGAATAATACCATTACCATCGTAGTCTGTAATTAGATGTAGCCAAAAGATTAATTTTTTAACTGCGCCTTTATGATTGGATCTAGTGCATATGCAGAGCAACCTCCCCATGCTATAATTACATACTCAATAATAGATGCTTCAAAATAAATAATTTTCAAGCGCTGAAAGTCGAGAACGTTTGTCTTCATTATCTTCATTAACATTATCTTCATTTTCATTCACTTTCTTTCTGTCTCCAGATTTTCGATTGAGTTTCGCTAATATTGTCTTCATTTAATTAAATATTACGATTTGAGGTTTTATCGTAAAGTTAATAATAAAAAAATAAATATTCATCCTAGACTTGCAGATAAGTCAAAAGATATCGCAAAAATTTATCCAGACACTATTTAGATATCATTTAGTTCAGGTTCGAACCTTGCAATCATGTATAAAGATATCAGCCAATAAATAATATGTGCGTTAAGAAAATGAAGATATTGTTGGTAGTTCTTAGTCGAAGTATGATACAGTTAAAAGTGACCGAATTGGATAAAGACACCTTAGCTCACTTGGTAGAGCTGTTGCCATGTAAGCAGAAGGTCCTGTGTTCGAGTTGCAAAGGTGCCAAATATATTTTTTGATTTTTCTGTCTCCAGATTTTCGATTGAGTTTTACTAATATTGTCTTCATTTAATTAAAGCATTCAAGAAATTCACCACTGAAAACAAACTGCTTATACGTTAAAATATTAAAAATCGCTTACCAGACTATTTTTAATTGGTTATCAATTAATAACATCGAAATTCTTCCTCGCTCGATGAATATAATAGCCTTTACTTATAAAAATAGGGTTTTTACGTACCTATATTTCAGTGACATGGAAGTATTCAATTATTTTCTTATTTATATCAGATTGGACATGTGACTGCAAGCGCCTTGACGTATAAAAAATTACCTATTCACCGGCTTGACAATGTAGACTTAGCCCGCTTAATTTTGAGCGAGGAATGTAGTAACATAACGGGGATGGACTGACTTATGTTCATGCCGGACCTACGCGGCCCTTGCTTCGCTTTCAACATCCGATGATATTGCCATTACGGTCCTATAATGTAAGTCTTGCTACGTACCCCACGTAATTCCACTGTAGATTAGGGGTTGGACCCTGGACCGAGTCCCCGCCTACTGACCATGGCCGGTCTTATGGAACTGGTGGAGTTGCACCTGTCTGCCGCGCCACCCCCCGTGACATGAAGAGGCTGGGGAGAAGGCTGAACGGCATCCGAAAGCTGTCCGTCCCGCCTCCGGCGACCCGACGCTTTTCTCCCTACGGTCTTCTTCTATGATTTCCAGTTACTTTCGTCTAGGCACCACCGGCTAGCTGGCTTAAGGACGACGCCGCCGGTTATCGGGAGGCCGGACAATTAGCCTTCTTCATTCTCTCGGTTACTGCCGATAGTCAGGTTGCGGTGACACCAGTTCTACTCTGTATATATACATTATTTTTCTTTCGTTTCTTTTTTCTTTTATGTACAGTGCCCGGTGCTGCCCGCCGGATTGTGTGTGGTCTTTCGCTGTCATGAGCTGATTACTCATGACGGCTGCTGTCATTTTGTATTACTTTATTTTTTTATTTTTTGTTGATGTTACTAACAACTTGTTTGACTGTCCATGAGGCTCACTGCTTTTGCATTGACACCTCCATGGGCTTTAGAATTGTAGAGATTGACCATTACAGTACAGTCCTGTAGGCGCGTCCGCATACCGCTACCTAACACAGTATGAGGGGACATTGAAGGTCTAGATTCGTTACATTAAATGTAGAGCCGTTTATTAAAAAAAAAATGATTCTTGCGAGAACTCCGAAGGGGCGACCATAAGTTGCCTATACCGGGGTGGGACAGTGGTGGGTACTTCAATGTAGATTAAATATTTGTATCCAGATTTATTTACGAGTTTTCGAGCTACACTGTTACTGTTCCTACTACCCGTCAATTTGAAATTGACTTGCGCTATTTCCGGCAACACGTAGAAAGTAGATTTTATTCTGCAGCATCGGAAACAAGCCAGGTACCTACTTTACTGTATTAAAAAGTTGTTTATGTCATCTTAAATATAATAAAGAATGTGTTTGCAAACCAAATATTATCATTTGCTTTGAAAAACATAATAATATATAATCGCAATCGCAATATTACGATATCTTTCCTATCTCAAATAATATTGATCGCAATAACCCTACTCATATCAAACTGGAGATGACGTCTTGTATTTTATATTCCGTAAAAATATTTCAGGTGTCGTAAGAAGTTACATCGTGAGTTGTGTTTTTGAAGTGAAAACTTTTTTTTGAAGGTTTTTCTTCTACCGCGTGTGAATTGCACACTCTGATATTTGAAGTGAAACTTCTTTAGCACCGTTGTGATTTGAAACACGATGAAACGGAAAGGACACTGAAAAGAGATAAACACTATCTATAGGATTTAGCCTGCGAGAGAACGAGCTCACTTTTCGAACTCCTATTGGTTGAGATTGTCTTGTTGAAGTTTTCACTTCTACCGCGAGAGCATAGGAGTCCCTAAGGAAAATAATATCCCTGAACCTAGTCACGTCATCTTTAAGGTTCCTTTTTAAGGAAAGAAGGAGAAAAATTATGGGAACGAAAAACATGTGAGGGGTAGATATTCTAGTGGGTCAGTGTATGAAGGAATGAAGGACGTATGAATCCATCCCTCCCACTGCGGGGCAAGGCGATGGGTCGAGAAAGACACTATATTATCACCCGATTGGGGTGTTTTTAAGCGGATCTTGAAGAAGCCCGGATAATTTGCAGGACGGAAACAACGCCAGCGTAGGGATCAAAAATATAGAACGTGCATTGCTATAGAACAGTGTTTGCACAGATGTCCGGAAAGCAGAACGCGAAAGAGTTTCTCGTTTATTTAAACCGCACATAAAAATCAAGGGAGAGCCAAGAAAATAACCATAGGTATATTATAGTAATTAAATTAAATATTGTAATTGTACGGTGTACACGAGTATATGAGATGTCTATGTATTGCTATATTAAGCAAAGGAAATGTTTGAAACTTTCAAAATACCTTCTTTCCACCCACGCGAAGGTTTCTGGATTATTACAATCATACGACAATACATCTGAACAGTTTTTTAATCACTTAAAAAACACTTATAAAACTGTCAAAAATGTCACAATTTGAGAATGACATTTTGCAAAACAATGATTGTTCAATCAAAATTAAATTTTCGAAACTCTAATTTATTTGAAGTACTCACCTATGGTACTAACCAAAATCGAATGCTTTGAATCTAATCAAAAATTATATTTATTTTAAATAGGTACCTATGTTAGGTACCTAATTTGATTGATTGTTCTTATAATATACAAAATGAATGTTTGTAATAGAAAATTTGCACGCGAGCTGTTTGAAAATCTGAATGTACCGGGACTGAATATATTGAACGCGCGAGAGGAAAGGGGATCGCGGAAGGGGAGTTCGCGGGAAAGGGGAGAGGTGATGGGGAAACGCGTGAAGAGAAGTGGACATGGGAGGGGAAGGGGAGGCGGAAGGGGAGCAGGACGAATAGGAAAAGACACGCAGGGAGAAACAATTTCTTTATTAGTGGCATTGCAACGCATGTCGAAAACTTGCTAGTGTATGATATAGTTCCCCTCACCTCATTTTACACCGTACAGTCAGGGAGAGACGTTTTTGCAAGAATTAGTTTAAAAAAATGGAGGAGTACCTGCCGATATAATATTGTTAATTCAGAAATTAGAAATATTTTTAAATTAAATACTCGTAAGAGGTGGCAGTAGCCGAACTGACGTCCCAGTAAGACGAGAGGTTCTGGGTTCGTGTTCCAGTTGCGACCGTTATCTTTTTATTTTTGTGTCTTGTTCTCTAAGATATTTTCGTTTAGATTATTAGAGTTTTCTTTTTCTTCAACATATATTGATGGGAATAACCTTCAAAAGTTATAAAAAGAGAGTTGTTCTAATAAAAATTAAATATTATTTGTCTTATTAATATTTCGGAAACAATAGTATCGATTACTCGCGTCCCTACACAAAGGCCGACTAGTAAATCACCAAAAACAATGAAAGAGTAGATACCTACCCTTAGTGAAATTTTGGTGGAGTAAGGGATATCCAATGTCGTATTTGGATACTTTTAATGACGCCGGAATATATTAAGGCGGAGCGAACTTTCAGGTGTTGCCTCGTTAATGTTTTTTTTTATCATTAACAATTTTGTTTTTTTTTAGGTTCACATTGTGGAGAAGAGTTGATGAGAGGTAAAGGTCAAAATGGGATGCTGAGGTCCATCGAGTGTCAAAACAATAAGTCACATTGCTCTTGCCCTGTTATAACAAAGGCAAAAAAATATCTAGGAGTGGAAATAGACGAAAACCTTAGATGGAACATACACATAAATGGAATCACTAAAAAGCTTACGAGACTTGTATATTTCTTCAAAAACCTAAGAAACATACTACCTAGGAAAGACATCAAAAAGTATTTTATGTTTATGTCATTCCCGTCTTCAGTACGGAATTCTAGTATGGGGATTTGCTACAGCAAATCATATTAACCACTTAGAGCTCAGAAAAGAATTATAAAAACCATACTAAATTTACCCATCAGAACCCCCTCAAAAGATATTTTTAAGTGTTTTGACATTCTAAATTTAAAACAAATACATGCCAAGAATATTCTTATACATCATTTTAAAAATAGAAAATCTCCTAATGAAACTCGGATACATGACACAAGAACCTCAAAAAAGGATATACGAGATGTTCCAAAATTCAAGACAAGTTTTGGCCAAAGAAACCACATATATCTGGCAACCAAACATTACAACATCCTTCCTCCAAGTTTGAAAAAGATAGAAAAGATAAATAAGTTTAAGGAAAAAATCAAAACATGGGTGAAGGAAATTAATGCAGACATACTAGAGAATGTATGAAAAGATCATAGAAACTAAATAACGGAAAATCAAAGAAATCTACCAGTCCGCCTCAGCACAGGACCACCTAGTGAGGAGGACTAGGAACAAACAGATGAAATATTTATATACATTATCATACCTTGTAATTCTCATCAAACCTGTAATTAAATAGTCACTAATAAAAAAATAAATAAATTTAAAAAAAAACAGCCAGTCGCTGTCGATAGAATCGGGAGTCACTAGATTCAGCACAGATTTGCCTCCGGGAGACTGGTGAAGGTGGCATTCTTCTACGATGTGTACAGAACTTTGTACTTGTCCACAATCATGAGTAGGGTTTGGCGAGACTTACAAAGACTTACCCAAAGGCTGAAACACTTCAAAAGAATGTCGAACATGTTCTAGTAAGCTAGGAGTGTGGGGACCGTGCCGCCAAGCTTTCAGTAGGTGCACTTCGTTCATAGGGATATTGTGTGATTTTTGCTCCAACAGTAAAAAAACGACGTTCAACAGCTTTTTTGAAAATACGAGGGTCAGTCAAAAAGTAATGTCTCCTATTTTTTTCTCATTTAATTGTCAAAAAATAGAAAAATGCAATTAAGTAGGTCGAAAGGCACACCATTACGATTCATTAGTCACTTTTCATTATAATCTCCGCCTATTTCCAAAGTTTTGGTTTAAGCGTGTTTTAAGCTTTTTAAGGTTGTGACATGTTGGACAGAATTTATTGTACATCACCGCTCCAAAAAATCAACCATAATCAAAACCTCTGCAACCCTGAACACTGTCGCCATAACTTTCCCTGCCGATCACCTTCTGCATTCAAGAATTCAATCACAGATCGCTGACTAATATGAACATTAAGTATTAATACGGTAATACGGTTAATGTATTCTATGATTTCATGAATATCATTATAAAGTCAGATAATGAAACTAAATAATTGAACAAAATCATGTTCAACTAGCTCCGCCCTACCCTACTTGAGACCTATTTGTGCATAAATTAAATAAAAATTCATACACGGTTAAGATCAATACGATACGCCGAGTTTTTTCATTTGTCCACATTTAAAACATTCCCCTAAATTTGTAAATATAAAAAAATTATGATGTAGACATTATTATATATGTATGTTGGCATTCTTACAGCAATACGGTCAGAAATATCGAAGTAACGTAAACGATCATAAATTAATACTTGAGTATGGAAGGTGTAATTTCCTATATTCCTCGGCCTCTCAAGACATAGAAAATCCTCAATCCATGAACCGGGGCATCCCTGCTTAATCACCAGACGCAGCGATTCATTTGGGACAGAGGTGTTGGTTATCCAAGAAATAATTCCCCGGGCGGAGGTAACTGTACCCGTCTCCCAAATTGGTAATGTCGTCGATATATTTAGAGATACTGTGAAGCAAATTCTTCACAAATACTTTGCTAAAATGTACGAGCTTACCATTCCGTAGTGAATATATGTTTTTAAAGATTCCTCTATTTTTATTTTTTCAATATTGTATTTTCCATTTTACGCTGGTTGCACATTTAATTTAATTTGCTAAACGTATTTCCAATTTTAAAGGTGCATGTTTCTATACATATAATTTCACATGTGTTATATGTACCATAAATTAATACCATGTTCTTTCTCCACTATAATATTTACTGAGTACAACAAATGATATCACAAAACTGTATTACTTAACTTGTGAAAGCCCACTATTGTGTTAATAAATTGTACATTTTGACAAAAATGGGTGAGGGTTCATGTGGTGAGGTTTGTCTAGGTCTTGGAGGCGGATGACCAGGACATACTGAACCCCAGATTCCTACCCACCCCTTAAACCCTTTTCCTTCCCAGAACTCTCCTCTTCTTCCTTTCCTTAAAAAAAACCCTCCACACAGCATCCCCAAAGATGACATAGGCCCTGAGGGAAATTATTTTCCTCAGGGCCTCCTGTGTGGAGCTCATGTAAAAAAAAAAAAGCTGGCGAATGCGTGACGAGAGCGTTACGAAAACCGAAGCGAATGGTAGTTGATAGGGAGTACGCTTCGTTCATTACCGTAAGGGGTGGGTGGTTTGGTATATTTATGCGTAGGGGCAAGAGAGAGAGGTGCGAGCACACATTTTCTTTCTCTCTTTCTCTCTTTCTCTCATAGCCAGTTACGTTACACAGTGCAAGCCTGTTTTCTGTATCATACTGGATGGAGCAGAAGTTTTACTTCAGTTGTCTAAAGTCAAAGTTCAGTTGGTCTAAAGTACACTCGTTTTTTTTATGTGAATACCACACTTGGGGTTTGTTGTGAGGTTGAATCAAGTGAATGGGGTTGGGGATAGGAAGAGTGGTCAAATCTGATCTACATATTGTTAAATAAATATTTATGTATACCAATTTGGTGTTGGGTTTAGCAACATTATTTCATCGCCATCTTTTCTGTCGATATTTATTTGTCAGACTGCTCGAGTTTATATGTATAGGTATGTCCGCGCTGCGCTGTTCGAGTGCCTCGAATAGAGCCGAAGCAACGTATAGCTTACTGGCGCATTAGTTGGTAAGTACCTAGTTTTATCTATCGAGTAATTGATTGCAGCTAATCAGTTGATTATAACCATGGTGTCGGTGTCGCCTGTCTATACATCAACAAACCGCGACCCAACATGGCTGCTCTATTGATTTTGCAGCGGAACAAAGAAAGGGTGAATGATTCGTTAATTCGATACTGTACGGTCGTTATTTTATTAATTCATGTAACACGGTATAAAATTTTTATTTTTTTTGTTTTAAAAAACATATCTATTAACATATATAAAAAGTATGTCTATTAATTTTACAGTAGGTACCTATGTAGATACAGGTATAAATGCATTCTTATCTCACTTTTCACACTTTCAGGCTTAATTCATTATAATTTTTCAGTTCTCTATACTCTATAACTCTATACAAAATGCGGTTCCACGAAAATTGATCCGGCGACAATTGGTCCCCCGATAGTTAGCCCGCCGACAGTTGATCCGGCGGACAGTTGATTCGCCGGACAGTTGATCCCTCGGACGGTTAAAACAATAAATTTCAAAAATAATATTTCTTCAAGTAAGTATGCAAAGAGGATATACGGCCGTACAACTAAAGTCGATATTCTTATATCTGCAGGCGTCTTGAGTAAAAATCAAATAATTTTACAATAATTCAGACTCCCCGAAGAAACATGCGGTAATAACAAAGCACGACATTCTTAAACTTGTAGTCGGCTTAGCAAAAAACTGCTAAAGACTCCTACTTGATTATATATTTTTTATACCACACAAGAGTCCCAACAGCTCCCAACCATCTGGAACCATCATCATCATCATCTGTGGCTCTACAACCCAGGTCGGGTCTTGGCCTCCAGCAGAGCCTGCCTCCATGACTGTCGGTGTTGTGCTGCGTTGCGCCAGTTTCGGATGCCGATGGTGCTTGCATCCTTCACCACTCCATCCAGCCATCGAAGCTTTGGTCTTCCAACTCTTCTCCGACCCCCAGGTGCACCATCCATAATTCGCTTTGGAATATCTCCTTCGCTCATTCTCTGGATATGTCCAGCCCACCTGAGTCTTCCAGTTTTGATTTCCTTGGAGATATTAGGGTCCTCGTAAAGATCGTATAGCTCCTGGTTGTATCTGATACGCCATTCTCCATTATCACAGACTGGGCCGTAAATCCTTCGCAGCACCTTCCTTTCAAAACTTTCTAGGGCTCCTTCATCACCCTTACTGATTGTCCAGCATTCCGAACCATACATAAGAACAGGTCGTATAAGGGTCTTGTAAAGCAGGACTTTAGTTCTTCTGGTAAGGTGGCGAGATTTCATATGCTTCTGTAGCCCAAAGTAGTATCGATTTGCAGCTACTATTCTTCTTTTGATTTCGCTGGATACATTGTTGTCATTTGTCACCATAGTACCGAGATATACAAACTCGTTGACAGTTTCAAATGTATAATTATCTATCTGTATACTTGGTGGTTTCTGGCGTCCATGTACGGGCATATATTTTGTCTTCCCCTCGTTGATGACCAATCCCATGTTCCTTGCCGACGTAGCTAAGCTTTTAAACGCCGATTTTAGTTCATATTCTGAGCGTGCGATGATATCTATATCGTCAGCATAAGCAAGGAGCTGAACAGACTTGTTAAAAATATGGCCTGTGGTTTGTATACCTGCATTTCGGATGGCCTTTTCCAGCGCTAAATTGAATAAAATGCAGGCAAGTGCATCTCCTTGTCTTAGTCCATTGAAGGTCTTTAGGGTGTCTGACAGATCCTGTTGTATTCTGACTCGGCACTCAACATTAGACATTGTGAGCCTTACTAAGTTTACCAGTTTTCTTGGGATATTAAATTCATCCAAGGCTCTGTACAGTCTTTCTCTATTTACCGTGTCATAGGCAGCCTTAAAATCTATGAAGAGATGGTATGTATCAACATTAAATTCTATTGTTTTTTCCAGTATCTGGAACCAGAGTGAGATTATGGCAGCCCTAATGTTATTCATTTGTTTACGCCTTGATGGCTTTTTCATGTAAGGTAAATTGTACAGGAGCATTATAACAAGTATGTAGCATCATAACAAGTTTATAGTACATAAAATATTATTTAATAATGAAATAATTTTACTTTGTATAAACCACTTATTTGATGTGCAAATCCGACCGGTTTCGGAACAAACGTTCCTTCGTCAGGGAAAGCTTATACTAATTTGACAGTTTCGAACAATGTTTTATTATGGTAGGGGTGGAGCTGTTGCTAGATAATAATGTAGATTGGGTAGGTAGGTATTAGTGTAGAGTGGGTGGGTAGGGGAACAAATCCATGATTGGGCTATATGACAATATTTTTTGTTTGTTGATAATAGATTCATTATTTTTAAGGGATTTTTTAATTTCCAAGGCTTCTAAGTTATCTAAACGTTTTCCTTTATGATTAATATGAAGAATATTTATCCCTGTATTTTTTTCAAAACTATGGTTATTTTCAATGATATGGTTAGCAAACTACTACCATAATAAAACATTGTTCGAAACTGTCAAATTAGTATAAGCTTTCCCTGACGAAGGAACGTTTGTTCCGAAACCGGTCGGATTTGCACATCAAATAAGTGGTTTATACAAAGTAAAATTATTTCATTATTCTATAATGGATAACCACAAAGTAATAGCTACATTCAAAAATATATTATTTAATAGCTTTAAATGCATAAGTAGGCACAACACAAGTAGGTTTAAGTATTCGATAAGTAAATTGTTAACAAAGGAGTTCAACCAGCATATTCGTATTTGGGCTCAGGCTATTTATAGTAGTTTCAAAAATTACTGTCACAATATTACACAAAACATACTCGAAGCATACCGGTTGGCAGAGGTGTAAAACATTTTTTAGCGATTAAATAAATGAATAAATGTACGTAAGTTTTTTATTATTATGAAAAAAAAAATAAAAGGTACACAGCAATTACATATATAAAGAAGTAAATAGGTACTATGAAAATTGTTATAAGTAATTTTGGTAAGTTGTGAGGCTGAAGGTAATGGAGAGAATATGTACATATGAGAGACATTATGAACTTTTAATACCAAAAAATGCACTTATAATGAAAAAATACTTCAAAATTAATAGAATGCTTAGTTTTTACCACTTCATTGTAAATAAAAAACTCGTTTTATATATATTTTTATTTATTTACGCCCGTAGGGCTTTTACATACAGTGAGATACATGTTTTAGACAAAATAAACTAACTAACTAACTAACTAACCATCACGCCGTTTCTCCGCAGGGGTAGGCAGAGAGGACGGACCGCCAAACATCCCGGTCTTGGCACACATTCCTTGCCTCGTTTACATTCATACAACGTCTCATACATTCTCTTCTATTATTCTGACTCTTGACATGGCCCGACTCAAGTATCTGATTCACTTGGTCGTGCCATGTCTTTCTTGGGCGTCCTCGACTTCTTCTACCATTCACATTTGCGTCATATATTCTCCTTATACTCCTTTCCTCGTTCATTCGCTCTACATGCCCAAACCATCGGAGCGTTCCTTTCTTAATCTTACTCATCACGCTTACATCAGCCTTGCATTCTTTGCGGATTTCCACATTTCTCACACGATCATACATGGTTTTACCACACATACGCCTCAGGGATCTCATTTCTACAGCGTTAAACATAAAATATAAGAAACAAAATATAAGAATTGACACAAAGTAGGTAACATAGAATGAAGCTAAGTACAAATAGAAATACAAATAGTTTATGAAGCAGGTGAATGTAGGAGAATTAATTTTAGTTATTATAATTATAAAAATAAATACGAAAAGATTGTTGTTAATTTTGTTTTTGAGGGAATAACCAGACAAAACCGGAAATGAGTCATTAAATTTTAGACGTATTGACTCTTTTCCACAAAAAATTATAAAATGATTTTGAAAGACTGTTTTTTTTTTATCTAATAAAGCTATGTTTTAAATTTTGAGAAAATATATTAATTTTTAGTACAATAAGGTTTTACCGTAGGTCGTTGGCAGATTTGTTAAAATTTCAAACAAAATTTTGTATCATACAATATACTTTTCAAATCATGTAATCATGCAGTAAAATAAATCAATAAATTATTTTGGAAAGCTAATTTTCAGAATTTTAATTTTAGTTCAAATAAAATAAAATAAAAACATCCGCGCCCTTGTTTTGTGACGAAAATACGTCAAACTATATTTAAAAAAAAAATGCTTTCTTATTTGGTTTAGACATTATTGAAAAATTATAAATGCTTATGATAATTACAAAAAGTATCGAAATAATTTTAGTACTTTGTTATCATTTATTTTTATTTATTTATTTATTTATTTACGCCCAATGGGCTTTTATATTTTGGTAGTACAAATGGTTCATGACAGATTATTTAACATATACAGAATAATAAAAATAAAATTTGATAAAAAAGCACAAAAGTCATAAAAATACAAAAATACAGCGGATTTCATAGGTTTTCAGAAAAACAGATAGGTTTAGGAATAGTTTTGGAATAATAAGTTTTTTAAAAGATCAACAAATTTCGCCAAGTTTATGTCAAATATGTCAATATCACCTGAGTACTGATTTCCCATAGTGTGAAATCGTTGTATCGGAGAGTGGGCAATGTAGTTCCGCTTATGAATGCTACAGTAGAATAGTGTATTTTGTCGTGTAGTTACTGTCGGTATTCGTAAGTTTATAAGTTGCAGTAGTTCGCAACAGTCAAATTTAGAGTTAAGTATTTTGAATAAAAATGTTAAGTCGTTTATTTTACCTCTGTCTTCTAGTGTGTGTATTTTTAAAACATTTAATAATAAATTATATTTCAAGTCTTCTAGTGGGATATTTAATTTAAAATTTATAAAACGCAGAAATTTTTTTTGTATTCGCTCAATGTTAGAGGATTTTTGAATGTAGGTATTTATCAAAACAAATTTTAAATTAAAGAAACTCGATGTTGAGTTATTAGTTATTTTGTTGAAATGCTGGGATGGAGAATAATTGATCTTTCTCATCGGAACTGCCCTATGGCAGAGGTGTTGGTTATCCAATAAAGGTTCCCGGGGCGGCGGTACCCATTCTCGTCTCCCAAATTGTAAATTATATAGTTGTGTGGCGACACATCATTATTATCATCGCCTTCAAAAGAACATACGAGAAACATCTCCTAATATCCGCGCCCATCGGCAAACCTACTTGCCTAGGTACCTTCGTACCTATACTGGCCGCGATGTACTTTCTCGTCTGCCGTGCCAGCCCGACGATAATAATATCGCCCCGCCTAGAAAGGTCTCGAGACAGCACCGTACAATATCTGTACGGCGCCGAATATTCTCGAAGTGGCTCGTATTACCTACCGCGAGGTAGTTACTCTACCGCGGCTATATAAGCAGCCGATCGCTCGCCCGCTGCAGTTCAGTCCAGTTCAGTCTCACACTTACAGTCGGCCAACATCTCAACATGTAATAAGTGTTCCTGCATGGCATCGCAACGCTCCAGGGCAGCTTCCTCGAGGTCCATCACCACGTCTCAGCTACAAGGCCCATCGTGTCTTCAGCTCCTGAGAACAGCTCCATCCCGCGACTTATAAGGATTGACGCACCTTCAGTCCAGGGATCAGCTCACCACTTCATGGCACCCCGAAGCCTCACCGTGCTTCGCTGCCATGGAAACACGCTCCGCCTCGCCAGGACTACCTGCTGGTAACTCAGCTCACCGAGCCACACACCGTTTACCTCCGCGACTTAAAGCGTCGAGCAACGGCCTGGAATATAGGTCATCTCCACCGCCATGGTGTCGAGCAACTCGCTGACCTTCACCACACCATCTCCATCACTCCGTGCGCCTGCAGAATCTCATCACAGCACCCCGCATTACATCATGTTACCGACCACCGACCACCGACCATCTGCTACGTAGCCCAATAAACGACTGACTCACCACTTCGACATGACGCCTTTCATTTCTGTCTCCCGCTCCCTCAACTGGTGACCCCGACGTGATATGGATACGCAGCATATAGCATCCTGACAAGAGTGTTACCACGACGCACCGGTAACACCGCAAAACGAGGGAATCGGTAGAGACGCATCAGCACGAACGCACCGACCAGCAGCATCAACCCGGCTTTCCTGCGACTCCTGGCATCATCTTTCAACCCTGTACTCCGTACACTGGGAAGGGGGTGTGTGGCGATACATCATTATTATCATCGCCATCAAAAGAACATACCAGAAACATCTTCTAATATTCGCGCCCATCGGCAAACCTACTTGCCTAGGTACCTTCGTACCTATACTGGCCGCGATGTACTTTCTCGCCTCCCGTGCCAGCCCGACGATAATAATATCGCCCTCGCCTAGAAAGGTCTCGAGACAGCACCGTACAATATCTGTACGGCGCCGAATATTCTCGAAGTGGCTCGTATTACCTACCGCGAGGTAGTTACTCTACCGCGCCTATATAAGCAGCCGATCGCTCGCCCGCTGCAGTTCAGTCCAGTTCAGTCTCACACTTACAGTCGGCCAATATCTCAACATGTAACAAGTGCTCCTGCATGGCACACGCTCCAGGGCAGCTTCCTCGAGGTCCATCACCACGTCTCAGCCACAAGGCCCATCGTGCCTTCAGCCCCGCAGAACAGCAACATCCCGCGACTCACAAGGCTTGCGTCACCTTCAGTCCGGGGATCAGCTCACCACTTCATGGCACCCCGAAGCCCACCGTGCTTCGCTGCCATGGAACGCGCTCCGCCTCGCCAGAACTACCTGCTGGTGGCTCAGCTCACCGAGCCACACACCGTTTACCTCCGCGACTTAAAGCGTCGAGCAACGGCCTGGAATATAGGTCATCTCCACCGCCATGGTGTCGAGCAACTCGCTGACCATCACCACACCATCTCCACCTCCGTACGCCTGCAGCATCATCTACGGCACTCCGCATTACCTCATGTTACCGACCACCGACCATCCGCTACGTAGCCCAATAAACGACTGACTCACCACTTCGACCTGACGCCTTTCATTTCTCTCTACTGATCCGGCCCGCTCCCTCAACTGGTGACCCCGACGTGATATGGATACGCAGCATGCAGCATCCTGACAGGAGTGTTACCACGACGCACCGGTAACACCGCAAAACGAGGGAATCGGTAGAGACGCATCAGCATGGACGCACCGACCAGCAGCATCAACCCGGCTTTCCTGCGACTCCTGGCATCATCTTTCAACCCTGTACTCCGTACACTGGGAAGGGGGTGTGTGGCGACACATCATTATTATCATCGCCATCAAAAGAACATACCAGAAACATCTTCTAATATTCGCGCCCATCGGCAAACCTACTTGCCTAGGTACCTTCGTACCTATACTGGCCGCGATGTACTTTCTCGCCTCCCGTGCCAGCCCGACGATAATAATATCGCCCTCGCCTAGAAAGGTCTCGAGACAGCACCGTACAATATCTGTACGGCGCCGAATATTCTCGAAGTGGCTCGTATTACCTACCGCGAGGTAGTTACTCTACCGCGGCTATATAAGCAGCCGATCGCTCGCCCGCTGCAGTTCAGTCCAGTTCAGTCTCACACTTACAGTCGGCCAACATCTCAACATGTAATAAGTGTTCCTGCATGGCATCGCTACGCTCCAGGGTAGCTTCCTCGAGGTCCATCACCACGTCTCAGCTACAAGGCCCATCGTGTCTTCAGCTCCTGAGAACAGCTCCATCCCGCGACTTATAAGGATTGACGCACCTTCAGTCCGGGGATCAGCTCACCACTTCATGGCACCCCGAAGCCTCACCGTGCTTCGCTGCCATGGAAACACGCTCCGCCTCGCCAGGACTACCTGCTGGTGGCTCAGCTCACCGAGCCACACACCGTTTACCTCCGCGACTTAAAGCGTCGAGCAACGGCCTGGAATATAGGTCATCTCCACCGCCATGGTGTCGAGCAACTCGCTGACCTTCACCACACCATCTCCACCTCTACACGCCTGCAGCATCATCTACGGCACTCCGCATTACATCATGTTACCGACCACCGACCATCTGCTACGTAGCCCAATAAACGACTGACTCACCACTTCGACATGACGCCTTTCATTTCTGTCTCCCGCTCCCTCAGTTGCAATGGTACGTTCGCAAGATCATCGTTCGACGAAATTTAAATTCTCGGCCGCGGGTTAATGGCTCTTAATTAGCAACCTTTATTACGCATATATAGTAGGTGTTTTGCGGATCATGGCTTCAATAATGTTTCGATAAAAGGTGCAATTGCTTGATATTTATAGTTCATATATATTGTTTTATTGTTTATAAAAAATGGGTTTAAAAGTGGTAAAAACGAAGTATTCCATTAATTTTAAATTAAAATGGTGCCACAAAAAAGTTTGCTGTGTTTAAAGAAGTGAAAAAATAATTGCCTAAATTGGTGGCCGGACAATAAGAGCGATGATTTTTTTTTTGACTAAATAGTTTACGTTAGGTAAGGTTATAGGCTGCTTAAAAAATCAAAACTTTTAATGACTTTTCAAAAGGTGTTAGGTTGTTGAAATGGAACTTTCTTGAATTGTGGTGGAACCGTCTAAATTATGCAATTAAAACAGAAATTTCATTTTTGCAACTGGTTATTTATGAAATTTTTGATTTCATGGGTGAAAAAAATATTTCATTTTTTATTCAAAATCCGCCTTTTTAAAAAATAGGGTCCCAAGAAAATACAAGAATATTTATCATGACGGGAAAAGGCTCCAGTATGCACTTACGGCTAAAAACGCTCACATATGCATAATGTAAATGAAAATATGCAAATCCAAACAATCAGTTATACTATGGCATCCCCAATCAGGGGATATTATGAGGCTGAAGGTAGCGGAGGGGGGTGAGGAGATGAGAAAATGAGGTGGGGAAGTTCCTGACTGTTCAGATCTGGTCACCAAACACGGCAAGCAACGTTTCAATTCTGAATGGTGGTCTTGCACCAGGGCGATACTAAAAGTGTCTTCAACTCTGGAACGTGCCGCAAATATACGTTATATTTTTTTAAATGATTAAATACTTCTTTTTAATTCTCCAAGTTAACGGGAAAACTTGAGATATTCATTGAAAGGCATTTAAGTATCATGTTAATTATGGGCAAAATTTGCAAATACAAGAACAAACTTGCGCAAGAATTTAATAGATGGATAAAATAAATTATGTGGGATTAACATCGACCAAATTATATCGATGGGGATTAGTGCCTACAGATAAAAACATTTTTCGGTATTCCCAGTTACTTTGCCCTGCCTATATTTTATACAGCTTTAAATAAATTATTCAGAGGGGACGTCACTCAACAGGTTTCCACAGCCTCGCTTTTCACAAACAGGCATAAAACTTCCTGTTGGTGAAATGGCTAAATTATCTTCATTATTCAAAGTTTCCAATTTCTCAGAACATCGGCTATTCTCCTTCCAAAATTCTGAAAAAAAATATCTTCGTAGATTATAATCCTTCTACGTACAAAGTATAAAGACGGCGAACTTGGTTGGACACCCATCTGTAACTTCATAAGTGATTAAATTTATTTATTTATGTTCAAACATTTTTGTTTTGCATTATTTTCTTAAAACTAAATAACTAACTAACCATTACGCAGTTTCCCCGCATGGGTAGGCAGAGAGGACGGACCGCCAAACAACTCGGTCTTGGCACACACTCTTAGCCACACTCACATTCGTACATTCGTACTCTTCTATTATTCTGACTTTTGACATGGACCGACTCAAGTATCTGATTCACTTGATCGTGCCATGTCTTCCTCAGGCGTCCCCGACTTCTTCTACCCTTTGTGTCATATATTCTTCTCACACTATTTTCTTCTTTCATTCGTTCTGCATGCCCAAACCATCTGAGGGTCCCTTTCTTAGTCTTACTCATTTTTTTACATGAGCTCCACACAGGAGGCCCTGAGGAAAATAATTTCCCTCAGGGCCTAAGTCATCTTTGGGGACGCTGTGTGGAGGGGTTTTGGGGGAAAGGAAGAAGAGGAGAGTTCTGGGAAGGAAAAGGGTTTAAGGGGTGGGTAGGAATCTGGGGTTCAGTGTGTCCTGGTCATCCGCTCCCAATACCTAGACAAACCTCACCCCATGAACCCGGGCACCCCTGCTAAATCACCAAACGTAGCGAACCACTTGGGGTGACCTATGGCAGAGGTGTTGGTTATCCAATAAAGGTTCCCGGGGCGGCGGTACCCAATCCCGCCTCCCAAATTGAAATGCTTACATCAGCCTTACATTCTTTGAGGATATCCATATTTCTCACGATCAAGCGTGGTTTTATCACACATCCGCCTCAGGGATCTCATTTCAACAGCATTCAGTTTACTTTCATCCTTCCTCTGTCAGTTCCATGCCTCACTGCCATGCATCAAGGTAGGTACCAGAGTACCAGGACTCCACTGTGGACTGCTAGCTTCACTTCTTGATTGTGCCATGTTTTCCTCTGGCGTCCCCGGCTTCTTCTGCCATTCAAATTTGCGTCATATATTCTTATTCCACTACTTTCTTCGTTCATTCGCTCTTCGTGCTCTTCGTGCCCTTTATTTTTTTTTATATTTTGTCTTATTAGAGATAAAATTACAAGGAGAAAATCCATAATTAATTTATTTTGGCTATATACAACAAATGTACAAATTGATAAAATATAAACTGTCGATTTGCCGATGATTAAAAAAATAAAATATACAAGTTTATTAATAGTTTTTAGTAATTTTTTTTTAAATTTTATAAAGAATGATAAACATTCCAGGGTTTCGAATAATATTTGATGACAGTATTTTAAAATCTCCTACTACCACCACAGCAAGCGGAAAATTGTTATTAACCGTTTGATTTGGTTATCGGAAACACCTTTTTTTCATAACATTTGAAAGTTATACCCATCAATGTAATACATAATTGAAGAAAAAGATAATACTAATAAATCTAAACGAAAGATGAAAGAGAACGAGACAGAGAAAAATAAAAAGGTAACTAAGATAATACTAATAAATCTAAACGAAAGATGAAAGAGAACAAGACAGAGAAATTGGGAATCACACCAAGGATCTCTTGTCTTACCGGGACAGCCCCTTAACCAAGTCAGTCATTGGGACTGTTCGGGCATAACTGATAAATAGTATCCTATTTCATATTCCCCACATTCTATACTGTCTGACTTACCTACAAAAATATTACCTACCCCACCAAGGTGATGAAAATTTTGTAAGACGTTTTTCAACTAAGTATAACATAAGCGGGTTTGCATCAGATTTTATTTTTCTGGAAGATGAGTTAGTAACTTCCCAAGGTAGCCTAAAACATTTAAGTTTTTGTAATGTATTATATTCGTTATTTCATAATATACCCCTCGGAAAAATCGATTTTACAGGTCTGCTTCGGAAAAATCCGTAAGTTTTTGTAGACGTCTTTTTCTATACAATTGAGACATTTTTTTTTTTTAGAACTTGGCTTAACTTTTGTTCAGTGAGCAAGCCTCCTTTAACCCTCCACACAGCATTCCCAAAGATGACATAGGCCCTGTGAGAAATTATTTTCCTCAGGGCCTCCTGTGTGGGTCTCTTGTAAAAAAAATGTTGGAATAAGTTGTGACTTCCCAAATTTCGTCTTATCCATCATATCCTTCTCCACATCGTTTAATTTTACAATATTACCCAAAAAATATGGATTCACAGTCCTACTGGTCCTGGGTAGTCAGGACTCTGCGTAATTCACATTAGTAAATAATATCAATAAATAGTTAAATAAAAATAGGGAAGCCGGAAATGTACCAGAAATCTTAATTCAAGTTATTTTTATTTCCACCAGCGCGGTACTGAAAGTATCTTCGACTCTGTTTTAACACTGTGATTTTGTTATGTAGATTTTATAGTTGGAAAATACGTAAAATGAAAACAGTGAATATTCCCCATCAAAATTGTAATAAAAATTGGCAATCAAACCAAAATTGCTTTTACATTTTTAATATTCGGCATAAAAAATACCTCGGTTGAATATCACTGATCAACAATCTAGAAAAGAGGAAAGACTTCTTTAGTTTATTTCATGCCAATTTCATATCATTCCCCTCAAATGGTTTTGTCCAATATCGAGACCATTTTACGCAGGCGGACAATAAGGAAGATGAAGCTGTTTCAATTATTAAAATAATCGCAGACCGTGAATTGAACAGCTGAAGTAGAATGAGCATGGAGAAACCAGCGATATGGAAATGACAGGTCTGTTGATGTTGTTTCAAATAATATAAATTTCAAATAATTGTTTCTGAGTCGTCGTCTCAAGGTCATGACTAACGATCGTGATCACAATCAGTATACTTTGCCAATTGAAGAAGTATATTTTAATCTTATTATTATTGACTTACACAATGTGTTTTGCATGATGTGTTTTCGTGAAATAATTATCAAATATGTCTCTTATACAGAGTTTATCTTTTTATTGAAAGCGCAGACTACCAAGGCCATAGGCACATTGTGCCAATTTAAATCATTCCTTTAATAGTAAACCGGTTCCTTTTATAAAGATCAACACAGTAGTCATTGGATATGCGGCTATGTCTTTTGGTTCCACATTGTGTCTTCCCAGATATCTGAGCCTTGTTCCCAGCTGAGCGGGACATTGGCACCAGAGGTGAATTGGAGTCTCTACAACCTTTACGCATTTCCTATATATGTAGGTGTTTTCCATGCCCATTAGCTGCATGTGTCTCCTGAGATGGCAATGTTCCGTTAGTAGTCCTACCAGTTCCCTCAGCGAGTTTCTGTCCTTACCGAGTAGTTTCCTGGTCCGTCTAGGGTCCGGTCCGTTTATGAGTTCTTATGGATCTCATTCCTGGTGCTCTCCTCTTCCTTCCAGTGCTGGGATTTGACCCACCTCTCAATATGTAATTCGTAATGGCAATTTTTTAATTTTTTTTGCTTATTGTGATGCAAGTGGCCTATTTTCTGTGCCAACACTCGTTCTTAAATACGTAAAGAAAACATACAATTTTGTAGAATAATAATGGATTTTTGACGCGACCATTTTCTGACCGTTACGTAGGTAACTGAGCATGATTTAATTTTTGAATACAGTGGTACATCGTGACAGATTAAATAACAAATATTTTGTAGGAAAGGATAGATTTCAAAATTTTCCAACTCTCCCGGTGGTTTAAATTAATCTTTTTTTAAATTAAACAGGCACTTTACTTACTTTTTATATACATTTTTTTGTATTTCATATTTTTTGTATTTTTAACATACGAGTATTTTATACTACATCCCAGTTACTTTATGATTATCTTAATGATGCATGATGTACCATATAAATGATGTCTGAAACTCTTAGTAAAATCGAAAAATTGGTGCATCTATTTCACAAAGAGAACCTTTAAAACATTTTTCTTAAATATCTTTTTTACAGCTGATGTTACGATCGAAAGATTTTTTTTTAAATTTGACCTAATAAATTCCAACTTTGAACTCGATTTACTCGAAAATTAAATCTTAAATCAAAAAAGTTACACACGCGAAATCGATTCTAAATTTGATGTAGATTCTCCAGTTTAAAGCTTGTACCTACTACGAGTTTCCTTACACCGTGTGTACGAAAATAAATCTTATTCTATGCGGGAAATAATTAATGACGTGGTTGTCTTGTGATACTTATTAATATTGTACTTAATTAATAGTGTTCTCTTACTTCGTCGTAGCCGATTCATGTACAGGATGTTAAGGAAACTACTTGACTTATTTTAACCAGTGATTCAACAAACGGCATTACTTGGATTAAACAATGTAAATGAAATTTTGGTCTCTGGTGACATTTTTGATCTATCTGATTGATTTCATATAAAAAACATTTAAAAAATCACTAGGCATTGAACAGTGAGGGGGGGGGGGGGTGAGGGTTTTGGCGGTTACTCGACTGAGTGGCCAATGACGACAGGTGGAAGAATGTTTGTTTTGATTTAAAAATAATAAAAAATCAAAAAAGAACTAGGGAACAAAATTTCATTCTAATTTTGACCGTTGTAAAAAATGTAAACGAATATTTTAAAGATATCATCATTACATAGTATAAAATGAAGTCGCTCAAAATGTATGTGCGCGTTAATCTTTTAAACTACGCAACGGATTTTCATATGGTTTTCACCAATAGATAGAGTGATTTAAGAGTCATCATTACATAGTATAAAATGAAGTCGCTCAAAATGTATGTGCGCGTTAATCTTTTAAACTACGCAACGGATTTTCATATGGTTTTCACCAATAGATAGAGTGATTTAAGAGGAATGTTTTTATGCATAATACATGCAAATTATATTAGAGAAAAGCCGAGAAATTCAAAGAAAACATATTTTTGTGCGATTTAAAACGGCTGGCGGGCCGTACTATAGTCGCTTTTGAAATTCGTTCTACGGAAGAAATTGGAAAATAGATGTCCTAGAGTAAGTAGGTATTTGATTTTCCCTTTTCAAATATCCAGTGTTGCATTGCAAGCATTGTATAATTAGTGGCGATCGCTCGAATTGCATTATCATTACATGGTATAAAATGAAGTCGCTCAAAATGTATGTGCGCATAGATCTTTTAAACTACGAAACAGATTTTCATGCGGTTTTCACCAATAGATAGAGTGATTCAAGGGGAAAGTTTATATGTATAGAACATGCTTATTATAGTAAAGAAAAGCCGAGAAATTCAAATATTCAATTCAGGCAGACGGGCAGCTGGCAAGCGGGTGGTTTGGATTTTATAAAGTTTGGGTAATGGCGTTGTGTTTCGTTAGCCACAGCAACGTGTGGCCGGGTCTGCTAGTTTATAATAAAATGGTTAAAATAAGTCAAATACTTCCCTTAAGACCCTGAACATTGAAGACCATACCTATTTAAGGATTGATAATCCTATTAACGGCTTGACGTACGAACCATCAAATTCTGATAATTATTTATAATGAACATCTAATTCTGTCGACTTCAGAGGAAGTCAAGAAATAAGGTAAGATGTAAGTAAGGCAGCGCGTAAATTAAACTAAGGAAATCAATGGGAAAGTGTATTTACCTAAATCGATCGTCCAGTTGATTAGGCAGACATCTCCAAATACTAAGTTTTGAGATAATGAGGTAGGCAATAATATTCGAGTGCTCGTCATAAATCAAATAGTATTTACACGTGTCTTTGTTTAACGTATTAAATATGCTATAAAATAACACCGGGAAGCAAAATGGTCCGATACATTGTATGACATTTTGAAATTTCCTGCTAGTATCCCAGAAAACATCAATTTTTGGTTTAATTTACTGCAAGCTTTTCCGCATTATAACTCAGTAGTATTTATGAGTATCTGAGTATTTTACCAGAGAGAGGGTATACACGTTGTTAGGTACCTACCTGGGGTGACTAACTTCTGCCGACAGACTAGCTCAGGATAGTCAGCAGAGCGGGGGACACCATCATCGGGGTGGTAGGATCTCTGAGGCGTTTGTGGCGTATCCCTGAAATAAGCTCAAATCCTACGGGCAGGGGAGAGGCAGTGAAACAAGTGGCTACGGTAAATGACAGTTGTATTGGGTAAAATACTTGCGTAAACACAATATTACAACAATTCAAACAGAGTAGTACAGGGTAGCAACAGTAATTCTGTCTAAATCGGAGGAATTTGGCCCTACAATCTCTCTGGGAGGGGTTATTATCTCCGCGTTCAATTTACATGGAACACACGCATTTAAGGGGAGTTAAATTGGTTCAGGTACTCACAGCTGGGGGCTGAACTCTTGTAGATTCAGTGACGGGAATGAATATAGCCATTCTTGGTGTCCTCGTGTATCACTAGGCAAAACACGTTTCATTGTTCCCGCGTGGAACTTTCCAGAATGGGCGCGGAACGGTCCTCACATTATACGTGCGCACAAGGCAGGCGCTGGGGAAGAATGCGGGCGGCCGGCTGCTACAACCGCCGTTGGCGCGCCGCAAGCTAGCGGAGAGGGAGCGAAACTGTTTTCTGTACAGTGGCGTGCGCTACAACTTGAGAGGGGGGCCGAGTAATTTGCAGGGGCGTATTCGTGCATCGTAACAACGTGTAACATCCTCCGACAAAATTTAAGTGGCGGGTATAGGTACCGCCGCCCCGGGAACCATTTATTGGATAGCCAACACCTCTGCCATAAGTCATCCCAAGTGGTTCGCTACGTTTGGTGACTTAGCAGAGGTGCCCGGGTTCGTAGGGTCGGGATTGCCTGGATCTTGGTGACGGAAGCGTCTGCCCACCAACTGCGTGGCAGGCCGGATCGGGAGAGACTGGTTGAGGGAGATCTTTTGACCTCTCCTGCAGGACTCACAGCAGGATTTGGACCACAGTGGAAGGGATGAATTCGTTCGTCCGTCACTTTTGGATAGACTGACCTCTAGATTCCTACCCACCCCTCATACCCTTTTCCTTCCCAGAACTTCCTCTCCTTCCTTTCCCTAAAAAGACCCTCCAAATAGTATCCCCAAAGATGTCATAGGCCCTGAGGGGAATTATTTTCCTCAGGACGTCATGTGTGGAGCTAATGTAAAAAAAAATGTAAAATAAGACAAAAGTAGTACAGACATCCTGTAAAGACAATAAATTATTGTTCAAAAATAGTAAAATGTAAACTAAGGTTAGGTTAGTTTAGGTTTTAGTAGATATTTTGTTGAAGGATGTTTTGTCCGTAGGATGTTTTGTCCTTGGGATATTATGTCGAGGGATATTTTGTCGCAGGATGAAAAGGCGTGGTACTGTAATACAATAATTTGGTGGTGTGGAGCGCGCATTTGTAGGTACTAATAAATATTAGAATGGCCGTCCTCGCATTTTATTTCAATGAAACCATTAAGTCCAGTTCTACGAAGCAATTTCAGCTCTATCAACATCACAATGGACTTATGGCCGAAGCCGGACACGGTTTTGAAAATGTACATAATAACATTATACAATCGATTTAATGCCGTTGTGACGATTGACTGGTATTAATAGATTATTTTTTAAATACTGCATACAATTCAAGGTCAATTTGTTGATTCCGGTAAAATTGTTTAGTTTTCATTACTAATACGATGGAAGGTGATTGGTAGAAACAAATATCGCTTATCCCGTAGAAAAGGTCAAAAGTCAAAATTTTTTATTTTTTTTAAATTTATTTTTTTCTCTGAATAGTAAAGTGCTAGTGATTATCTATATAATATGAAGAATTCGCACCCGAAACCAACAAGATTTATAATGCGATGAATATACAATATATAAAAATATTTAAGTTAGATAACTCTATTTCCACGAGATATCGCTAGTGTTTCTTTTCGACGGGACCGCTTGTTCCATCAATCATCATTTGTTTTTGCTTTCCTGTAAAATTTACTTTTTTGACTCGCGACACTTTTCAACGGGATGTGAGATATGTATTTTTTAAATACCGATCGTCTAGCTGATTAGTCAGTCGTCGCCGAAAACTCGAAATTTGAGTTGAGTACGCAGAAACATATAAAAGTCATCGTACCATAATAAACTATAATAAGAAACTAAAATTCTTGCAGAACTTAATAATTTGTTTTAATTTAAATAATAACATTATTTAAATTAAAACAAATTAAATGGAGTTCTACGAATTACACAAAAGCACCTATTAAAAAATAAATAACATTAAACAATACTCAGATTACTCATGTACACCACCAAATCAATTATAATGCAGAAAAACTTGTAGCGAAAACAAAACGTTGAAGTTTTCCCAGTCACGGTAAAACATTTCAAAATGTCACACTAATGTACCGGACCGTTTATTACACCTCCCGGTCGCGTATTTACAAAACCTATACCGATTCAGTCGCGGTAACGACAATTTACATTTTAAATATACCTCTATATTGGTTATTTTTTATCACATTGCAAAAACAAAAATTGTTCAAAAATCTAGATAAAATAATCTTTCTTATGTATATATTAGAAATTAATAATTTTATTTCTAGATATTTAAATTTTAATATTATTCCCATATATTGTAAATACACCTCTATATTGATAATTTTTTATAACTTTGCAAAAACAAAAATTGTTCTAAAATCTAGATAAAATAGTCTTTCCAATGTGTATATTAGAAATTAATAATTTTATTTCTAAATATTTAAATTTTGATATTGAAAATTTAAAGCGACTGAAACGCGGTAGGGATTGTAAATACGCCTCCCGGTCTTATATTATAGCATATTTAAAATGTAAAACACAGGAACGTGTAAATAATATTTGATTTATAGTGAACATTCCAATATTGCTTTCCTCATTATCTCAAAACTTAGTATTTGGAGATTTCTGACTAATCAACTGGAAGATCGATGTATGCTTTATAACATGAGGAGCCGAAGATTGCAACTTCGTGCAACGCAATTTAATTCTAATATTTCTGTGGTTAGCACTTACACCTCACATAAAAAATTTTCAGTTATTTAATGAATCAAAATTTCCTGTTATTAAATATCTAATAAAAAAAAATCCTCTGTAATCATTAGATTTATAAGTAGGTAGGTAATTAAATACCTGTCTACTTAATTATGAACAACATAAATATTTTAAGAAACATTTTTTTCAAAAAAGTATTTTAAAAAAGGGATTACACTTTGATTTAACCAAAGAAATGTCTTAATTTCAATGAATTATTCTTATTAATTGTTTTTTTGTTTGATTCGTAGAAATCCATTTAATTTTTAAAAATTTAATTATAATTAAATTTGATAATGTTATTATCAAGTTCTGCAAGTATTTTAGTACCTAAGTATTTTTGTTACAGCTGTTTCGATTTACAAGACCATTTTCAAGCTGTAACAAAAATACTTACTAAAAAAACCTTCCAGAACGTGATGAAAACATTATCAAATTTAATTTTAATTAAATTTTAAAAAATGTTATTATTATTCTTTTTTCAAACTTATTTCAGGCAGCCACAATGCTGAAAAAATGTAAGTACGAACGAACACGACGATTTCAAATATGATAAACGAATCTTTACTGAACCATTTAAACGGCCACCATCTGAAAACGGAAACGGAACGCACAATCAAATTTATAGACAGGTGAAATGCAAAGCTCACCTTGCATCGACTTATAGCAGGAATTCGCTTCGGTCAGTCAACTATTAGTAATTTTCAGCTCTGCCTTTGACTTTAAGATTTATGTAGTATCGCGTAGTTCAGTTGTTGGCATTAAGGAATGTGCAATGTGTACGGACGTTCTACCCTCTTGGCAAATTCCATTCAAAATCAAACAATGTCGCATCATGATTAGCGTTTCATATCCTTCCATACCATAGTCATCCAAATTGATAGACCAGCCAATCGGGGAAAGGGGAATAAAGCATGTTGCGCGTAACGGGGAGGGAATTACTAGTCCTTTTTTACAATGGGAGAAAATTTCAATTTGGAAGGCGGGAATGGGTACCGCCGCCCCGGGAACCTTTCTTGGATAACCAACACCTTTGCAATAGGTCACCCCAAGTGGTTCGCTACGTTTGGTGATTTAGCAGGGGTGCCCGGGTTCATGGGGTGAGGTTTTTGTCTAGGTCTTGGAGGCGGGTGATCAGGACAAACTGAACCCCAGATTCCTACCCACCCTTTAAACTCTTTTCCTTCCCAGAACTCTCTTCTCCTTCCTTTTCTTTAAAAAAATCCTCACACAGCATCCCCAAAGATGACATCTGACCTGATGGAAATTATTTTCCTCAGTGCCTCCTGTGTTGAGCTCATGTAAAAAAAAAAAAATTAAAAAATCGCCGGCTGCGTAAAAAACCCTACAAATCTCAAATCGGGTAATAAAAAGTTAACGTTTTTTCCGTATATTATATATGCTATATATTCTTTATTTAGACAATTTTACAAATGTGTTATAATTTACCCACCTCAGTACGTTTTTCGCTACGCCATACACCAGGCAGTTCGGTTGAAAACGAACAATTACAATTTAAGTGGCGGGTATGGGTACCGCCGCCTCGGGAACCATTTATTGGTTAACCAACACCCCTGCAATAGGTCACCCTAAGTGATTCGCTACGTTTGGTAATTTAGCAGGGATGCCCGGGTTTTTGAAGTGAGGTTTGTCTAGATCTTCGTGGCAAATGCGTTTCCTCATTTACTGCATGGCGGTCCGGATCGGGAGAGACTGCTTGAGGCAGACATAATCTAGACCTCTCCAGCCGGACTTTTTCGATCCATCGCCTAGCAACGCAGTGGGAGGGGTGGATTCATACGCCTCTCACTCTTGGACATATTAACCCCCAGATTCCTAATCACTCCTCGTCCTCATATCTTTTTTCCTTCTTGTTCTTAAAAATTCCCTCCACACAGCATCCCCAAGGATGATATAGGCATTGATAGATTTTTATTTCTCAAGGCCTCCTGTGAGGAGCTATTTAAAAAAAAAATCAGATCCTGCGCAGAAATGTCTCACAATGAACTGCGTTGAAAACCGTTGCCTTACTACAGCGAACTTTACTTTTCTTCTTTTCTTGAGCAGGTTTTGGGTATTTCAATGCGCGCTCTTCAGCGCTTAACCCGTCTGCTTGTTTAGGAATAAATACATCCCAAAACAGGTAATCGCGTTATACTTTCATAAGACCAAAAATGTCCCGAGCGACCTTACATTTTAAAAGCTATATATCTCTCTTCCTCTCATGCAAACATATGCATTAACCAGAAAGAGAACGAAATAATGCTTCTTATTGTCTTTGAAATATGAAAGCTATCTTGCACAGATATTTTACGTGACGGTTTCTGATTTTTCGTGAGAAACTGTGGCTTCCGGATTGTGAGGTGCGAATATATTGAACAGACTGAAGTGATAGTTTATTCAAAGGATTCTCGAACCCTCCTGGTTGCAAAAAACATGGTCACATGGTTTGCTTCCAGCTCGTCGAAATGATACCCAGATATTATGTTAGGGCAAGTCTATCAATTTGAATGTCTAGTGTTCCATGCATATTGTTGCAAGAACTTTCCCACCCCTCTTCAATACATCAAACTTTGATGCATTCTTGCCACAGAGACAGAATATTGGCAATAGTTGTAAACTTTCTTGCATATTGTACGAAAGTTTCTGATACGAACGAGATAATATCAGATGCATAAGATTTCTGAAACCGAATTCTAAAATAACATGATATATTTTCTAGTTACCTATCATAAAAAATACTACTTTCGGTCGTGCGAAGAATTCGGACAAGCTTTGAAGTAAGTTCCTATCTGTAGTACAATCTTTTAACAGAAAACTATTTTTTTTGTATTTTTCAAGTTGAACCCGATTTATCAAGAAATCAGACTGTCCCACGATTTTTCGCAGGTCTGTGCTAGTTATAATAATAAATGACAAGCCTACATAGTAAGGGTCGACCGAGATATGTTTTTCGTTCTCGGCCGAGACCGAGACCGAGACCGAGAATAAATTAAAATCTCGGCCGAGACCGAGAATAGATAAATTGAGAAAAAAAAATGAAAATGCGCTATTTTGGCATAAGATAGTATATTTAAGAATGTAATAATTATTTGTTTTAAGGCGCCGCATCCGCGCTCAAAAAGAAGAAGATGGAGAAATATGTAATTAGGAATGTTAGAGGAGCGCGCTAATATTTAAAGCGATAAAATCGAAAATATTTAATAAAACACGACATCATTTAAAGAAACATTGTGAATTTTTTTCACAATTATAACTTGTAAAATAACTGAAGCAAACGTTTTTAAAATAATTTTTGGAGCATACTTTGCGATTTTTTTTCTATCGAGGGAATTGCAAATAATTTGCGTTTCGGCGTGGAAGGCGTCTAGATATTATCATTATGGTTATAAGTAAAACCCGCCTCGCTGCCAGCCGACCAATCACAATCGACAGCTCTCTCACGCACTGACACCAAGTGACAAATATGAACGCGTGCGGTAGATTTGAATCCCATTATCCTATACCGTACCTACTTACAACGGTCTCGGTTATGGCCGAGAATCTCGGCGATTTTTCGCCGAGAACCGAGACAGAGTTCTCGGTCGACCCTTACTACATAGTACAGGCGTAGGCATTAAAAACCAATAGACCAGCGTTTCCCATTTGCCGGGTCGCGACCCGGTACAAAATAAAATACCGGGTCGCCACATTCCCGCCTTGTTTTAAGACAAGATGTAAGCTGCAAGAAAAAAAGCTTAATGTGTGGGCACAACGCGCGGAAACAGGGAACTTCAAAGCATTTATTAATTTAAGTGAAATACAAAAAGAGTACAACATGATTGCATTGCCACAAGACATCTTAACTCAAATTAAAGAACATTTATTAGGACTGGAGAGGAATCTTCAATCTTCAAAGATTTTTTTCCTTCAATCGACAGCAACAAAGCTTGGATAAGAAACCCATTTACATTCAAATTAGATTCCGAAACTAATTTGCCACGAATTGCCATATTCAGATGTCGACTCGTTAATTGAACTATCAACTGACACATCACTCAAAGATATATTTGACACAAGACTAAGACCATTGATAGATTTTTGGTTTTCTTGTCGTCAAGAATACACAAAATTAGCTCATCAAGCAATAACTTTTTTAATGCCTTTCGTCACAACTTATAAATGTGAAGCTGGGTTTTCAACACTAGTTTACCTTAAAAATAAATATAGCAAACCGACTTGAAGTGGAACCAGACCTTAGGATAAAACTTTCGCCATTTCCGCGAACTTGGATTCTTTAGTAACAATTAAGCAGCAGCTCCATACTTCGCACTAAAACTTAGTGACTAAATAGGCGATACCAAAGTATATAGTATTAATAAAACATTTTTACTATTAATAAATGTGTATTATTTTATCTAATGGTACCAGCTTTGGTTTGAAAGTATTAAGTGGGTCACGAAGGGGCAGTGCGAAAATTACCGAGCCACGGCAGAACAATGTTTGAGAAACACTGCAATAGGCAATGGGTGGCTTAAATTGGATTAGTTAGTTATTTAACGGCGATGTGAAATTCAATTTTGTGATGAAATTTTCAAAAACATAATTACATTGGATATGTTTTAAGATTTTCACGGCCAAAAGCATGTTCATTATTTGTTTGTGTGGTGTTATGCCGTGCTGCGCTACCTCCTTATTTAGCCAACGTTTCGGACATCGTTGCAGTGTCCATCATTAGGGCAGATCCGGCAGATCACACATCTACCGGATCTGCCGGATCTGCCCTGATGATGGACACTGCAACGATGTCCGAAACGTTGGCTAAAGAAGGAGGTAACGCAACACGGCATAACACCCCAAAAACAAATAAAGAAAAAAAACATAATTACATTGTTTCATTACAGTTGATCCCCCGATAGTTGCCTTTCCGGCATACATACAAAACATGCAGTAGTTTTAGGGAAAGTAGGGTATACCTGCTTACACAAAATATAACTAAGTGTCCCCGAAGGGGTGTGCAGAAAGGATATAATAAACAAATAACAAAATTATAAATCTTGTATACTATTTGTTTATATATTACTAGCAGACCCGGCTAGCTAACGCTTGCTGTGGCTAACAAAACACAACGCCATGCCATTACCCAATTTTTATAATTTAATTTATATTTTTAAACCAATTTACACAAAACCTTGATAAATTATATACCTAAAAACCGTCCTCATGAATCACTGTATCTATTGGTGAAAACCGCATGAAAATCCGTTGCGTAGTTTAAAAGATCTAAGCGCACAGACAGCGGGAGCGACTTCATTTTATACTATTTAAAGATACATTCTGTATGTACCGGGTATGAAAAGTCGACACTGTAAATAAATTTCTTTGATATCCATACCAACTTATAATTAATGGTATTTTTGAAGTCAATTTTAGATTAGAAGTATACTAATATTATAAATGCGAAAGTTTGTATGGACGTGTGTTTGTTACTCTTTCACGCAAAAGCTACTGAATGGATTTTAATGAAACTTTACAATAATATATCTTATACATCAGAATAACATATAGGCTATATATAATGGTAAGCTCTGGCGTTATGAAATTTGTATAAATGAAAATGTGTGTATTTCATGTATTTTAGCGGCAGGGAGGAAAAGCAGGGGGAAGGGGAACGGGGGAGGTGGAGTTCGTGGAGAGGGAAGAAACGAGGGAGGGGGAATGCGGGAAGGTGGAAGGGAACGGGGACGCACGGGAAAGGACATGCAGGGAGAATCAATTTATTTCTTTGAATGGCATTGCAACGCATACCGGGGACCAGCTAGTTGTTAAATAAAAGACAAAAAAAATATAATTTTGTAATAATTATAATTTCGGGGGGCCGACTACGGGGATGAAGTGTCGGGTCGTCACAAAGGGCAGAGGATAGAATATGGAACAATCCTTATTCTATGTGTACAGGAATAAATATCCACCAGCCACGTTAAGACTAACTACGTAACTATAATAACTACTGGCTTTTTCCCGCGGCTTCGATCGCATGGTATTAGGGGTTTCCCACTCCACCTCCCCCCCCCTCCCCCCACCCGCTCCCTGCAACTCCCCCCCTCCCTCTCCCTCTCCCCCCCACCACCCTCTAACCCATTCCTCCCCCATCTAACCCCTCCCCCCCTCCAACCTCCTCCTCCCCCGTCCAGCATTTATTTGAAGTACTCCCTTAATAATTTGAATCGAATAAATAATTATAGATATCTTACTAATCGTGCCACCTATTGCAATTTTTTATACAAATTTCATAATGCCAGAGCTCTGAGCTATAGCCCATAAGTTATTCTGATGTATGAGCTATATTATGGTGAAGTTCAGTAGTTTTTCCGTGAAAGAATAACATACACACATACATCCTTACATATGGAAAACAAACCTTCGCCTTTATAATATTAGCAGGATAGTATTTAAAGCTATTATTCTCATTTCAAGTTTCACGTAGCCTTGAATTTATTTAAGTTTAAACTACCCCGACAGTAATTTTACTTATTCCTGTTTACAAACCCCAAGCGCGTCCCTAATTTCCCACACTTCGTCACGTACTGCGCCTCGGGCAGGAACCGGAAAATGCCATTTTAAGGACCATGCTTTTAAGCCTTGCGGATAAAGGACCCACCCTACCAATTTCGCAATACTTTAATACTAGGGAAGTGTGGAAGGCTTCCAAACAAAGAATGATCGAATGATTGGTTTCCACGCTTTGGATTATCTCTTATCTTCGTCACCCACTTCTACTATTAATCAATTTGGAGATATCTATAAGCTTTCGGCATGAATTTATGCAACTTTTTTTTACCAGTTACTTGTATTTTTAAGCCAGGGCCTGAAAATGAAACTGTTTTGTAAATCATCATATTTTTTACTGTGTTTGTTGATTTCCTCACCTTTAAGTTTTTTGATCTCATCTTCGTGTTTGTTGATTTCCGAGTCCTCGTATTTGTTGATTTAACATTTTTATTTTACCAATTTCGCAATTTCTGATTTTTCAAAAGACTGATTTTAAAAAGATTTTACTATAAAAGCACTCCCATTTAATCAATCATTTGGTGGACTCTCTTATTTTGCAGTTACTATCATTGGTCACGGAGACAAATCTCGGTGTTTCATAACGCTGATGGGTTTCATTCGTGTTTGTGTTCCGATCGGCTTATAGGATCGGAGGGATCCATATTTTGGATTTTCGCACATTAAGGGTACCTACTTACACGGTAGACAGAAGTCAAGTACCGCATTATCGCCAGTCCGTCGCTAACAACCATAGTGCGTTGACATTTTGCTCTAAGTTGAAGTGTTAATGTAAATGTGTTATGTTAATCTTATCATAATATAAAGTATAAATCCTATCGTATTGTATCGTATGCTTTGAGTAAACTTTTTGTGGATTATAAAATAACCCAAAAAATATTATCGCGCGCTTATGGATACATCTGTGATTGTAACAAGTGTCTACGTCCCCGAGTGGAAACAAGCCAGAAGACACAATAGCGGTGAGTACCACTTAATTGTGAATTACTGTCTTGTTTGGTGGTCGGGCATAGCTCATTTCGAAATCCATAAACGTTTTAAATAGCAAAGAGTGGCCGCAAGGTTATTCTGACCACTGTGCATTAGACATGGGCAAAATTGAATGACCGAATTAAATGAATAAATTCAATCTTGTGACACACTTGATCTGATTCTCAATTTCAAAAGGAATTGATTCTTCATTCCTTACCTTTGGCCTTGTATCGTACGATTTTTAACGGCAACATAAATGTTTAATTTCCATTTATTTTACTGTTAAATTATTTCAATGAATAATGTGTTCCGTAAACGATTTAAATATTATAATGTTTCATAGGTATTTTTAAAATATATTAAATACCGTATTTAAATATTATTCAATGGGCGGCGCGCCGCGAAGTTGTCGACGGTATTGTGAACGACTCGTAACCCGCTATCGCCGGCCGCCGTTCTAAAAACCCGTAAATCAAAACGCGGCCGCGATTCAGCCGAATTGTCCGAGCGTCCCTTTCACGCAAGGAATTAATCATTTGTCGTAGTCAATGTCCTGAGATTGTCCTAAGGTCCCCGCGCGTCCCGTCCCGTCCACGTCCCAGGTACTCGTAGCTAGTCTGTCGCTATCGGAAATTGTCCGAAGCGTTTTATTCAGGAATTAAAACTAAAAGTCTTTTTCACTTGTGACGTTGTTGTCTCTAGTTAACCTCAGACTTAGAAATGACGTCAGATGTCATCGTCTTACATCGCCATCGATTCACGTCAATCTCGGCTCGAGTGTATCCGAAACGCAGCTCCTCGCGAGTCTCTGCGGGGTGAGACACAAGACACTAGTCAAAAGTGACTAAAAGTCCGAGCGCAGCGGTTCACCAATTCCTCGGCGGGCCAAGCCTTCAATTTCATTACATAGTTAGCCGAAAACTTTCGACATTGAATCCGAACATCGCGGCATCGGCTAGAAAATTGAGAAGCAAAAATAGTGCACTTGTAATCGTTTTTTTGGCACGTATGAAAGATATTGGAATACAAGTACCTACCTACTTTTAGACGTGGATCTTGGGTAGATGTAATATGTAAATTTGCATATATTATAAGGCCGATCAGCTGTTGTCAGCTGTCATAAAATACTTTTAAGTTTAATAAATAAAATAAGTAAAACTTTAGGGGTGAAACAAAAAACTGTTTAATTTAAAGATTTAATTGCTAGCTATAAATACATTTTACATACGAAAAATAACGATACTAAAAAAAGACAAACATATACATCTAAGTATAGGATTTAGATAATGAGATAGAATAATCGGTCCTCTCTTTGTGTGGTGCTTCGTACCCCACTTATTGTGATTTGAAATGAAACGAAAAAGCGACACTAAAAAGAGACAAACGTATTAATCTATAGGTTTTAGCCTGCGAGGTAGTGAGATAGAATAATCGGTCTCCTCTTTGTGCGGTGCTTGGTAGCCTATCAGTCTCCTCTTTGTGCGGTGTTTCGTAGTCTCCCCATTCACTCTAGTGTTTTATTTTATTTTATTTTATTTTTTTTATTTTTTTTTATTTTTTTTTATTTATTTTTTTTTTTTTTTTATTAATTTTTTTTTTTTATTTATTTATTTATTTTTTTTTTGGAATTAATTGAATTAAAGGAATGAATAGAAGGAATCAATTCAAAAGGCCGGGGGTATTAGACGGGATCTATTCACTCTTGGGAATCATTTTGCCCACGTCTACTGTGCATTGTCACGAAACACCCGGTGTCTGCAAATAAATGTTATTTAACTATTTAAATAAATGAAGACAATATAAGCGAAAATCAATCGAAAATCTGGAAACAGATAAAAAAAGAAAAACATATTGACACCTCTGGGACTCGAACCCAGAACCTCTTGCTTTCCGGGCAAACTAAATTACTCACACTTTATTGACTACGGTATATTATATTTGTGGAACTTTTCCAAGTAGTACATACGTTACTTGAAATAGCTTCAACCGTATTTGGTGACCAGAACTTTTGTTTGATTTTAAAGAAATTTTTTTTTGAAAGTGACAACAACAAGTCATCGGAGTTCAAAATTTCATTTATATGGTTGACTAGAAATTAATGTCAGGAATCACTGGTTAAAGTAAGTCAAATAACTACGTTCCTTAACACCCTATATTATAATATGTTATAACACTTTATAAGTCGATTATAGAAATACCAAAGGTTCTTTCGTGATATGTATAACGTAAACAACTATTCAGGGTGAATTGGTAATTAAAAAAAGTTTTTAAATATAAAATAATCAAAAGAGTTTTACCGTTCAACCAGATATATATTTTACAGATTACAATTTGGGAGGCGGGAATGGGTACTGCCACCCCGGGAATCGTTTATTGGATAACCAACACCTCTGCCGTAGGTCACCTCAAGTGGTTAGCTACGTTTGGTGACCATGTCGGGGTGCCCCGGGGTTCATGCGGTGAGGCTTGTCTTGGTCTTGGCGGCGGATTCGTTTGCCCACCAGCTACATGGCAGTCCCTTTGGCTTCTCCAGCCGTACTCTCTCAGAACATCGCCTTGCACCGTTGTGGGAGAGATGGATTCATACATCTGTCACTCCTGGACACACTGATCCTAGATTCCTACCAACCCCTAATACCCCTTTCCTATCCAATTTTTTGTTCTCCTTCCTCTCCTAAAAAAATGACATAGACCCTGAGGGGAATTATTTTCCTCAGGGCCTTCTGTGTGGAAGTAATAAAAAAAATATATTTTGGGAAATTTTATTCAAATTCATTGGAATACTTTTACGTAATAACTTTATGAAGGTTTACCTATCAGTTTTATTTTTCTGTGTGTAGTTCTGTTTCGTGTTTTGTTTAGATTTGTTAGCAATTATTACTAATAATATTTATATTTATTATTACTTCTTCGGCAATGATTAAAATTTTTTTCTATTAAATGAATTATTATTATTTATTTTATTGTTGTTTTATCGGTATACGATTATTAATACGTGAAACAAATTTTTACCCCTTTTTACGAAAATTGCGCGGCCGGAGGAGTATGAAATTTCGCACACTTATAGTTTATATGGAGAAGGAGTGCAGAATGCTAATATTTTTTTTAAATTATGCACAAAAATCAATAAAAAAAACATTACACACACTATATAATTTAAATTAAATATGGTCGAATTTCAACCATTGGGCGACCACTAGTAAGTATTATTAAATGAATATGGACAAAATAATAATATGTAACCTAAGCGGACAAAGCTGGGAAACGCAGTATGTACAAAATAATGGAGACTTTTCTCTATTGTAACTGTATTATGATAATTAAATGTGAAATTAGCCGAACATTGCATTGGTTTTGCATTTTGACATGGTGAATGGCCGCAGTGTCAAATTCAGAAATGAATTACGTGACTAATTACATATATTGATAAATCCTTTGTTCGAGTTTTAATCTTGTTTAATTACAATGTGGTTCACATTACCATTGAAACCGTAATATGGATAAATTCGGTAAGCATTGATGAATTAAACAAAAACAACTGATTTTACCTGTTCCCACAAAAGCTGAAATAATGTGCGAAATAAAACAGAATGTTACTCTATGGACGTTTACAAAATAGCTTGAATGACCCTCCACCATAGCGATCAAGTTCTAATGGTCCGGCTGGAGAGTTCCAAAGATCTCCCTCAACCAGTTTCTCCCGATCCGACCAGCAGTAAGTGGGCGAACACATCTGCTGTCAAGATTCTGGAGTACGCGAGCGATATTAGCGGGCACCGTACCACCAGAAAGAAGTACATTGATATGTTAGAGCAAATCCAGAAGAAATTTCTCAGGTATGTTTATATGCGTTAGCATGGAACCAAAGATATTCAAATACAGAAGAGATATGCTATGGTGTCCGCGCAACTGTCGCCGGACTACGCGCTTATTAGCATAGTTTTCATACAAAAAGAATTTGTTCATTTCGTTGATTTTTTGAAAATGTGCATTAATATTTGTTAACAATATTTTTTGAATAATGAAAGAATTCGTTCATTTAGTTTAACGTTCGTTTGGTTTATTCGTTAATTATTTGTTCTTTTCGTTTATTTGTTAATTGGTAAACAATATCGGCGACACCCGGAAACGCAGACCTACATAGTAAAAACAGCAGATAGCACATCTACTTATATTTCAATATCTTTGCATGGAACCTATCCAAGGTTCATGCAACAAATTGACTTACTTGAGGAAATTGATTCCGTGAGTCTGGAAACTAGACGGAAAGCAAGTCTTGCTATTCTGTCTTTCAAAATTTGGAACAATTTCATCGATAGCCCATTTCTCTTGGGATGATTGCCATGATTTATATGTACCAGACCACAACAGCCGAAGTCGGCATCATGACTTATTTAAAGTACCGAACGGCAGAACAGACGTCTTGGCAAAGCATAGCATGACGAGGGGAGTGGTGCTGTTAAATGAAATTGCAAACCATTTGGATGTAAGTAACTGTTCTCTATATGCCTTAAAAATATTATTGAAGAGTCACTTGCCTAAATGCTGATAGGGTAACTAAGTTGTACTGTAATTTGAATAATTCTGTCGTACAATAATAATTAAAAATAAAAATAAAATAAAAGACCCAGACAATCCTCACCCCACGAGCCGGGCACCTCTGCTAAGTCACCAAGCGTGGCGAACCACTTAGAGTAACATGCGATAGAGTTGGTTATCCAATAAATAGTTCCCAGGGCGGCGGTACGCGTACCCGCCTACCAAATTGAAAAAAGGCCAACGGCACGAGGTGTTCCCAAAGGGTTACCCATCCAAGTTCTGACCGCGCCTAATGTCGGTTAACTTCGGTGATCGGACGAGAACCAGTGTGTTCAACGTAGTATGATCATAAGCAAATATAATATAGGGATAGTGTACTATTCATATTATTTTTGAGATTATTTATTAAAGTAACGGAGTAGTTTTTTCGATTTCTTAATTTGTTTTGTGGTTTAGAACTCCTATTGATTCCAAGATTTTGAGATACTGTAAATATATGTCATTCGTTTCTAAAGCATTTCGTTCCCTGAACCCTTTTTAAAATTCACTTTATCCCCAGATAATACTTTCTGTGGACAAGAGGTGGAAATTTTGAAATAAAATCCTCTTTCCTATCAAACCTAATTTAAAATTGCCTCATCTCTGTTCAACTTCTCACCTCTTTTAAGTCTCAACTCAACACCAATCTTCCATATTATATGTATCTATAAAATTATTATATTTACCTATTTAAACAAAATCAATATATATATTTTCACCCTGCCTCTCTCCATTATTTGAAATGATACCAATGAAGGTGAAAATTCAGCAAGAATCCATTGAAAGACTGCGATGGGGTGTAAATACGAAAATAATGCTGGATAACAAACACCGAAAATCACCACGAAGTGGATGCCCCTGAGATACCTAGCAATCTAGAAGCAGACCGGGGAAGACTGGCTGGACGAATGACGAAGAAAACAACTGGACTGGCTGCTGAAATATTATATCAAGATGAAAAATTGCAGAGGAGGCCGAGTCTCCCTCCGTGACAGTGATTAGAGGCCGGTACTTCTCGACAATTTCATTATTAAAATTTAAACCGAGAGTTCTGCCAACGGTGTCTGTAAGGCTTTCGTCTAATTTTCACTTGTAAAACAAAACCAAAAATTCCTCTGATAACATGAGATTCTAAGTAGGTACTATAATACCTACCAACTTAATTAATAAACACGACGATTCCACTTTGTAAAAAAGATTTTTTACTGAACCGACGCAGAAATTTCGCCGTGCTGATTCTATTTTCGTAATTACTTGTTTTTGGCAAAACGATGTTTTGTAAATTGTACCGTCTTACCAGATAATGTGTTTTGTTATACAAATAGTACTGGTACCCTAAAAAGGCTGTGTATATTAATAGAAATGATTCTTTTGATTATACGTTAATTTAGCCACCAACTAAAAACCGGAACCGGAAAGCAACCAATAAATTTTCAGACAGATATCCGACGAATGGTCGAGTTAAAAAAGGACTTCGCTATGCTTAGCCAAAAAGCTAATTTGTATGTTGATGATCTCGGGTTATTAAAATTCTTGGTAAAATCACCCTATTAAGCCCAAAAACTTGGCTAATGACTTTCAAATCTCGTTTTAAAAACTTTTATATCCCTCGGCGAAGCGAAAGGATTAAGGTTGACCCACTTTTAACATACTCGTAGATGTAGTTGTTAATTAACTGCAAACGGCCATTTGATTTTCGTGGTCGAGGGGTAAGGCTCTCGACTAACAATCCGGCGGTCGACGGATACAATCCCTGCGCTCGCACATAATTAAAAAAAAAAAAATGTGTTGTTGCACAATTAAGTAATTGAAAATAATATTGTATATTTGCGGCACGTTCTATATTGAAATTTACTCTCAGTATCGTCCTGGTAAAATACCAACATTCAGAATGTAAACGTTGCTTGAAATGGATTTAACCATATTTGGAGACCATTTCTGAATAGCCAATTCTTCCCTATCTACCTTCACCCATTCCCATTACCTTCAGCCTCATAAGAGGCTCTAATTGGGGATACCTACTATAGAGTCACTGGCTCCAGATGTTCAAAAGCGGTTGGACTCTTGTTCGGAAAAAGAATTAAAAAAGGTAATTTCTGAATACAAAATTTGCAGGAAGATCTACAAAAAGAAACTACCAGAATTACACTAACTTCTAAATATGATGTGAAAAATATAATTCTCGTTATCTTCACAACCAATCAACCTACAGTATGTATCTCTAATCTCCCAACATGGTATAAAGTAATAAAGCTCTCATTTTGGTACCTACGCACACACACTGAAGCGAGCCCGGCCGTGTGGACTGTGAACTATAGAGTGCAGGTGGCATCTACTGAGATTAGTGCGAAACTTTCCAATACCTGCCAGAAGTTGGAAATAGTACAAATTATTCATGACTTGAACACTAAGAATCATAATATCATATTATTATGCAAATATGATTAAAGTTTTACCATCGACAACATTTACTGTATGTATACTTTATAGAATAAGTACCCTGCGTTGATCGGGAGTGAGAAAAGGAAATGAGTGGTTTTTTTAGAAAATAGATGACTAAGATTTTGAGAAATTCGGAAAGAATTTCTAAAATTCTTAATGGGTTAAACACACACCATAAGCTGGAAAAAACACCACCACTTGGCTTAAAGGTACATAGCATTGTTAGAACCACAAATAATAAAAATAATTCAATAAAAGGGTTGAAAAAACAAATTGCTTCGCAAAAACAATAACTTAGAATGAAACTACACTTTTTAAATGTTTGGTGACAAGATTTTATTCTCAGTCATAATATTTTTATTTATTTATCTATAGTTTCTTTACATCAGGGTTTCCCAACCTGTGGTCTGTGGTCCACTAATGGTCCGCAAGAGGCTAAAAGACGGTCCGCCGGTCAATAAGCGAGCCAGCGCGCAGGCGGTCCCTGGTCGAGAAGTCTAAATAAAAAAATCGTTACAAAATTCAGTTTATCATTATTGTACCTTGTGGTCAGTGGCCATTATGGTATTCCGATCCGCCCCCACCCCATCCTATTATGTTCCACCGTATATCCCACTCCACCCCCTCCGTTGTGGTAAATATTCCAATTACGACCCTCCCGTTGTGCTATCCGCCCGGGTGCCACCCATGCTAGCCTACGCCACTGCTTGTGGTCCCTGTCGAAAAAATAAACGTACAAGTGGTCCTGGGTCAGAAAAAGTTTGGGAACAACTTCTTTACACGATAAGTTTTATTTTTTACAATCAATTTTAACATCTCTAGGATGGTGTTAATAATTTTGTAAAGCAACTAGCGAGTACCCGGCGTGCGTTGCAATACCACTTAAAAAATAAAGTATTTATGTATTAACTCTGTTTATCGAAGTGATTTTGGATACACAATAATTTTTGTTTTCCGTCTGGTGCGTACACTAATAAATCCGACGATTTTCCAACCTGGCTCATCAGAGATGGTTTATACAGGCCTTGGCGGCGAATTCGTCTGCCCATTTACTGCGTGGTGGACCGGATCGGGAAAGTCAAGTTGTGGGAGATTTGGCCTCTTTATGAGGACACTCATGACCATCACCTTGCACCGCAGTGGGAAGAATGGATTTGTACCCCTGTCACTCCTAGACACACTGACCCCCAGGTTCCTACGAACCCATATTTTTTTTCCTTCCCAGAACTTCCTCATCTTCCTTTCCTTTAAAAGACTCCCGTATAGCATTCTCGAACATGACACAGGTCCTGAGGGAAAATATTTTTCTCATGGCCTCCTGTGTGGAAAACGAGTGGAGAAAAAAATGCAAGACCGCGGTGCGGAACTAATGTAACACATATTTTAATTCGAAAGGCAACATTATCTTCTAAAAAAATATTGTTTTGTTATGAGTAATTTAATTTGTGATAACTTATCAATAAATATACCCACTTTAGGGCAGGGAAGTGTATGGGCTTGGATACGGAAGTCGAGATAATTTGAGAGTGTATTCTTATATTTTGAATTGTTTTGGTCACATAAAATGCTGAATAAACGTAATATACTTACAAATAATTTAAAACAGATGTCCAATTAAATAAACCCTCATTAAGACGCCGACGCAGTTTTATTCAAAACAACGCAGCACGGCGCGGCGTCATTCGCGCAAGGTTTTTTTTTACGCAGAATAAACGGAGTATTTTTAGTATTTATCCTGCGTAAGACAGTAAAACGACCTTCTACCGAATTCATCCTGTCAATTACCGATGACAATGGCTATTATTATTTCATTCTTTTAGGGCGATGGTAAAAAAAAACTTTAAGCTACGATGTTTCACGTAGAGCAGCAGAAAAGAGCAGCGTGGAGACGCCTAAAATATTATCTGTTTGAACTGACATTACCAATTGTAATTGAATATATTTTTTGATATATTTTAAAGAAAATGCTACATTATTCTTCTAAGGAGGGCATTACCAGAGAAAACCAGAAATATGTCATTTTCAAATCAGATTTAAGACGTATTGACTCTTTTCCACAAAAAATTATAAACGGATTTCGAAAGATTGTTCTTTTATCTAGCATTCGCATGTAATAAATTTTGAGAATTTTTTTTAATTTTTAGTATAATAAGGTTATTCCATAGGTCGTTGGCAGATTTGTTAAATTTTCAAAAAAGATTTTGTATTATACCACACCCATTTCAAATAATATAATCATGCAGTAAAATAAATCAATACATTATCTAGCAAAAGCATTTGCGTAGAATTTTAATTTTAGTTTCAATAAAATCATTAAAAAATATGTACGTACATGTGTTTCTTGACGAAAATTGGTCCATTTGTGTATTTATTTGCGCACTTACAAACTAATATATTTCAGATTTTTTTAACATTCTTATTAAATTTAGACATTATTGAAAAATGATAAATACTTATAATCAAAAAATAACTACAAAAAGTACACTATTTTAATAGTTTTATCATCACGCCTTTCAGCATGTTTGGATGAAGGTATAAATTAAAGCTAATTTGGATTGAAATAAATTCGATATTGAGTTATAATTTAAAAAAGCTGGTACGGAGAATAATTAATCTTTCTCATTGTAACCGCCCTGCACGATCGGAAGAACAACTTTCAACGAAATGTGGATTTTCGTCCGCTGGCTGGTTAAACGCTCTTAAGCCCGGTAGTAACCATCCAAAAAGAAGAAGCAGGAGAGATATGTAAATGTTAGAGGAAGCACGCTAATATTAAAAACAAAAATAATGACGTGAAAATTGTGAAAATGTAATTAAAAAAACACTCGTTTAAAGTAGAGCAAACATATCGTGGGAAATATCTTAAGCAGTATTTAAACAAACGCTTCGAATTTTTTCATACATAAAACTCACAAAATAACAGAAAAAAACTTTTTTTCGTTATTTATTTTTTGGGGTGTTATGCCGTGTTGCGCTACCTTCTACTTTAGCCAATGTTTCGGACAGCGTTGCAGTGTCCATCATCAGGGCAGATCCGGCAGATCCGGTAGATGTGTCTGCCGGATCTGCCCTGTTGCACTACCTCCTTCTTTAGCCAACGTTTCGGACAGCGTTGCAGTGTCCATCTTCAGGGCAGATCCGGTAGATGTGTCTGCCGGATCTGACCTGTTGATGGACACTGCAACGCTGACAAAAATGTTGGCTAAAGAAGGAGGTAGCACAAAACGGCAATACACCCCAAAAACAAATAACGAAAATACTTTTGGCCGTCAAAATCTCAAAACGTATCAGAAAAAAACTTAATTGCAATAATTTTGGGAGCACACTTTTCGATTTTTTTCAATCGTGGGAATTTCATATAATTACCATTTTGGCGTCTTAAATGTATAGATACTATATTCAATAAATACACATATTTTTTTAAAAGCTTAAAATTTGAAAGTGTTCAAGTTAAGTATGTTGTAAATTGATATGACAAGTCTTAAAGTGCACGTGATTAAAAGCGCGGTCCCATTATCAAATTATAATTCAAGTATGAAATTAATTGATTCACGAATGGTAAGATCTATCGTCATGAAATAGCGGAGCGTGTACCAATGCAGCCTTATGTATTAGTTTCTCTTTGCCTAATTGCCCGTGCTCCTTTGGAAAATGACAACATTTTGACAGATTATTAAGAATACATGTAACTGGACAACTCAGAATGAAATCATTTCAACACTTCCTTTGAAAAGTCATTAAAAGGGATGAAAAAATTGGTTAAATCAGTTACATTAGGTTAGGTTATGGGCTATTTTTAATTAAAAAAAATCATAACTTTTAATGAATTTTTAAAGAGATTTTGAGTTGACTTGATTCTGAATTGGCATGGAACCACACAACTTCAAAATTAAAATATTGAAGAGAAAAGGTGATTGCCTTTTTAGAGGCCCTGGACACCAACTAAATGTATAGTACTGAAAGGTAAATAATCGGGTAGAATATATGATGCACTATTATTCGCATTGTGAAACAAGTTATTATCTCGGAAGCTGATGCTGTAAAAGACGAGCGAGAAGCAGATGTGCCCTACTTCATATTTTAATTCCTTTGGCATACTTTTTAGAACGTTTAAAAACGTTTTCAAATTATTTCTAAAATGGAAAATTGAAATAAATTGAATTTTAATTTGGTTTATTATTTTTAAGTAACAAAACATTTCAAAACCTTTTTTAGCACACAGAAGAATTTTTGTTTCCGGTAATCTTAAAATAATGTTTGAATTAGACTAATGAAAGCTTTTCAAGTAATTATCGCAAGCGTTGTCCTTTGTAATTTTTAATCAGACCGACAGTTTGATAATGCCTTCAGAAGGCGAAACAGTTGTCATGCGTTACGATAATTACTTAATTATTATTTTTAATTGTTAAACTAAAGTTTAAGACAAGATTTTTTATGCATAGCGCAAAGGGTAACAATTATTATAAGCAATAATTATCAGCCTGAAACACTTATCCACATTGAAAAATCTTCCGAGAAAAGATACATGACGCCAACGGGACTTGAACCCGTGCCCTTCTGATTGCCGGTCAGCTGTTCTCCCAATTGAGCTATGGCGGCTTATCTTATACCCGCCAAATGATTCAATATATACTAGTGTTTCATTCAACAATTAAAGACATAATTTGTCTCGACGCCACCTAGCGAGGGATTTAACAATAACAATGTCTCTCTCGCAAAAATAAAAGTTGGCTGTTTTCAGGTGGAAAAAATATAATAAGCAGTAATTGTTGAATGAAACACTAGTATATATTGAATCATTTGGCGGGTATAAGATAAGCCGCCATAGCTCAATTGGGAGAGCAGCTGACCGGCAATCAGAAGGGCCCGGGTTCAAGTCCCGTTGGCGTCATGTATCTTTTCTCGGAAGATTTTTCAATGTGGATGAGTGTTTCAGGCTGATAATTATTGCTTATAATAATAATTACTTAGCAGAACTTTTATAAATTACATAATAATATTATTGGAAATGTAAAGGAAATTACATTTAAAATAGAGTTCTGCAAATTAAACTCCATAATAATAATATTAAAAAAGCTGTCCATTGTATCTTCTTCCGTCCATGTTCGCATTTTAGCATTGTAATTTCTGTTTTTTTCCTTCTTTCTTTTTATGCGTCGAGTAAACGAGACAATAAAAAAGCACTTGGTGAGTTTTAATTGACCCGTTTTGTCCCCCGGTCATTGAAGCCTCCAAACGGCGGCACAGCGTGAAACCCGAACCAGGCTTCGGGAAGATGGCGGCCGGAAGCGGAAGGGACGGAGGTGGAAGCAAAAGAGCGCCAAGCGGAAACGGAACTAGGTCACGCGCGACGGACGAATTTTCTGGATGATAATATGAATGACAACAAAATTTACTTCTATAAAAAAATCGGCTTTATAAATAAATTACACGGATACCTACGTATTTAGTTTATAGTACGCAGTTACCTACATTGCCCAGAGAAATTACCACAAAATATTGTTATGGAAAATTAGGGGCGCGGACATCGAGTCTCGCTTGCGACTGGACTGATGGCTCCGCTTATCTTTGGCGGGACTGTCGGATGACTGTAGCTCAGCTGCTTTGGTTAAGTCAAACAATCTCATCATAATATTCATTTTTTTTATTCTATTAACTTTTCTTCCTACATACTCGTATTAATAAACTTTTATTTCAGCTACATCAGGTGGCGGAGATGAGACGTGATACTGTGAAATAAATAACTAGCAACATGTACGCACTCGCATACTGCCTGCTAACAATGTATGCCCGGACATTGGGGGTCAAGAGTTATTTTAAATAAAAAGTAGCTTCTTTATAAATAAAAATTAGAGTCCTGGCGTATTCGGTGAAGGAGGAAACCATCCGTTTCCTTCGAATGCCGTGGGAAAGTGGTGGGCAACCTCCAATGTTATGAAAAATTAAATCGTTGAAAAAAGAAGATTAAATCTACTTCTTCTATTGTCCCCTCCTATCAGGGTACGGATTTTGTCAGGGAAGTCTTCATCACGCAGACTTTAGCCCGGAAGTGCATTCGTCCCAGTCAGATAGATTAATGCCCAGTTGTATCGCAGGATTTCACGTGTGTTAAAGACATCAAATGGCCAGTCAGCGCCATTTTGTTTTTTTTTTTTAATTTGAAAAGTCAGCAGGACAATTTCACAACAATAATTAAAACAGTAAAGCACGCATATAACGAGAAACACAATATAGAAAATAGATATAGTGGAATAGCGTGTCATATGTGACTACAATACAAAGGCATAAAAGACAAAGACAGATATATAACACAGACGTCGTTTTCATGGGCATACACTCACTCTTAGGCCAAAAAATTATAACACAATCGAAGGCATATACATAAGATTTACAGGCATAAAATAAATCGATGTATACTAATGTATTTAAAAATAACATCAACGTAGAATTTTTATCTATTAACCATTTTTCAGCAACTTTTAGCAATTTGATTTACTTTTACATGCATTGGCATCTTATTAAATATAGCAGGTACAAATGAATGTTCGTTGCAAGTATTTATTTGTAATTTTTGGAACGGACATTCCATCATTTTGACTAAATCTTGTGTTGTGTGATTTACATTTTCTTTTTATATTGAATCCAACAATAGTTTTTGGCATACAATTTTAATTCATAATATCCCACGAACAGGTGATACATTACCAGACTCATATAATAATTTTATATCTCTTCTTTGTGCTTGCCAAAAGGTTTGTTGTAGAGTTTTGGATTGTTTGAATGTAACCACTTGTACAATTGTCTTGCACGAGTTTCCCCAAGACGTTATTTCTTATCTGATAGTAGTTTCCGCTAGTGACAGATTATTTTTACGCACTTATAGACTTGCATTATTTAAGTTTGTTAATTCGCAAATGGTGTATTTTACGTTCCTCACAATAATATGACAAAGACAGTGGAGTTTTCGTATTTTCATGGCTAATACATGTTTGCAAGTCCAACTTCGTAGCTCCTAGTAGAAATAAAACAAAAACATGTAATTTCTATATTTGTTTATATATGAGTATCGCATAAAAATTCCATCTGCTTCCAACTGGAACCCAGTCTGGAGCCAGTGAGATGACGGCATCTCTAATTAGGGGCAATCCCCACTACATATTGTGAGGCTGAAGGTAGCGGTGAGGGTAAGGATGGGGAAAATCGGAAAGTGGGCAAGTACATGGCTATTCAGATCTGTTTATGAAACACGACCCCAGCCATTTGAAACACACATTCGATTCTGATGGGTGGTTTTTAACCAGGGCGATACTGAAAGTATCTTCCTCTCCGGAACGTGTCGCAAATATACTAGGTATAATATTTTTTTTATTAATAATAAATTGTAAAATAGTAAAGAATCTTCACTTTCAAACGCAGGGATTTGAACCCTCGAGATTCGTAGCCATTCAACCAAGGAGGCCGTCATTAAGTTTAGAAGAAATCTCAATTGATTAAAAAAATTATTATTGAATACCTTCGGGTTCCACCAATCCACCGCGAAATGGATTCTCGAACCTCTGGACTAAGTATCTAGCTAGATCTTACCACTGTATTACGGAGAGCGTTTTAACGTCTTGAATGCAACAACCTTATCAACACTAGGTAATAAATTTTGCCTTAGACTTAAAACTATTTACCGATTACATTGTGAGCGCTACTGCTGATGAGATCAATCTCTCAATGTAGTGCACTTACGTTGCAAACTAGACCCAGCAAGAGCTCGTACAGACGACATCGAGATTCATCCACTTTCTTCTCAAGCGTCTCGTTTAAAAGCGAAATAGTCACAAGCAACTCTTATAAGCATGACTCTAAGTCCTAAAATATTTTATTTATGACATTACATTGCATCAATCTGCGGTGCCCATTGAGCGCTTTTGTAGTTACGGTACCGTGATTGCAAAACACGTAGTAAACAAACGTTCCTTATCGATTTAATCCTGCAGCTCTTTCTTACACATTTAATAATGGTGAGACACAAAAAATACATGTGACTGTTTCCTCCGAAGTTCAAATTTTTTTCGACGGGAATTGGGTTTCATTTTTGTATGAAAATGATTGCATGTTTCCCTTGGGGAGGGGGGGTGCAGACACACGTTCATTGTTTGTCTCATTTTCGACCGCTGTTATTTAGTGTGTAAGAAAGAGCTGCAGCTGTATGTTTAAGAAGACACCCTTCAATATTGTCCTCGTATCTATATAACATACTTAAAAAATTATTATCACAACAAGTAGTATTGGTATGTAAAAGTCTACGGAGACGTCACGGCGCGGCGTGTGAGAGAGATGCAAGAAAATGATGACTTTTTTCCTTTGGAGGAAACAGACCACATACATTGTATATCTCATTTTTGAAAGAGTTGCAGCATTATTGTGTTAAGAAACGTAAGCTTATTGTTTTTTTTATGCCGTCACGGTACCGTAACCGTTAATCATCACGGAAATAACAAAAGCGCTCGATAGATAATAAGGAAATACAAAAGTGATGTAAAGTCACCCCACCATTCATCACGTTTAAAAAAACTTTAACTAATGTGTAGATCTACTAAATACACTTTAAATAACAAAAAATGTTTTACATACCTCATACTATCTTACCAGATAAGATCTTACCAGATTTCATAACTCTAAATTATTGTTCAATAACCTACTCATAGACTTTAAAATAATTTTTAGGGAGAAGTTCCAAAGAGTGATACGAAGTAACCCCGGTTTATGGTATCAGAACAATGACGTCACGTTCGATCTCTCGCTGGGACTAGTATAGACGTATCCTTCCTTTCAGTTGATAAAAGTGACCTACTTACATAGAACCAATCCCAACAATTTTGAGCTAATAAATAAATGACGTGGTGACGGTGAGTACATTCCCTAATTTAACGGTCTTCCCAACACCGAGAGAGTGATTAACATTTCTTGGTCGACCCCTTTTCCATCAACCACAAACTTTCCCCATCAATCTATTTGTTTCCGTGTTATTATTTACGTTCACAGTCTTGATTTTGTATTTTCTCAGCGTACCGCGGTGGCTGCAAAATTACCATGTTGAAATTGGTTTGCAGAAAGCAATATTCTAAAATGGAGTTAGATGACGTTTTGCTTTATACTTTATTTTTGTTTATTTATTTATTTTTCAATAACTCCCAACAGTCTAGAGCTAATGAGATAACAGCATCTTCAATTGGGGTATAGGAAGTGGTGAAGTCCCTGGCTTTTCAGATATGATCACCAAATATGACAAAAGCCATTTCAAGCAATGTTTCAACTCTGAATGGTGATCTTAAACCAGGGCGATACTTACAATATCTTCAACTCTGGAACGTGCCAAAAATTTACACTACATTATTTTAAATGAATAAATTGTAAAAATTAAACAAAATAATCAAACTAAATTTATTTGCGCATGCCGAATTTGAACCCACGATTACTTATTACTAGTTTTTAGAAAGCTTTACCCCTCGACTACGGAGGCCGTCAAATGCTAGTCCAATCCTCCATCCTTAACTAAGAAAAATTTTCCGATTTTAACAATGGCAGTTCAATTCAAATATTGTCAGGATATTTTTGTAACACGAGAATTTTTGTGTTATTTAAACGATAAATAAAATAAAATAAATATATTATATTATTATGTAAATTTTTCGCAGATTTTTTAATTTTGTTTATTTAAGTGACTATATAAAATAATTCTATAAGTATACAAACTATAATGGTTATGTTAGGTAAAGATATATATATATATTTTTTTTTTTATTGAAATAATAGATAATACATAATATAATCAACAAACAAGTCCTGCTAAGCCAATTGAATCGGCTTGTCAACAGGTGCTTATATTTTAGTTACATATTTATACATTTTTAAAATTTAAAATTTACATCTTACATCTACAGATTCAACATTTTTTCATACATATCAAAATCAATATAAACCTTTTTTTTCCGATAGCCAATTTTTCACCATATATTTAACCTTATTCATAGAATTACATTGCTTTATAGTGTCAGGTAATAAATTAAATATCTTCGGTATGATGTATTTAAACGTTCTCTGTCCGTACTTATTGTTAAATTTCGGAACTATTAACCCGTCGTTGCGCGTGAATCTAGCGCTGTATTTATGTTCTAATTTCTCTTTATGCTGCGGGGTAAATATATGCTGAATTATAATTTTGTGCCAAAGTATTGCCTTAACAGGTAAAATTTTATGTGTACATTCTGCCAGCAATCGATCTGAGTCTTTTACAAGTTTTTTTTTTATATGTTTGTCCCATTTAAAAAAACAATCTACTGTAACACCAAGATACACGTATTCCGAAACTAATTCTAAGCTTTCACATTTACAATTAGTTGGAATATTTCTATGGAAATATTTTTATGAATATTTTTATGGATGGAATATTTTTATGGATTGAATTTCTTAGTCCTCCTCACTAGGGGTTCCTATGCCGAGGCAGACTAAAATTGTTTAATTATAGTTTATTTGTCTTCTATGTCGTTTTAGTGTCTTCATTAGGGTGTTTTCGATGACCTCTTTCAGCCATGTTTTTATTAGTTGCAAAATAAGTGTAGTTTTTTTGTCTGAATGTGGTTTTATAACTTGGAATGTTTTTTGTGTTATTTTTATTCGATCTAGTGTGATGGATACGCGGTCTAAATGGTCTCTTTTAAAAACTCATTCATTTACAGAATTTAAAAGTTTATTCTATGTTTAAAATTCAATCAAAGTTAATTACATATTTTAATTCAGAACTGAGGTCGTAAAATTAGCTTTTAATTTGGACGGTAAATGTACTTACCTTCATCTCTTTACAGCGGAGATTAATTTACAACGGGCGCATGTTCAAGCTTCGTGAATTTTTGAGCTTTTGTTTGAATTATGGATTCCAAGATTTTTTGTGGTTGTTTAATTCAGAATAAGCCTTTTGAATTCACCGTACGCCGCCGTTTAAAACACAATGTTGTATTCACCAAAATTCGTGGAAAAAATACATTGAGATAAAAGCATGAAAGATTTGAAAGCAGTTTTGGATCGTGTTTTTAATAATCTTCCCCCAAGGCTAGAATTAAAATTTATTTCGCTTTGTATACTTAATGATACAAATGTTGATGTCTTTTAAACGTGTCATTAATGCGATACATATTCAGAGGTAGAACGGGGAGAGGATTGCAGCATGATGGGAAGGAATGAGGACAATGGATCCCACTATGAGTGATGATGATAATTTATTTTATTTGTTTTTAACATATACCTACACAGTACATTATGAGACAAGTGATAAATTGAAATATTACATAGTTATATTACCTACCTACGAGTATTACGTAAGTCCACGGAAAATCAGTAGGTAATCTCTCCAGAGATGAGAATGGTTCTTAAAACTTAACTACTTAAAATGAACGTTTGCGCGGCCCGTTTCATACAAACCTTAATTTGGATTTGAGATCAAAATACCCAACCGAACTGAAAAATTATTTTTATATTCAAAAGGTATTTCAAAGGACGTCAACTACATTATTTATTTTTAAATTAAATTATTAAATATAGGTCTATATATTATTTTTAAATTAAATTATAATAATTTATGTATTAAATATATAAATTAAATTATAAAATATAGGCCATTAAGGGGGTTTCTCACCATCCTCCCAATAGTTTATCCATACACATAACGAATATTAATAAAAGAACAAATAAATACTAGCAACAGGTAAAAACTTCGGCTAATTTAACCTATATGTAGCCATTGTTCATAGGTTCAAGTACCGAATAGTAAACTCAGACTTTTTAAATAAATAAATCCTGTAGAATTAATCCAAAATATTCATTATGTGTATGGATAAGCTATTGGGAGGATGGTGAAAAACCCCCTAAATATTTTAATATTTCATGACTTTAGAGGCATCTTGGGCAATTATTTGTGGTAAATGAAAAACACTTAATAATTTTACCATATTTATTGTAAAAATAATGAAATATGAAATAAAATATCTTAAAAGTGCGTTTTTTGGCTATTAATTTAAATTTATAAACGACAAATTTGTAATTTAAATTTTTTTGCATTTTTGTTTATATAGATTCTTCTCTTACTTCACCTATATAATGCTCTCTTTATGATATTAACCCTCAATTTTAATCATCTTTCTGTTTGAATTGTATAAATCAGTATGTATCTTACCTTAAGAGGACATAGGTAGAGAAACCCAGAAATATGTCATTTTCAAAAAAGTTTTTAGACGTATTGACTCTTTTCCACAAAAAATTATAAATGGATTTCGAAAGATTGTTCTTTTATCTAGCATAGTTATGTAATAAATTTTTAGATTTTTTTTTAATTTTTAGTATAATAAGGTTATTCCATAGGTCGTTGGCAGATTTGTTAAATTTTCAAAAAAGTTTTTGTATTATACCACACCCATTTCAAATAATGTAATCATGCAGTGAAATAAATCAATACATTATCTAGCAAAGTTATGTATTAGAATTTTAATTTTAGTTTCAATAAAATCATTAAAAAATATGTACGTACATGTGTTTCTTGACGAAAATTGGTCCATTTGTGTATTTATTTGCGCACTTATAAACTAATATATTTCATATTTTTTTACATACTTATTGTGCTAAGACATTATTGACAAATCATAAATAAGTTTGACCGAAAAATAATTTTGGGAAGCATTTAATTTTAATTAATTAACAGCTTCGCATTTGACGATTTTATCATAGCGCCGAAACACAAAATTTCGCAGTTCATTACGGTCCGAAACGTGGCCAGACGAGGACGTGTCCGCGTCGCTCTGAATTACAACAGTTTGAAATAATATTTTGGAAACGAAATGTAAATACATACGAATTCCTTGTTTCACGTTCGTAAAATCTACAGGGTTGACCGAATTTCATTTTCATTGAATATTTTTATGCAAAAAGTTTTATATTTAAAAATAAATGTTTTTATTTGTCCCTTATTATAAGTAAAACTTCTTTACGCATGCTCGACACATGGGGTTAACTGGTGAATCGTTACGAAAAGTGGTGATTGTTACGAAAAGTGGTGCTGGTTACAAAAAATGACATGCGAACGGTAATCGATGCGAACAGTGATCAATTGCTAGGCGGGTCGGGCCTTTAGGCTCGCTTGTTATTCGTGTTATTGTTATATTGTTAATGGACTATTTGTCCGTAAATAAATAAATAAATAAATTATATACAGCGGGTACCCGGCATGCATGGGTTCGGAAGTTATGCGCGTACATACATTTCGGCGATTCATTTTCATTTATATACTAGCTGGTGCCCGGCATGCGTTGCTATGCCGTTCAACAAAAAATTGTTTCTCCCTGCGTGTCTTTTCCCATTCGTCCCGTTCACCTTCCGCTTCCCCTTCCTCTCCCGCGTCCCCTTCCCCTCAAACGTTCCCACTCCGCCTCCTCCACCTTCCGACTCCCCACTCCACTCCTCTTCCCCCGTCCCGCCAACTCCCCTCACGAATTCCCTTCCCCCCTCCCAGGTTCCCCTCCCCCTCCCTGGTTCCCGTCCCTTTCCACCCGCGGCACCAATACCCAAGTTCCTATCCCCCCTCCCGCATTCCATACATTCAGTTCTGGTACATTTAGTTTTCAAACAGCTCACGTGCCACCCATTGAATTTTTAGTATACACATTTTATAATGCCAGAGCTCACCAGTAGTTATATACAAACCTTGTCCTGGCAATAACAAACACAACAAAAAAAGAATTATCCAATTTGGTGTAGTCGTTCGGAAGTTATGCGCGTACATACATTTCGGCGATTCATTTTCATTTATTAGCATTTATATATATGCCGGGTACCAACCTTTGCCATTTAATAACGAAATTGTTTCTCCCTGCGCGTCCTTTCCCATTCGTCCCGTTCACCTTCCACCTCCCCTTCCTCTCCCGCGTCCCCTTCCCCTTTCGCGTTCCCACTCCTCCTCCACCTTCCTTCTCCTCACTCTACTCCCCCCCTTTTCCGTCCCGCGATCCCCCCTCCCGAGTTCCCCTCCCCCCTCCCATAATCACCTCCTCCCTCCCGCGGATCCCCCTCTCGAATTCCCCTCTCCCCTCCCAAGTTCCCCTCCACCCTCCCGGGTTCCCCTCCCCCCTCCTGCATTCCATACATTCATTCCCGATACATTCAGTTCTCATACAGCTCGTGTGCCACTTATTGCAATTTTATTATACAAATTTCATGATGCCAGAGCTCGTGTCCTTTCCCATTCGTCCCGTTCCCCTTCTGCCTCCCCTTCCTCTCCAACGTCCCCTTCCCCTCTCCTCACTCCCCTCGCCCGCTTCCCCTATCCCTTAAACCCCCACCCGTTTTCCTCTCCCCCCTCCCGAGTTCCCCTCCCACCTCCCGGGTTCCCCTCCCCAACCCATCCCGCGGGCCCCCTCTCCCGAGTTCCCCTCCCTTGTCCCCCTCCCCTTCCCTCCCTCATCCTTCACCCCTCTCCCATCCGCCACCTCGTCCCACATTCCATACATTCACTCCCGGTACATTCAGTTTTCAAACAGTTTGCGTGGCACCAATTGCAATTTTATATACAAATTTCATAATGCCAGAGCTCACCAGTATATACAGAAACCTTTAGTCCAGTCAAGGAAGGGGGTGTAGAGTGCGTGAGCAGGGACCTAAGCGATTCCTTCAGAAACTTGTTTAGGGTGCTTAGGATGTGAACATACTAAAAATCCTGACGTCTAGGTGGTGAGCTAGGGGGGGGAGGGGGAGGGGGAGGTCCCAATTTTCGGGTTTCCGCTTACATCTCAAAAACGGTGCGCCGCAGAGGAAAATTTTTTGATAATAAGTAAAAGCTGATAAAATTATCTACAACTTTTACTCTATACGTAATTTTCGAAATCCCAGCCATTTTCGAGTTATTCGCTCCACAAATGTAGATATTTTCGAAAAAAATCATTTTACCTCACATTTTTCATCAAACATTCCTTCATATCGTCTAAAATATTCATCAAAGAAAAAAAATTATTCGAAAGAAGTTGTAAAGAATTTAATTTTCTTTTAGAATATATAGACATATGTAAATTTATCTTCAACCGTTCAACATTTACAGCAATTTGAAGTTTTTTCGTAAAATGTTGTCATTTTCAGAAAGAGCTGTTTTTATCTTATTACTGACACACAACACTTGTTCGTTCGCCTAATAATATGTGTGACCACACTTTAAAACCAGTTATTAAATAAAATAGGTAAAAATCATATTACTTGAAAAATACATAATTGTATTTTATAATCATAATGTTTATTCTATTTCGTTACATTAAGCACATAAAATTATAGATCTCATTGTTATCACTGTTCTCAATAACATCATGTTACATTCTCATCCTCCTTGGACGTGGGGGTCCTCGCAAGCGTTGTTCATCCATGGCATCTTCATCCTCAGTATTGGATGGTTCTTGCTGAATGGGCTCTATGTCGTCGTCATCGTCGTCCTCGGCAACAGGCACGCTATTGAGGCATCTCCCTTGGCAGGAGACTCGGAGACACGCTGCAGAACAGGTCAGCATTGCTTTTCGGCATCCACATTTGCCAATTGCACAATCCCTGGTGCAGCGGCAAAATATCATATTTAGAAGGACCTCCGGCGCTGGTGGATCTTTTGTTGTATTTGGCATCAGGGTCTCTCCTTCATGTTTCCACCCCCATTATTCAGGGGGCAGCTCAATCGGTGCACTGGGAATGCTGTTTAACTGCGTTCTCTGTTGGAGGGAGGGAGCTGATGTCAGGCTTCATATTTGCCACCAACCCTGTGAACGACTAAAAGCGGTACTGGTTAAGGAAGGTCTGTCTTTTTGACGCCGCATACCATTTCAGGAAACATTTATTTCCAGCCTCTTCAACCTCGCCGTGAGTAGAGGAGGGGTTATAAAGATCATTGCCGCTTGCTTGATGAATTCTGACTCCAAGTACAATTTTGAGAAGCCCACCTTGCTTCTCCTGAAAGTTGCAGATGTTGTGTCGCAGCCGGTAAATGAATGTAAGAACAGGATGTGTTCAAATGCACGGTGCTGCATCTTTTGGATGGACAGTGGCATTGTTTTGGTTTTCCCTCGTCCGTTGTCAGCAGCAGAATATCTTGGGTGGGAGGAGTGGAAGCAATCAAAAGGAAGTGAAAGCTTCTCACAAAACTGTGAGAGGAATGTTCCACAGCAATCTTCACAACAAGGAAGTCAGCATCATGTCCTGAAGAGTCTGTATCCCATTCTCCCGAAGCTTCGTCTGTAGTAAAGAGATGAAGTTACTTTTGTTGGTAGGATTGGATAACAAATCTTCCTTTTTAACGGGTATTGAAGTGATCCAAGTCAAATTGATGTCAGCTTACCTTCTCAGTCTGTATCATCGCATCTGTTATTGTGATTTTGTACCGTTGGCTGGGTTTGGGTACCAATCAAATACCACAGTGTGAGTCATCCAGGATAGTGGTGGTTGACGTAGTTGATGTAACGATCACAAATTGTGACAAGGAAGGCATCTTTTTGCCAAATTACTCTGTGTAGTAGAAATTTTCTGTCCACAACTATGTTCACCTGAGACAGTAGACCAGTTTTTTGGTAGGCTCGAATAAGCTGTACAGGACAGATTTAGTTGTCTTCCACATCCCACCTTCATTGAACAGTGCCAAGGGAAATGGGGCCAACTCATACTCAAAGAATTTCTTCAAATCCTCATCTGATCGTTTGCTTATACACATCCGGTGAAACAGAAATGTTGGGTCAACTGCAACCTTTTCATCGTGATTTTTTATCGACGAGCTGACAGAAGACATTGGGAATTGACATTATTTCATTGGCTTGTGGGAAGGGAGGATGTGGATCAAACCACTGACTGAGTTTGAAAATGTCTGCTGCATCTTTACTTCGGTGGGCTTGTCCGAGGTCCTTGTGTTGTTACTGGACGTGAAGACTCCACAATACTCTTCAAGGGAAGTGCAGATCTCATGAGTTGCGCTCATACCAACTAACCACTTCTAGTACATTGTGCAAAATACCTCTGCCTCCTGTTATGCCTTCTCGGCTTTTGAATGATAGCATCAATGTGGTTTCCATGGTCATATCTGATCATACGCCTTACTAAAAGAGCGTCGCATAATCGTCGTTGCACGTCGGTGTGTCAGTAATAAGATAAAAACAGCTTTTTCTGAAAATGACGACATTTTACGCAAAACCTTAAAATTGCTGTAAATATTTACTGGTTGGAGACTTATTTGCATATGTATATATATTCTAAAAGGGAATTAAATTTATTACAACTTCTTATAAATAAATTTCTTTCTTTGATGAATATTTTAGACGATATGAAGGAATGTTTGATGAAAAATGTGAGGTAAAATAATTTTTTTCAAAAATATCTACATTTGTGGAGCGTGTAAGTCAAAAATGGACGTGATTTCGAAAATTACGTAAAGAATAAAAGTTGTAGATAATTTTATGAGCTTTTTTTACTTATCCTTAGGAAATTTTCATGTGTGACGCACCGTTTTTGAGATATAAGCGGAAACCCGAAAATTGGGATCTCCCCCTCCCCCCCTTCCCCCTAGCTCACAACCAAGACGTCAGGACTTATAGTATGTTCACACCCTAAGCACCCTAAACAAGTTTCTGGAGGAATCGCTTAGGTCCCTGCTCACGCACTCTACACCTCCTTTTGGAGCATTTATTGACTGGACTACTTTGCGGGCGTGCTCACAACAACTCACCAAAGTTTCATCGCAATCGGATGAACGGTTAGCAATTCACAGGAAAGTATGTAGAACAGTTTATATGGGAGAATTAAATTGTTGATTTTACTATCTTCCTCGCAACTTTTCCATATTTTCTCAACGTTTAAACCTTTCCTGGACTACGACAAACATTTCAAAACCAAAATCAGCTAAATCGGCCCAGCCGTTCTCGAGTTTTAGTGAAACTAACAAACAGCAATTGATTTTTATATAGGGGGGGGGGGGGGTAAAAGAGGCGGGGGGGTGGAGGGTGGTTAGAGGTTGTGGGGTGAGAGGGGGAGGGGGTTGAGAGGGATGGGGGGTAGGCTTTTTTATATCCATTTTTCGTATTACAAAAATAACAAACATGAGAATCGGGTATGGGTACCACCGCCCCGGGAACCATTTTTTTGATAACCAACACGTCTGCCGTAGGTCATCCTTAGTGGTTCGCAACGTTTGGTGACTAGCAGGGGTGCCTGGGTTCATGGGGTGAGGTTTTTTCAGGTCTTGGCGGCGGATGCGTCTGCGCACCAGCTGCATGGCAGGTTGGATCTAGAGAAAGTGGTTGAGGGAGTCCCTTTGACTTCTCCAGCCTTACTCTCTCGGAACATCGCTTTGCACCGCAGTGGGAGGGATGGATTCATACATCCGCTCTCCTGGACACGCTGACCCCCACATTTCTACCCACCCCTAATACCCTTTCCTTCTCAGAAGATCCTCTCCTCCCTTTCCCTGAAACGAACCTTCACACAGCATCCCCAAAGAAGAGATAGGCAATGTGTCGAGCGATTGTAAAAAAAGGTCTCTCCCGATCCGGCCTTCTACGTAGTTGGTGGGGCAGATTCCACCGCCGCCGAGATCCTGACAAACCTCGCCCCATGAACCCGGGCTACCCGTACGGTGTTGATAATCCAATACATGGTTCCCGGGACGGCGGTACCCATACCCGCCTTCCAAATTACTGATACTATTTATTGACGGCCGGCGTGGTCAAGAGGTAAGGCTCTTGACTCGCAATCCGAAGGTCGTGGGATCGAATCCCGGCGTGGGCAAATAAATTTTGTTTGACTAATTTGGGTTATTTCATATAAAAATAATATATTTGCGTCACGTTCCAGAGTGGAAGATACTTTAGTATCGCCCTGGTGTAAGACCACCATTCAGAATTGAAACGTTGCTAAAAATTACTTTGGCCGTGTTTGGTGACCAGATCTGAATAGCCAAGTAATTCTTCGCTTCCTCTTCCCCATCTCCTGCCCTTCCCCACCACCTTCTGCCTCATACTATACCCCATAGTCATGTCATAGTCTCACTGGCTCCAGACGGGAGCATTTGGGTCTCTTGTGCGGTATTCACATAAATATAAAATTAAAAATTATGCACACGAATAAATATTTCAAAATGAGATATTTTTTACAATCCAACTGAATATTAGGTACTCTTTTTTTCATGAATACCGCACAAGAGTCCCAACTGCTCCCGTCTGGAGCCAGTGGGACTATCACCCCCAATTGGGGTATGTTGTGAGGCTGAAGGTAGTGGGGGAGGGGAAGGAGTTAGGGAAGATGGAGGTGGGGAAGTACCTGACTTTTCAGATCTGGTCACTAAACACGGCTAAAGCCATTTCAAGTAACGTTTCAATTCTTCCACTCTAATGGCCGTAAAATAAAATGAAAAAACAAAAACCAAAATATTAAAAAAATATAACAAATTGTTTTTTTGTGTAGGTATCTTGTGTTTATGTATCTATTTATGTCTACGCACTTCAATACACAAATTACAAATAACTACTACTTATTAAAATTCTGGAAGCGAGAATTCAACATCTTTATCTGAACCATACTGTAGGTCCAGCTTCGCGTGAACTATAGGTACGTGAAACCCGGCTTCTAGCGGAACGAAATCTAGTTCCAAAAACGTCCGCTTGCAACGGCTGATGTGTGAGCGGTGCAGTCGGAATCGAAATTATGATTTGCTGGTATGACAGCCTTAAATATTCTTATGTTATAATTAAATATTCTTATGTATGATACTCATTTATGTACCTCTACGCCTGTCTCAACACACGTATACCCTAGTGAGACAGGCAATTTTAATCATCTTTCTGTTTGAATTGTATAAATCAGTATGTATCTTACCTTAAATATTCTTATGTTATAATTAAATATTCTTATGTATGATACTCATTTATGTACCTCTACGCCTGTCTCAACACAGGTATACCCTAGTGAGACAGGCATCGAATAATGTAATGTAAACATACCTTATATAGATAAATAAAAAATAAAAAAAATAAAAATTTAAATTTACACCCATCAAAATAATTATTCGTATTAATTTATTTTATTTTATATTTTATCGTAGGTACCATTATAATAAAAATATCTATTTTTTCATTTACTCGCAAATAATTTCTTAAATCATGAAACATTAAAATCGTTAATGGCCAATATCTTATAATTTAAAACAATAAACAAAGTAGCTCATATCTGCACTAGATACTTGATATACCTTTTGATTACAAAAATAAATTATTTTTCAGTTTGGTTGGGTATTTTGATCTCAAATCTAAATTTTTTTTGGATGAAACGGGCCGAAGCGGGTCGCGCAAACGTTCCACTTAATATATGATTAAAATATAGGAATTTTATGCTGACGAATTGTAATTGATTTTTTATGAAAGACTTATAAAAAATTAAGTGTAAGTAGTTTTAGTTTTACAATAATTTAATCACGTAAACATTTAATAAATTATTTTTCTATGTTAGCGAGGAATTATGAAAAATTTCTAAGCGATCGTTGAGAAAGTTGTGATTGAGCGAGTAATTGGTGAGTCGCTGCTGTAATAGGATTGTTGGCTTCTGTATGAAGAAGCAAAGTGTGACTAGAACTCCTCGCTGGAATATTGACTTACCCGTCCTATGGTAATTCCAGAACTAACCACTGGTACCCTTCCGTGGGTTTGTTTTCAAAAGGTAACAGAATTTAACGCTGTATTTACATCCGGTGCATAACTGTTGACCAGCCGGTTTCTTTCAGACGCTTAATCTGCTTTATGGAATAATATTATTGTTTGAGGAGGTGAGATGGTTGCTTTACCGGATGGAAATTCTAGTTCTCTAGCTTTATCATGAGCATCCACTTTAACTAAAGGGTGAACGGCAAGTGACACATTAGCTGGAGTGTAACAGAAAATATGGTCCAAAATTTGTCCACATTTGTTGGACAATAAGTTAAAATGTGTTAAAAATGCAAAAGTTAAGCAGTTAACTACTCGCAGTGATTTTGGCATATCATGGCGAGTAAGCAAAATGTTTTAGTAAAAATATGGCATAAACTGTGAAATCTACTCGTAGACGGATTCATTGGCTTTAAACCGCAGTAGAGAGTTCACATGTGTCCATAATAATATTTTGAGGAATGAAATTAATTAAATCAAATGGCCAAATCGAAAACCGAACATCCATCGCTCGAGTAGTTGAACATTAGTCTCTGATAATTGATGTTTGTTGATTATTCCATTCAATATAGGGCTTGTTATGGTCACCAATAAATTCTGACTTAACAATCCAAAATTACAGAAATTCATCAATTTTTTTTCGGTATTTAAAAGGTACGCCATAAACGCTTTCATTTTTAGGTCTGTTTCAGGTGTCTATGAAATCGTGATCAGCTGACAAGTACATAGACATGACATTAGTTGTGCATTTTTGTTTATTTTGATTGGTCTTTATTTGATGACAATGTTACAATGGATTTTAATATTTTTTATAGGCTTGTCAACTCGTTTGGTACTACTATTTTTCGATTTGACCCTAAAATCGGGCAACTCTTTAATAAGTTCAGGGCAACGGATAAATACAATACCTAACCTCAGATTTCAAAGGCACCAGAGAAAGGAAGAAAATAAAATACACGATTTCGCATATTTTGATTAATTGCATATTTTAATGAATAAAACTGAATTCTCATATTAAATTACAAATTTAAAAAAAAAACGAGTGTGCTTTAGACCGCACGACTGAAGTAAAACTTCACTAACTTATATCTCACTCTCAACTTCCGTTCGCCTCGCCCGACTGTTCGCCTCACCCGATCACACTTTTCATAACGCTCTCGTCACGCATTCACCAGCTTACAGCCAGCCCCAAGTCAAGCGTGCGTAAAGGCCCGACCATATGCCTCGCCCGATCACACTTTTCGTAACAATCTCGTCACGCATTCACCAGCTTACTCCCCAAGTCAAGCGTGCGTAAAGAAGTTTTACTTCAATAACTCCATGATTGACTCCATATATATTATGTTCAATTATTTCTCATAAATTGTTGTTCCAGTTACACCTGTGTTCCAATGGCGGGACAAATTGCTCCTTTAACGGTCTCACATAAAAACACCAATTGATTGCTCCAATTCCAATAACAGCCGGTTCTAATAGGTGGAAAATGTCACCCGAGGGATTGCAGCACTCCGCCACTTTCACATTATTGGATTAATAAAAATATTGCGAATGGAACAATAATATTTGACAAAATAATAATACTTAACCTATTTGTGTCGAAAGCAATTTCCGTTTTTTCCTTGAAAATAAATAACAGTACGCTCAACTTAGCCAAAGTTTTAACACCCCTTTTACTATTTTTTTTTTACTCTTTTAGCTTTTAGCTCCATACATGAGTCCCTGAGGAAAAAAAGAAACCCTCAGGACCTATGTCACCTTTGGAGAGGTGGGGGGAATCTGGGGGCCAGTGTGTCCAGGAGCGATGGACGCATGAATCCATCCCTCCCACTGCGGTGCAAAGTGATGGGTCAAGATAGTACGGCTGTAGGTCTTTTTTACTGTATGAATACCGCACAAGAGTACCAACTGCTCCCGTCTGGAGCCAGTGAGACTATGGCATCCGCAATTTAGGTTTGTTGCGAGACTGAAGGTAGTGGATATTGGTAGGAGACGAGGAGAGAAAGGTGGGGAAGTACCTGGCTATGCAGGTCTGGTCACCAAACAAGGCTAAAGCCATTTCAAGCAATGTTTCAATTCTGAATGGTGACCAGCGGCTAGAGTGCTAAGATTAAAAATTTCAACTTTTTGTATGAAGATCTTTCAGTATGTGGATGCGGCGCATACCTTGACTGAAATAGTCCTGAAGATCTTAATACAAGTTAAAATTTTGAAAGAAAATAAAATTAATTTTCAGCTACAACAACGCCAATAACGTAATTATTCTATCTTAGCGCTCTAGCTCACAAAAAACTCACGGACCGCCACTGCCTTACACCAAGGCGATACTGACAGTATCTTCCACTCTGGAACGTGCTGGAAATATACTTTATATGACGCAAATTAATCAAATAAAATTTATTTGCCCACGCCGGGATTCGATCCCATGACCTTCGGATTGCGAGTCTAGAGCCTTACCCCTCGACTATGCCGGCCATCTAGGTTAGGTCTCCCTCAACCAGTTTCTCCGGAATCGGCCCGTCACGCAGTAGGTGGGCAAACGCATTCACCACCAAGATCTAGACCTCACCCTATGAATACGGGCACCCTTGCTAAGTCACTAAACAAGGATAACCACTTGGGGTGACCTATGGCAAGGTTGTTGGTTATCTAAAAAATGAGCGACCGTACCCATACCCGCCTCCCAAATGACTAACCTTTCAATATTAAATTTGCATTGGGGATTCCATATTATTGATCCAATTTCTAATTTTAAGCGGACAAAAGAGACATGTGTATAGTATTTTATTTACATGTATTGTAGTGATCGGAATAGTTTAGTAACTCCTACGACGAATCCTAGAAATACAGGCATTGGTATAACGCGATAAAAGTTACGAGCCGCCACTGCCTATAAGAATAGCATTATCTTTCGTAGTGAGTGTCGAGTTATACGAGTATGTCGCGTGAGTGTGTATTTCAACGCTGACATTAATTTATGTGCAAAGTTGTTTATCGCCGAAACTTTATTGACAAATAAGGCAGCTGAATCGGGCGGGATCAGATCCATTGACACACAATGTGAAGTATTATTTGGCAACTATGCAAAGAACTCGGAGTGTATTCAAATGTCCTCTATTTTGTGATGTTTGTGAGACGAAAGAGAACGTTCTACCTACTTACGAAGATGTAGTGAAATACTATGAGTGGACGAGACATCAACTGAAATTGCAATCAGAAACTGCAAAAGAACCAATTTTTGGTGAGATAGCAAATATAGTAATGTCGAAATTGAAAATATATGGCACACTGCATCTATTCCTACATTGACGCGAACAAGGATCGTTCAAATGTTGAAAGCATATCATTTAAAGTGCAAAAATCTACTCAAGTCTATCAAGAGGCTCTCCCTGAACAAGTTAAATAGTTTTCAGAAAAGCAGTAAGATACTTTTTGATATTTCAGTATGCAAGTGCAAAGCATTCGCTCAATGTATATATCCTAAGGATAAAAAGGTTCCCAAACAAGAGCAAACTTTTTTGACCGATCGAAGAACGTCTCGGGTAATGGTAATCAGCGGAATCGGCGTAACTGCTACAAAGAAGTTGCAAAAGACTCTAAAAGGGAACCTATCTCACTGATTCAAGAGCCGGGATCCATTTACATGGGATACGTGGTACCTGATGTTGGTTAAGCAAAAGGAATAGATATCGTGATAACAGGGTTTCTGTTACATAAAGAAGTTTCCCAAGATAGAATTATGGCAATTGATTGTGATGGTACGAATGTTAATACTGGAAAGTATGCTGGAATTATAAGACTGCTTGAGAAAATGCTACAAAAACCACTTCAGTGGATAATTTTTTGCTCCACATGAACGAACTGCCTTTGAGATATCTGTTTCTTCATCTCGATGGGTATACTTCCCGACCTAAATCTTACACTGGGAAAATCACCGGAAACCTGTAAAAAGCTGCCTGTTAAAAATTTTGAACACATCGAAGGTCAAATGCTACCAGAAATGGCCAGACCAACAGTACTTGTATAAAATTATCTCGGCGGTAGTTTCAGATGAATTTCCAGAAGACCTAGGCAATAAATCTCCAGAAAAACTATCACATGCCCGTTGGATCACCAAAGACTACGCTGGTATGTATCTACTGAAGAACCATCTGAAAATTTGAATACTCTGGCTACTTTTGTGGTCAAAGTTTACGCACCGTTTTGGTTCTCAATTAAAAATAAACCATCATGCAAAGATGGCAGTGTAATCTGTTCAATATTATTAAGGCCTCCAGTTACCTGCCCGAAACACTTTAAAAAAATTATAGATCCTGTTATCCAAAGAAACGGCCACTTTGCGCATCCTGAAGGGATTCTTCTTGGGATGATAACAGATGATAAAAAACATGTTAGAGAGCTGGCAGCCTTACTAAAGGCACGCAGTACTATTCAACCACCAACACCTAGACTGTTTCAAGTGCCATTGATAGATTTTAATGCTTCTACATATATTGATTTAATAAATTGGCAGGAAAACTTAACCGAACCACCGATTTTGAAAAGCTTATTGGACTAGGAAATTCAGAATGTCGTGGAATCTGGTAGTGAAAACGAACTATTGTTTATAAGGCTTCCTGCCATACCCGAGCTGTTGAAAGAGCTTTAAAGAATACAACAAAGGCTTCCATTTCTCAGTGGATAAGAAAGTCGCGATTAGGTGCAATAAATGCCAAGCTGGAATCGCGAAATCAAATGCCTAAATTTGAAACTAAAAAGGATTTTAAACCTAAATAATAAATGTATAATTTTTCGAGTTTGTTTCAAATTATTTTTTTTTTTTACAGCGATGCATTAATAAATATCTTAATTATATATTGTTTATCATTTTACACCTACTTACCACTAAATTAATCACAATGTATCGCCTTATAAACTTTAAACTTTTTTACCCTAATTTTCAATTTTTGAAGTCACTGCGGAGACTGAAGATCTTAATCAAATGAAATGAAAAATCCCACGTATTTTTACTTTAACATAAGGCACAAATCCCCCCCTCTTAGAACTCTGAATCTTAAAAAAAAAAAATTCATACATCCGTGCTCCACCCTAGTAGATACGTTATTTTTAAACAACATTTTATTGGGAGGCTATGCGTACCTCCGCCCCGGGAACCATTCATTTCATCTATTTTTTTTAAACTTTATTATTATTCAAACCTAGTGAACTACTTTTTTAGTTTACCAGGATCGAAAAATTCACAAATTATGCAACCATCAAAGAAATGAATAAAGAAAAGTAAAAAAAACAGTTTGTCAGCGAGTTCATACAGACAACATTTTATGTGATAAATATGTAAATAGAACTAAACCAGTCCCAGCGAGAGCTTGTACTGACGTCATTGCATTGACGTTGGTCCTCTTCCTTCTCACGCGACTTGTTTGAAAACAAAGAAGGCAGAAGATACAAAAATGATGACGTAAACGTACGATCTCTCAATGAGACTAGAAACAGGTACGTACAATACGAACAGTCACATCAATAGTAATAGATGTAGGTAGGAACAAGAGGTATTACAATTAAAAGTCCTCCTGTGAAGGGCTTCAGTAAGGCACATATATAAATCATCTTTATATAATAGCCATTTTCTAAGATTGTATTTGACTTTAGTAGTATAAATGGTATTATTTTTTTAATTATCATTGGAAGTTTATTATTAACAATTTGGGAGGCGGGTAAGGGCACCGCCTCCCCGGGAACCATTTATTGAATAACCAACACCTCTATCATAGGTCGGTCATCCCGAGTGGTTTGCTACGTTTTGTGACTTAGCAGGGATTCGTCAGCCCATCATTTGCATGGCAGGCCAGATCGGGAGGGACTGGTTGGGGGAGACCTTTTGATTTCTCCTTGCACCGACAGTGGAAGGATGGAATCGTTCATCTGTCCTTCCTAGACACACTGACCTTCAGATTCCTGCCGACCCCTCAATTCTTTTTTCCCCAGAAAATCCTCTACTCCCTGTCTTAAAAGTCTAAAAATATACTCCTCACAGCGTCCCCAAAGATGACACAAGCCCTGAAGGGAATTATTTTCTTCACAGCCTCCTGTGTGGAGCTATTGTAAAAAAAAAATTAAATGCTGGGTTGGTTAAATACTATGGTTAAAGATTCTTTCACCGTATTAATTGGTACATTTCGGAACCACCAATCCTTCGTTTTGAGTAAATCTTGTCGTAAACCTTTTTACGGGCAGATTTTTACAATTTACATGACAAAAATATTAATGTTCACTCCAATAATACCTTGTGTCAAAACTAAATAGACAAACCAATCTTCGAAGTAGGTAGGTAGTATTATATGATTTAAATTATTTTAAAAAGATTTGATGCCTCATTATTTATTCAAGAGGGGAATAAAACTGATTGTGGTTCCTCGAGCACTAATAGTATTATCAGAGGGTCCATCTGATGTATTTTATCCCATTGCATTCTCACTTTTCCCGGCTTCTAAAATATAAATATACATGCAGTGCTAATATACATAAGTCACTAGATAGTCCATATCGAGGCCACTGGGTCACTTGGGGGAAAATAAGCCAGCTTTCCTATCGCTGTTTAGCTACGTTATATCGGAAGTAAAGGGCTCAGTTTCGCATAGATCAGACACAAGTATAAAAGAGATATCCACTCGGAAATGAACCATCAATTTATAAAAAAGAACTTCATCGAAATGTTATCCGGAATCATTTCGATTCATTTTATATAACAACATTTTCGAATAAAAATAAATAAATTGACTTCTTCTAACACAGCAAACTTATTTTGTGGCACCATTTTGATTTAAATTAATAAATTACTTCGTTTTTACCACTTTTATTGTTTACAAAACCAACATGTTTCTTGAGCAATGCTCACTTCTTCAGGGTTTTTTTATTGATTTTTATTTATCAATAAAAAAAACCCTGAAGAAGTGAGCATTGCTCACGAAACATGTTGGTTTTGTAAACAATAAAAGTGGTAAAAACGAAGTAATTTACTTCTTCGAACTTTGCAAAATAACTTTGTGGTATCATTTTTCATATAATGAATAAAAAATCACTTTGTTTAAACCACTATTTTTAAAACAAATCAACATGTTTCGACAACAATGTTGTCTTCATCAGGATATTATAGTATAGTAATATATATAGATATTATATTATAGTAACATATCCTGATGAAGACAACATTGTTGTCGAAACATGTTGATTTGTTTTAAAAATAGTGGTTTAAACAAAGTGATTTTTTATTCATTATACGAAGTAATTTATTAATTTAAATAAAAAAAAAAAATTTAAATAAATTGATATTGAGAACCCAGCGAAGCACTTGGGGTGAGATATTTTTAAGGACGGGTTGTTTCGAAAATTGAAACTTTGAGTTAATTTTCACGTTCTGTGTTAAGTGCTATTATTATATCATTATAGTCCAGTTGATTCAGAAAACTGAAATTAGCACAGAACTTGAATAGAACTTTCACAGAACGTGAAAATTAACTTTAAAAATTTGATGAATTGTTTTTTGAAGAATGAATTTTTTTAAACTACCCATCCTAAGTATATTTTGATGAAACGTCTGACCATTTTTGCTTGACTTAAGCCGGTATTATTTATTATTTTCCCACTAAGCTTAACTTATTATCGTAGTCTGCATAAACTTAAGCCATTTCCTAATATCTTATTCATTGTCATTACAGAGCGATAAACTTATTCATTGTCATTACAGAGCGATAAACTTATTCATTGTCATTACAGAGCGATAAACTTATTCATTGTCATTACAGAGCGATAAACTTATTCATTGTCATTACAGAGCGATAAACTTATTCATTGTCATTACAGAGCGATAAACTTATTCATTGTCATTACAGAGCGATAAACTTATTCATTGTCATTACAGAGCGATAAACTTATTCATTGTCATTACAGAGCGATAAACTTATTCATTGTCATTACAGAGCGATAAACTTATTCATTGTCATTACAGAGCGATAAACTTATTCATTGTCATTACAGAGCGATAAACTTATTCATTGTCATTACAGAGCGATAAACTTATTCATTGTCATTACAGAGCGATAAACTTATTGAGCTTGTTTCAGCGCTGTCGAAAGAAAATTTGATAAATAATTTTTGAAAATATAGAAAAATATTTAACAACTATCTGGTTCCCTGCGTTACAGTGCAATATTCAAAGAAATAAATTGCATCCCCCTTCCCATCCCGCGTGCCCTTCCCCTCCCGCGTTCCCCCTTCATCTTCCCCGCCTTCCCTCACCCTCCCCCGCTACCACGTCCCGCCCACCCTTCTCCAGCGTTCCACATTTTCAGTTCCAGTACATTCAGTTTTCAAACAGGTCGTGTGCCGCCTATTACATTTTTTTTACTAAAATTTTCATTTTTCAGGTATTACAAATATACAATTTTTTGCATATTATAAGAATAATCAATCAAATTTGGTACCTAACTATTATTATTATTTATATTTAAAATATCCATTATTCTCGATTCGATTCAAAGCATTAGGCGAATACTTCAAATAAATTCATTAATTTAAAAAGTTTCGAAAATTGAATTTTGATTTAACAATCATTGTTTTGCAAAACGTCATTCTCAAATTTGGGCATTTTTGACACTTTCGCAAGAGTTTTTGTAATGAATAAAAAACTTTTCAGATGTATTGTCATGTGGTTGTAATAATCCAGAAACCTTCGCGGGGGTTTAACGAAGATATTTTGAAAGTTTCAAACCTTTTCTATGCTTAATATAGCAATACATGGACATCTCATGTACATACTTATATAAATCCATATACCCAAGCAAGCATATTTTGATTTTTATATATATAGAGAACTGTTGAGAATTCAGTGATAGTATTTGAAATTTATATGAAAAGTGCCTATACAAACTATACATGCTTCAATAAGGAATGATTAATGGTTGGTGATTATTATCACCAAGTAGTAAATGTAACTAAGTTAGACATCAAGTTCTCTAGCGGTCATGCAACCTGTTTTAACCAATGTTTAGATGAGTTTTACACGCCATTCGATTAGTTGAAGGTACTTACCTATTTGTGTAACTCTACAATGATATGGGTAACGTTACATATCATAAGATTCATATTTTTTTAAGATAAGTTTGTAAAGACGTGAAAAATTCTAATAGAAGGGATAATATTTTATTACCACGTAGAAATATAAGTATAGGACATACAATGTGACATTGTGAGTGGAAAAGTTTCTTGTAAATAATTAGATATTGATCTGCACTGTTTTTTTAATTTACGAAAAGTGTAATTAATAAGTTGGTAGGTATGTAGGTATATATTATGTAGAAGAAATAATAGATGGAGTTTTAGCGAGAAGAAGCTAGATCCCCAATCCATAACGAACCCAAGCCTGATCAATTGCAGTGAAGCATGGAACTGGCAGATGTAGGACGAAAGTTAATTGGTATTGGTATAATAATAAAATTGACTCCTTGTTGAAAAACCGAGATCAACAGAATGACGGATGAGTAGATCCAAAAAGGATGTAAGGTGAGTGGATAGCGTAACTAAGAATCTTTAATAGATTAATCTTATCTTTAAGAAGATTCATGTACAAGGTGGAACAAAAGTCCTAAGGCAGTTGGTAACTTAGTAAAATAAAAAGTCAATTTTTAAGTCGACAAGATAATATCGGTCAAGTGGCCGCCGCCACGGTTGAAGCAGGTACGGGCTCGTTTCCTAGCACTTTTCATGACTTTCTCAAAACTCTGGCGATAAATTCTCCACTTATAGTTGGATATTCTCCTTTAAGACCGCTATGGTATGGAGGCTCGTTTCCTAGCACTTTTCATGACTTTCTCAAAACTCTGGCGATAAATTCTCCACTTATAGTTGGATATTCTCCTTTAAGACCGCTATGGTATATGGTTTATTCAACCAGACACGTAAACAGAACCCACGTAAAAAAGACCCAAAGAAAGAAGTCTGTAATGGTCAAATGAGCGATCTTACGGCCAGTGCAAGTCGCCAAAACAAGAGATTAAGCGGCCGGGAAACACTGTCTGTGAGATTACACTGTCCTGCTTGAACAACATGTTCTCCAACCCAATTCCTCAATTTGCAGTCCTGGTTCTGTAACGCTCACCAGTCACACCAGTGTTGCTGGAGTTGTCCTCAAAAAAAAGATGTGCCAATCACCTTTCCTCATCTGACATCCTGCAACCACAGCAACGGATATTGTTCTCGACCCAACGGCTGCTAACTGTCCCGTGTTGAACAAGTCTCCTAGAGGCGAGTGGTGCCACAGTGTTTGCCCAATTGGTGCCACACGATATAATTCAAGTTGCGCTGAAATAGTTGCAGACCGATTTATGTATAAAAACTTTGACACAATTATTATTGCGTGGTCTAGGAGTATAGCGATCCATGGTTTATCAACGTGTTTTCTGCTGCTGTTTACTTCAAAGATGTCGAAGTCGTGACGGCCTTGTGAGAGGCCGTGATGCCAAAATGAGAGCATTTTTCAATAGGGTGATGGGATTACTTTTGCGCCACCTAGTGTATCTGGATAGAGACGTGGAGAGTAAAAACAAAAAAAAAAACTAGGGAATATTGTAGGTACGAAGTACAAGGTTATAACTTACTTCCCTTCTAGCTTTTAAGATTATGACATGACAAACGCAGTGGTCTCTTATTAAAATCTATAAAATGGAAAAGCACTCACCTCACTTTCTCTCACCGAGCAAGATTTATATAAATGTTTAAGTATAAAGTAACTTTACTATTATGCGATCTGGTTGGCGGTGCTCGGCGTACCGTCCTCTCGATTTACAACTTCGGAAAAATAACATGAGAGTTAATACTAAAGTTTTTCGTTTTATTATTTGTGAATTGATCAAATTTTCTTTACTACATCAGCAAAATGCGATTTGCGACAAATATGATAGAATTTATCCAAAGGCGGAAGCAAGAATGTATTATATCCCTGACAAAGCCAACTATTTATTCAAGGAGTCGAGGAATATCCTAGATACTATAATTGTGACGAAAAGCCGATATCGGGTGAACAAAGTCGAAGGAAACGGGAAGGGGATGAAGGCAGTGGAACGAAAAATATGTCGACTAAGCCAACTTGTTTTGTTCCGAGTTTCCTGGAATGAAGAGAAAAAAAGGAAAAGTAATTACATTTTGCATTTTATATATTTTACTTGGTAGTGAAAATTTTTCATTTTTAAAATTTCAAGGCAGAGAAAGTGTTGCAGCCTCTAAAATGTTAATGCAAAAATCTATCGATCGCTGAGTTCATGAATCAAGAAATTGGTACAAATTTCTGTCAAAGAATTTCATGGACAAATTCACAGCTCACCTCATATATTCCACCATGAGCTTTGAAAAAAATATTTTTTTATATAAACAAATTTAATTTTATATTTTTGAATGTAGCTATCACTTTGTGGTTTTCCATTATAGAAAATGAAACAATACAACTTTGTATAAACCACTTATATAATGCGTAAATCCTACCGGTTTCAGAACAAACGTTCCTTCTTCAGGGAAAGCTTATAATAATTTGACAGTTTCGAACAATCTAATATATAAAATTCTCGTGTCACGGTGTTTGTTACCATACTCCTCCGAAACGGCTGGACCAATTTTGATGAAATTTTGTGTGCTTATCTGGTAGGTCTGAGAATCGACCAACATCTATTTTTCATACCCCTAAAAGTAAAGTGTTAAAGTGTTCCACTCCGAAGAAAATTATTTTCCCCATACATTTTGTATGGAACGAATTCTCCTATTTTGAAAGAACTGCAGCAATATTGTAAGGGGTATAATATTGAACTGTGAACCGGGGGAGGGGGGAGGGGGGAGGGGGGAGGGGGGCGGGGGGAGGGGGGAGGGGGGAGGGGGGGGGGGGAGGGGGGAGGGGGGAGGGGGAGGGGGGAAAGGAACTCAGGAAGGGGGGTTAGCGGGACGGGGGAAGGGGAGAAGTGGAGTGGGGAGAGGGAGAGGGAACGCGAGAGGGGAAAGGATACGCAGGGAGAAACAATTTAGATCAAGGTATGGTATACGCAGGGAGAAACAATTTAGATCAATTCAGCTAATAAGTTGACAACAGTTTTTAATTCTGAGGCGGTACGAAGTTCGCCGGATCAGCTAGTGTTTTACTAAAATTTAATTTTATTGCATTTTTAAGCGGACGTTCAACAATACATTTTATAAATACCTATCTACCTAACACGAGAAAAAGTCGTTGTGGTATGGTGTCTTTTTTAAGCCGCAAAAGAGTCCCAACCGCCTGAAACCAGTGGGACTATGGCATCCCCAATTGTTGTGAAGCTGAAGGTAGTGGTAATGGGAAGGAGTTGGGAGGAGGATGGTGGGGAAGCGCCTAACTATCCAGATCTGGTCACCATACATGGCTAATGTCTTTTCAAGCTACGTTTTAATTCTGAATGGTGGTCTAATACTGTACTGTACACGGTACTGAGATAATTCGACAAAGTGTCAATTGCTCCAAATTTTCCGGTAACATCCTAAATTACTAAATATGTAAATTCGAATACGTTCGTTTTACTTTAGGCTTGATTTATTTTGAACAATATTTCTGAGTTTTAAATTATTTTTATTCAAGTGAAAACTTCTTTAGAACCATTGTAGCGACACTAAAAATAACATAAATTTATAGGATTCAGCTGCAGAGAATGCATTCTTTGTATATTCTTTGTGCTGTGCTTCGTATCCTTCTCACCCTTATCTACTTTAGTTTTCTAAAGGTTTCACTTCTATCACGTGTGAATTGCACACGCTGTTTTTTTTGCGAAGTTGAAGCACATTTTAAATGTTTCACGATCATTTTATAAACAATTCAATTTTACAAAAAACTGCTGGCTTTATTGTACAATGTGGGAAATGGAAAAACCTGATAATTTTTTTCTGGGTTTTTAGAAACTAATCAAAAAAATTCTATTTCGAATGAAAATATTTTTTACGCGCAATATTTAACAAAAGCATTTAACTACTTGAGCGACAGCGCATTTTAATTTTTTTATATATTCAGAAGATCATTTTAAAAACTTTTCGTCAACATTGAAAAAATCATTCTTTCGAATTTTAACATGTAGGCATAAAAGCTTATTATAGTGCTATATAGCCAATGAATTAACCTGTATTTTACTGTTTATCTCATAATTTTAGGATTTATAAAAAAAAAAATATATAAAAAATCGTTAAGTTTGTAACCATATTTGCAATTTGGGAGGCGGGAATGGGTCCCGCCGCGCCCCGGGAACCTTAATTGGATAACTAACACATCTGCCGTAGGTCGCCCCAAGTTGTTCGCTACGTTTGGTGATTTAGCAGGGGTGCCCGGGTTCATGGGGTGAGGTTGGTCCAGGTCTTGGATGATACACTGAATCCCAGATTCTTACCCACCCCTTAAACACCTTTCCTTCCCAGAACTCTCCTCCCCTTCCTTTCCCTAATAAAAGCCCCTCCACACAGCATCCCCAAAGATGACATAGGCCCTGAGGAAAATAATTTCCCTAGGAGGGATAGGCCCTGAGGGAAATTATTTTCCTCAGGGCCTCCTGTGTGGATCTCATGTAAAAAAAAAATATAACCACGCGAATCCTGAGTAGTAGTTACTTTGAAACTGCCGTGAGAGGTACTTTTTCGAGTCAAGATAGAATATTTTCAATTTCTATATATTATGGTCTGTGGTATACTTTATAAAGAAAGGTGCATATCTGTAATGTACTTTTATTGTGGCCACACTAGCCACACAATAATAATAAATATGTTAAACGTAAGTTCTCGTCTTTATTGTAATTTACAATGGATTCAATAAGTAATATTATTTGTCTCGGTAGCGACTGATTAAACTGGAAGTTAGAATGGTTCTGGCCGCGGCCGTACACCGGACCGCTGTCCCGGCTCGTATGCCCGATCGGCAATGTTCGGCGACCCGAACATTCCCGAATTACTACATAGATACAAATGCGATATAATTATATATATCACATGCATATCTATGGAAAAAGAACTTAATTTTAACCATAAACAGCTGATCAGAAATTCTGTGTGAAAAAAGATTTAAAAAAATTATTTTTAACATCCTTATAAAATAGTCGACAAAGTTCGGATTTGCAACAAATATGGTCATAATTAATAAAGCATTTTAATAGCTTCGTTTTAAATCCAAAATAACAAACGTAAGAGCTACAAATATTTTTTCAATTTTTTTTCCGAATCGAAGAGATAATTGCCTTTTTTATCCGAAAAGCAATCGGAGACATTTAAAAATACTGCAGTGGTTATAATATTTCTGGGGGATCTAATTTTCAAACCAAAATCACACGATTTAGCATTGCTTGGTAGTGCATCACGTTAACCTCAATATGTGATGATACGGTCAATTCATAATCGATAATACCAACGATGAGTGCATTCCAATAATTAGCCATCTCCCAATTCCCTCCCCAACATGAGCTCCATTTAATTGGCATACCATGATTCAGAGTGGTTGGCAAAGTGCATAACATAACCATTATTGTACATTAGTGGAACGCATGGGCAATATGTAATGGGATTTTAGATATCTAATTACTAAACTTTGCATGTTAAACGCATTTCACATTTCACATATTTTAACTTACGTCATTCACCGTACAATAACTCCGTTACGCATAACACATAATAAATTTTGTTGTTGGTCATGTGACGATATTCTCGGTAATGCGTGAACTTTTCATTTAAAAAAATGGGATTAAGTACTTGTCAATTTCAGATAACCAATAAAGTAGATATCAAAATAATTTTATTAACTAAACAAATCTTTATTCGAAATTAAAAAAATTTTGTTTAAAAATGTTAGACAATAAATATTTTAAAAGGTGAGTACACAATAAATATGAATTAAGTTTTTTTTTTCATTTATTTTATTTTTAAATACCTATTTTAATGCTAAGTATTTTTTTTACATTACCTCCACACAGGAGGCCCTGAGGAAAATAATTTCCCTCTGGGCCTATGTCATCTTAGGGGATGCTGTGTGGAGGGTCTCTTCAAGGAAGGGATGGATATGAAGTTCTGGGAACAATAAAGGTATGATGGAAGGGTAGGAATCTGGGGGTCAGTGTGTCCGGGAGTGACGGACGCATGAATGGTCGAGAGTCGGGCTGGGAAGGTCAAAAGGCCTCCCTCAACCAGTCTCTCTCTTGCCACGCAGCAGGTGTGCAAACTCATCCGCCGCCAAGACTTGTACAAACCTCACCCCATGAACCCGGGCACCTATGGTGAGACCTATGGCAGAGGTGTTGGTTATCCAATAAACGGTTCCCAGGGCGGCGGTACCCATACCCGCCTCCCAAATTGAAACTCTTCCATGGAAGCAATAGGTTGGAGCTGGAAGGGGAGTGTGCAGTGTTTTATTAAAGACTAGCGAGTTTCCGGCATGAGTTGCAGTGCCACTAATAAAGAAATTGTTTCGCCTTGCGTGTCTTTTGCCATTCGTCTCGTTCCTCTTCCGCCTCTCCATTCCCTTCCATGTCTCCTTCCCCTCACGCGTTCCCCCTTCACCTTCCCGCCTTCCCACTCCGCTCTCCCTACCTACATTCCTCCCGTGATCCCAATCCGATCTGTTACTTAGTCATTTCAAGCAATATTTGGATTGTCTTTTACCATGGCGATAAGGACGGTACGTTGTACTCGTACTGTCCTTAAGCTTAACGAAATGCCTATTTTAGATTGTTCTTTGCTGTAAATTTGTTAATATTACGAATACAAAAACGAAGCTTTTCCTATCTTGAGACAAGTTTTGCTTGAGTATAATTAAAATAATAAAAAATAATTACCTTATAAAAGTGTCAGTGTAAACTTCTAAATAATGATTTTTTTCATTAAAAACGTATGAAAGCACAAAATAAGATTATTGGTGGCAGTTTTTCTTATGAAATTATTCACAAAACAAATAAAAACCACTTCCGCGTTTTAACGCTTTTAAGCGTAGGTTTTAAGTTTGTAGGCTCCGTTTGCCAAATTATTGTAATGCGGTGCCTATAACTTATACGGGTACGTGGTGACTAGTGATACAGGGCACACTAAGAACAGGCTTTTATATTCTTCTTAAAACGAAGAAAAAAATCTTATTGCAACCATTGATTTCAAACAACAAAATTAATTTAAACGTAAATACCGCTCACTTACTCAGCCGTGTTCCATAAACTATAACATTTAGGTCAGTTAGAGCAGATCATCGTCACATTTGTTTTAAAGATCTATCTTCAATTCTGCTTTGTGACACACTTCTGCGACTTTCTGTTATGCAAAACCAGGGACCACAAAAAATAAGGAAGAAAAAATAATTTATTAGGCTGCCAAGTTTACCCACTGCCAAAATTATTCATATTTACCCTCATTCGTTACGACTTCTAAAAATATCGTTTTATGGCATTGAATCGCAGCAGCTTAGTGGATAAAAAAAATCCGTTCTAACTAGATTTCTTTTTTTCGCACTTTTAAATCTATTTTATTATATTTTTTTTAATATCGCACAAGAAGGAAGGTTGAGAAGTACTGGGTTCGTTTATATTATCTCAAATATAATTTCCAACGTATAATTACATACGAAATTATATCTCAAATATAATTTTGCATGTCATAAATTTAACTCATTTAATTATTCAATTTTTAATGTATGGTCACAAAATTAAATTAAATTTATTTGTAAGAATTTTTTTAAGAGGAACGCCTGCGCGACCTTCTTCATACAAAACTTAAATTTCATTTTGAGGTCAAGTCACCCGACAAAATGAATAATATTTTTTAATCAAAATATATAGCAAAGGTCACGGATATAATATGCTTCTTTTCAAATTTATGTTTTTAATTATAAAATACAGGCCGTTAAGTAATTCAATTTTGCACGGTTTTAGAGGCAACTTTGGCATTTTTTGTGAGTTTACATAATGACACATACTTAAAAAATATTTTTGCTTTATTTATTATACGTACTATAAAAAATATAAAATATAATTAAAAATTAAAAAAAAATCATATTTCTTGGTGTACGTTTAAACTAAACATACAAATTTACGTTGGAATACAAATTTATCGTGTGTAAATTAAAGTTTCTAACTAGTAAAATGCTTTTTTTTATGATGTTTTATTTTATTTTTTTATTATATCACCTTTATTATTATAAGTTCAAGATTATTTTTTTAATGATTACAATAAACTCACAAAAAATACCAATGTTGCCTCTAAAATCATGGAAAAATTGAATTCTTAAATGACCTATATTTTTCATAAATATATAATGTATCTGTAAATAGATAATATATTATGATGTTTGTTCCGGATAAGCAGAAAGCAAATAAAATAATGGAAAAGTACTTGCCTAAATACAATGGATGCCCCAGTATAAAATTACCGCTTGTAAAATACTTGGAATTTGTGTTACCCAATACGAGCTGCTGATCTCCAATTATCATAAAGTACTCCAGAATTAAACGCGATATAGATTTGCGGACTCACGTTTCGAAGGTTTTTAAAATTCATATTATCAAAGTGACCATGCCTGGTTTGATAAACAAATAGCAAATAATTCAGCATTACTGTCAACATACTGGATAGGGATTATAGAAAAATTTTAGAGATAATAAAAAAAAACTGTTCAAAAAATTAGGAATCTATACCTATGTATTTTTAAAATTTTAAATGTAGAATTACACTTGACATCTTGTTCATAAAAAAATTCCTTAAGAGGGTATTATAACCAGAGAAAACCAGAAATTTGTCATTTTTAAATCAGATTTTAGACGTATTGACTCTTTTCCACAAAAAATTATAAATGGATTTCAAAAGATTTTTTTTTTATCTAGCATTCGCAGGTTTTAAATTTTGAGAAAAAATGTTTATTTTTAGTGTAATAAGGTTATACCATAGGTTGTTGGCAGATTTGTTAAATTTTCAAAAAATATTTTGTATTATACCACACCCATTTCAAGTCATCTAACTATGCAATGAAATAAATCAGTTCATTATCTGGGTATCGCATGTTTTAGAATTTTAATTTTAGTTTAAATAAAATCGTTAAAAAATATGTACCTACGTACATGTGTTTCTTGACGAAAATTGGTCCGTTTGTGTATTTATTTGCGTACTTACAAACTGATATATTTCAGACTTTTTTAACATTCTTAGACATTATTAAAAAATGATAAATACTTATAATCAAAAAATAATTACAAAAAGTACATTATTTTAATAGTTTTAGCATCACGCCTTTCAGCATTTTTGGATGTAGGTATAAATTAAAGCAAATTTCTAATGAAATAAAATCGATATTGAGTTATAATTTTAAAAAGCTGGTACGGAGAATAATTAATCTTTCTCATTGTAACCGCCCTGCACGATCGTAAGAACAACTTTCGACGAAATGTGGATTTTCGTCCGCTGGCTGGTTAAACGCTTTTAAACCGATATTTTTTTAAATTTTTTTTGGTTAAAGTATTTTTTCTGCGCATTGTTAAGGCTCTGCAACCGGGCCCGAAAAGAAGAAGATGGATAGATACGAAATTACGAATGATAGAGGAGAGCGCTAACATTTACAGCGACAAAATCGATACGAAAATTGCGAAAATGTTTAATTAAACACGACTCGTTTAAAATAGAGCCAAAATCTCGCGGGCATTATCTTAAACAGCATTTTAAAAAACACTGTGAATTTTTTCATATATATGTATAACTTAAAACGTATAACGTAAAATAACTGAAACAAACGTGTTAATAATAATTTTTGGAGCATAGTTTGCGATTTTTTTCTATCGAGAGAATTTTATATAATTTGCGTTTCGGCGCGGGCAAAGTCTAGATATTATCTTCAAGAATAACATATATTTTTAAGAGCTTTAAAACTTACCGTGTTTAAGGGAAATATGTAATAAATCGGTACAAATCCGGGTTGCGGGCCCTTAACTGCATAGGATGTTTATTGTAGCAAACCTAGGAATGACTGCGCGGCCTTTTCCATATAACTCTTAAGGGGTTACATGGGTGTCGTATCCAAGGAAAAAGCATATTTTCTCGATTTTTCAAGAAAATATGCATATGAATTATTTCACTCGAACACATAAAATAACAACTTCTCAACAACATTGAAAAAAATTGTCGAACCCGTTCAGTTGGTAGAGTTGTTGCCATAAAAGCAGAAGGTCCTAGGTTCGTGTCCAGAGTTGCCAATATCTTTTTCTGATTTTTCTGTCCCCAGATTTTTCGATTGAGTTTCGCTAATATTGTGTTCATTTAATTAAAAATATTTATTATTAGAGTTTTAAGGCTCCCAATGATGACTTTGTATAAATAATCCAAGAATCAATATTATTACGCTTTCATGAACCGTAGGTTGTTGGTACTGTATATATTTGGCATGTAGGAACATTTCTGGTGTAAGTATTACATGACTAGGGTAAACCGCATGTTTTCATAGAATTCCCATTCAATGAGTAAACGAAGTATTCCACGAATGAAAACTAATCTATCGGCGCGTATTGAGTATTTTATAACGTACTATTAATAACACATTGACCTAAATACTTTCTAATAATACATTACCTTGTTTATTGAATGTTTTTGATTTATGACCAAATTAATGATAATATCAGTTACTCGTATATTTTTTCCTATCCTTACAAAATGTTACAAAACATTTGTATTATTTTTACCTTTTGTTATTGATTATTTTTTATAGGTAAAAGCAATTAGAGATAATATGAACAACACTTAGGATTGAGTGTATTAATTCATATTAATTCCGACTGTGATTTCAAGTCAAAATTTACTGAGAAACAGCTTTTTGTTTTGCTTACGCTTACTTAATGTTCTTCAGGGATTATTACAAGACGTGTTATCGATTTGTGCGATGTTTGACTGAAAACGACTTGTTGTCGGTTGTCTATAATGTTCTTCGAAAAGAATTGAAACAACGAAAAGTTTTTCTTGTTAAATTTTCCCTGTAATTTCCTTTCCTGATGTCCGATGTTTTAAATATGCCATGCATCTGTGTGAGTGTCTACTATGTTTGACACAATAAGGAACTCCAGTGAAAAATATTATGACTTAAAAAAAATATTTTCATATAGACCCATAAACCCTGATTCTGAATAAATATACAGGTTTTATTTAATAATATTAAACGCAGAGTTTTAAAAAAATTATTAAAAAGTTCATTTTTAATCGTGTCATTAAAACACACTCTCAAGTTGGTATTATTGAAAGTTTAGTGCTGACGTCACTGCTCACTATAATTTTACAGTCAATGTATTGAAATGTATGACAGTTTAAAAAATAGAGGTATCTCTATTATTTTAAATATTCAAAAAATTAAACTGTTCAAAAAATTGTAATGCTGCTAATTTTCTTCCAAGTCTGAAATTTAAAATGGCGAACTACGAACAGCTGATTCGGCTCTGTACGCTGTAGTTGTCTACAATTCCATAATATTGATTTGGATTCTTAAAAGCCAAAAAAATAATAATTCCAAACAATTTTTATACCACTCTCCAGTAATAAATAATATTGAAAAACATAATAAATAAATAATTCCACCTAAATAATGTTTTTACTTATCGAATAGTTCCATAACTTCTTCCATATAACTGTCATACAAAATGACAACACCTGTTGAAAAATAAAACAAACCAGTTATTTTATAGCATTATTCATAAAAAAATGGATTGGACTTCCATATTCTGGATGTGATTCTATCAACTCCAGGACACCATATAAATATAAAAAGACAGGATCTAGACTACGACAAAGAATATCTATAAACCGCCTTATCTCTTAAAACTTCTGTCCTCCTGGTCCTTAACTCCCTTTCATAAAAGAAATATGGATTAAAATCGTGATACCGGACAAAAAAATGCCATCGTTCGTTTAACAAAAGGTTCCAATCGCATCTGCGCACTGCCTTTTTAACGGGAAGGTAGTGTAAGGCTGTGGGGAGGCTTTACACCGGATGTTGTAGGCAATCTATTCTAGTATTTCAGAGTCCCGGAAAGCTTTCAGTCTCAGAAACGTCCGTTTGTCTCCTGCTGCCGTTTTGGACCCATTCAAGCCTTGATGGTGACCGCAATCATACTTTATACTTATATGAATAGACATTTTGCACTTAAATACAAAATGAACTTAACAAACATACATAAAATAAAGAAAACCAAAATTTTAGAATTGACTTCCGGGAAATGATATATTTATCTTTTTTTAGGTACGATAATCGATAATTCCATAAAACTGTTTTTACGTTAAATGTACACGACCGCCTTATAGACCCTAAATACAGACCCAATCGCCATGTAGTTGAAATCTTCGACATCAGACCCAGAGGCCGTGGATTCAAATCCTTGCCCTGGTGAAAGATTACCCTTTAGTATAGAATCATTACTGGAAGTGGCCTTAACCGTGCTTAGCGACAAGATCTTAATAGCTCTCCAAAATATAACTCATCTTCCCTTCTCCGCTCCAATATATGTTCCAATTGGGGATGCTACAGACCCACTTGTCCCTGGCGGAAGGGCCTATTGCGCGGTATTCACATAATATTTGAGAGGAAAGATTATAATATATATAGAAGTAGTCAAATTACCAGAACCTACTTTACTTCTAATCTAGGATTAAACTGGAAATTTAAAACCGAAAAGTAGTTCCGAATATTTCACGGCCTTTTGTGATGCCGATAGTTTCCCGAGTTAACTTCCCTTGCCTTTGTCTAGCTTCCTGAACAAGTTAAGCAGTGTTCATCAATCTAGATATGTTTCAAGGGCATGGCATAATGACCCAGATAATGCTGATTATTCCAAATACGTATATGTTTACGGAACTATCACCAAGTAGTCTGCGAAATTACAACCAGTCGGGTGAGATGTGTTTACAAAATCATTAGCGTGGCTAATTTGTGAATTTAATCATCGTCGTTGACATTATCGCATACGACCTACAAAACTTAGATAATGTAAGGAGTGCGTAATTACAGGAATCATATTTTATATATGGGTGATATCGAGGAAGTCATATGGTAAATTGTCGTTATATTGGCATTAGCGACTAATGCTTTTTTTGATAAAATATTTGAAAATTTTTGAAGTGAAATTTCTTTAGCCCCGTTAGCGATTCATAATGCGGATGAAACGGAAATGACGCGCACAGCACCTGCGAAGCATTATACTCTTATCAAGGCTACCATTGGATGAGATATAAAACGAAAACGACGCGAGGTCTGCACTCATTGGTCTGTTCACTGCACTTGGTTCTTCACAGTTTGAGATTGTTTTGGTGAAGTTTCGCTTATACCGCAAGTTAACTGCCCTAGAATTTTTTTAATCACTAGTACTAATTTTGGTTGTATGTTTGTCCTGCGTAACTCTGGTTCAACGAACTCAATTTTTCTTTACATATAATTGTATTTTCAAAATTGGAACCGATTGTGTTAAGAATTAAGACAAGCGATAAAGTACCTACCTACCTAACTCTGATTATCATCTTGGCAAAATATTTATATAGAATTTCACTGGTCAGTGGTTGAGTGGGCATAGCGCTTGGGTCCCACCTGGGCGTCGCATGTTCGATTCCTCGGCTGGCTAAGTACCCCATCACAACACAAGCAACATTTTCGGCTTTATGTGGTGGTAGTAGGAGATTTTCAAACATTTTTGGGTTATTCGTAACCCGGGAATGTTTGTCTTTCTTTTAAAATAAATTAAAAAAAATAAAAATCACCATTGGTATCGAAACATTGCTTGAAATACTCGTATTACGTGTATTGTCTATGAATTGAATAGAGGAATATTTATTTTTTCTTTGAAAAACAAATCTACTGTCGATATTTTTGGTACATCTATGCTCTCCACTGTCATCTTCTTCGGGAATCTCTATGCACCAGGAAATCGCGATATTGTGATCGCGATCTTTCAAAAACAACGGCAATTTATTTTTAAGACGAGTTTAATTTACGAGTTAATTTTTTGATAAAGTTCCCCACTTCAATCAGCGTTACATTAATTTTAATTAGTATTTGTTTTGAGTCAGTGCACTATTAATAAAATTAACCGATGAAAACAAACTATCCTGAAGTTGAAACTTTTAATATCCCATATCTGACTTTCTTTTAACATTTACCCCACACATGAGGCCCTGAGGAAAATAATTTACCTGACAGCCTATGTCATCTTTGGGGATGCTGCTTGAAGGTGGCTAAGGAAAGGAAAACAAGCAAGTTCTGGGATGGAAAAGGGTATGATGGGTGGGTGTGTTCAGGAGTGAAGGATGTACGAATCCATTCCTCCCACTGCTGTGGAAGACCAGCTACAGACGTCACAAGGTTTCCGAAAACCAGCCTCTTCCATTTCAGCCCACCACGCCAAGAACTGAACACACCTCACCCGATGAACCCGGGCACCCCTACTAAGTCACCAAACGTAGCGAACCACTTAAGGTTTTAGTTATCCAATAAATGGTTCCCGTGGCGTCATTTCTCATTACTCGATGAATACAATAGTCTATATTACTTGTAAAATTAGGTAATTTACGTAAATTTTGGTGGGAAACATTAAATCTTAATATTTACGTAAATATCAGAGTTGACTGCTAGTGCTCGGCGTCTAAAATAGAAACTATTCTGCGGCTTATCAAAGCTTCAGCGATAGATTTAGCCCGCTTAAATTGGAGCGAGGATCTCGTATATACAGGGTGTCCGGTGGCAGAATTAGGATTTAAAACTTAAATAAAAAATAAACTACTTAGGATATACATTTATTTCTATAACTGTTACAAAGAGGAGGAGTGCGGATTTTATTTCTTAAAAATTATTTCGTCTAAATATAGACCATCACGTCAGACACACTCTTGGAATCTGGCCTCAGTATTTCGTGTAACTCGCTGGAGAAGTGACATCGGGATACCATTAACTTCGCGAATGATATTTTCTTTTAGTGCAGAGATGGTCGCGGGTTCGGTTTCATACACTTTACTTTTGAGGTACCCCCACAGAAAAAAGTTCATAGGAGTGAGATCTGGTGACCCCCTTGGCCAGGGGAAGTCACCGAAACGGCTAAACATTTTTTTAGGCAACAAATCACGAAGTAGCGCCATCACCTCTCTATCAGTGTGAGGCGTGGCGCCATCTTGCTGGAACCATGTTTGTGAATTGGAGGCAGGATGTTCTCTCATTTTTGGCAAAAAATAATTGTTAAGCATGCCCTGACAAGAATCCCCGTTCACAGGAATGGCTTGCCTTCGACGATTTACAAAAAAATAAGGTCCGATTATTCCACTGCTAGACAATGCACACCAAACCGTCACTTTGGGACTGTGAAGTGGCTGTTGATGTTTTAAACGTGGGTTCTGTCTTTTAGGTGACCAATAACGACAATTCTGCTTATTTGCACTTCCATTTAAATGAAAATGAGCTTCATCACTCCAAAAGACAGTGTTTACCGTACGAAATCGCTCTAACATTATCGCGCAGGAAATTTTACGTAAATTGTAATCATTAGGTTTAAGCGCTTACACAATTTGAATCTTGAAAAGGAAAAAATAAATATAGGATTCAGCAGAGTACGAGTGGTAGACGCCAACCCCTTGATGCAGTGCTACCATTGCTTGAAATTTGGACACACTGCACTGAAATGTTTGAGTAAAGATAAAAGCGCAACCTGCTTACATTGTGCTAAGGATCACGAATGGAAGGAATGCCCAAACAAAAACTCGGAAGAAAAATGTAGCAACTGTATATATCAAAACACTACTTTCAAGATGACCCTTAACACTAATCATAAAGCAAACGACACAAACTGCACTTACTTTAAAAAGATGATGTATATCGCGCAAAGTCGCATCGATTATGATTAGGTATGTTTTGTATGTATTTTTATTCTAAAAAACAAAATTCAATGCTTTTAACCAAAACACTATTTAAATACTTAACCTCTTTTACTGTTAAGCTCAACAATATATGTCTTCTACTTACGAAATATGAGTATCTCATATCCTTGCAATTCTTTTCTTCTCTAACTATATTATATTCTGAATTATTGTCCGGTAACCACAGTGTTAACACGCTGGTATTGAAATGTATGTTGATGTTAGTCTATCCTTTGTCTACTTGTACATGCAGAAAAAATATTTATTGTTGTCAATTATTAAACCAAATATGTTCTGATCAAAACCAAAATCTAACTATGAATATATTGTTAATGCTTACTGCTATAAAAACATTGATTTTTATAATTTGCCTATATAAATCTTCACACATGTTTACATACTATTCCCGCATATTTAAATATTATTCAGTATGGGTGATTTAAACGGAGATTTTGATATATCAGAAATTGATTATGAACGTACTCACAATTTTGAAAATTGGTCAAATAAACATGTATTAGGAATTAATAATATAACTGCCATTAACCTTAACATTCGATCCTTATCAAAACATTTTGATACTTTCCTCCTAACTATTTCTAGTTCCTTGCGAAATATTGACTTAATAACGCTATGTGAAACGTCGATAAATGAAAATAATATAAATCTATACAAAATATCGGGTTTCAACTCTTACTATTTTTGTCGTACAAAAAGATCGGGTGGCGGAATTATTGTATACGTGAAGGATCATCTTACATTCGAAAAAATAAATATAGTAACAAGAAATTTTGAATGCGTTTACGGTACTATTTCTATTTACAAACATAAACGTATACATCTATTGGCAATGTATAGACCTCCAAACACAAATAAAAAATTATTTCTCCATGAACTGGAAACTATATTGGGTAATATTGACATTAAAGAATCCATTTTATTACTTGGCGATTCGAACGTTAACATTTTAAGTGAACTCGAACCGATTGTAATCCAATACGAAAACCTAATGGCCAACTTCGGATTGGTCAAAACTATTAACGATGTGACACGAGAAGCAGTATTGTCAAACCATATAACGGCTACTTGTCTAGACCATATCTATATAAGAGAGAGGGAGACCATAGAAATCAGTTCGTGCGTATGTGAAACAATAATAGCTGACCACTACCTAATTGCAACGACGATTTATTTCTCTACCTACGACAAACTCACTTCAAACAAATCGCACGCTGAGTACTATACTGCACTCTCTGAAAAAAAAGTTAATCTATTTATCTCAATCACTGATTGGAATGAAATGCTAAAATTATCTGAACCAAATGTATTGTACGAAGAAATGAAATCGAAATTTAAAAATATTTATGAACTAAGTAACATCACAAAAATTAATAAAAAATATCGCAATTATCAAAAAACTTGGATGAATGATTGCCTCATTGAAAATATACAAACACGAGATACTCTTTGGAGGAAATGGAAAAACTCACCTAACAACAAAACATATGAAATGGATTTCAAAAAATACAGAAATAAATTAAATAAACAAATAATAAACACAAAAAAATTATACTATAACTATAAATTTAATCACTGTTTTAAAGACATTAAAAAAACTTGGAATGAAATTAATAAAACTTTAGGAAGGAAAAATAAATCCGGTTGTGATGAAGTCATATCAAAATATTTCTTAAAATCCAAATCGAAAGATGCAGTGGCAGAAAATTTTGCAGACTTCTTTGATGAGGGGGTAAATAAGTTATTACATGTATGTGATGTCCGAGCGTCAGAATACACGCCGGAATATTTAAATCACACAATGTATCTACCACGAGCAAATAAAAAGCAAATCGAATTAATTATCGGAGGTATGAAAAATTCCAAGACACCAGGCATAGATTTAATTCGTATGTATGATTTGAAAAAACATGTTAAATTACTTAGTCCTATAATCGCACACTTAATTAACAGAATAATTGATACGGGCCATATTCCCGATGAACTAAAATATAGCATTGTAAGGCCTATCTTTAAAAATGGAAATCACTCTTTAATAAACAATTACAGGCCGATTTCCTTACTTCCTGCATTAGAAAAAATCTTAGAAAAATATATATCAATAAATTTAGATAAATACTTAAATAATCTGAGTATCATTGATGAATGCCAGTATGGCTTTCAAAAAAATAAAAGTTGCGATAAATTGCTCGAAAAATTTTCTAATCATATAAATTCACAACTAAACTGTAAACAACATGTATTGGTTCTATTTATTGATTTCTCAAAAGCTTTCGACACACTTAGCCATATACAAATAATTAAAGTACTTGAATCTATAGGTATCCGAGGTAAACTCCTCTTATTCTTTAAAAACTATTTGTCAAATAGAAAAATGAGTGTGAAGATTCTAAATATAATTAGTAAATCAAGATACATCAAATCGGGAGTACCGAAAGGGTCAATTGTAGGTCCAAAATTATATATTATATATGTAATTGCTATGTGTAAGATTTTCAAAAAAGCTCGTCGATTCATTTTTGCTGATGATACTGCTCTTGTTGTATCAAATGAAAATCCTGAAATAGCTATACAAGAATTACAAAGAGATTTTAACGAGCTTCTCAAATGGGCTCATGATGTAGGATTAATTATTAATGTTAAAAAAACCAAATGCATGTACATAAAATCACCAAGTTTGAAAATGTGGAATGTTCCTAAAATAACCGCTCATAGCTTTGACTGTATACATAGAGGAATTGTTAATGTTTGTGACTGTGAAAAAATCGATTTTACAAATGAATATACTTATCTGGGAATAATTGTTGATAACAATTTTAAGTGGGATAAACAAGTGGCTAAAATTTGTAACCAGCTCAGATCCTTAGCTAGTATTTTTTACAAATTAAAATTTATTTTGCCTCATTGTACTCTTAAACTCATATATTTTTCTATGGTCGAATCTATCCTTAGATATGGTATTCGAACTTGGGGACATGCAAGCACTACTTACATTAAATATATTGAAAATTTACAAACTGCCATAATTAAAAAAATTGTCACAACAAATATTTACAAACAGAGACATAACTTAAAATTACTGTATGGCTCAGAGAGCCTACTTACAATAAAAGGTCTTCACTGGTTCACTACTATTATGGACAATATGGGGGAAAGCCCTTACAAACACCTACTTGTACACAAACATACCACAAGATTCAGAGAAGGAAAGGGCCTAAAAACTCCTCGAATATTAAATAAATATGGAAGCCGTACTCTTGAATATCTAATACCAGTGATTTTCAATAAAATTAATAAAAACATAAAATTTGAAAAAAATGAGAGACTATGTCCTAAAATGATAAAACTATGGTTAATGAACGAAAACTCCATGTATCTTTGAATATCTTAATATAGCTGCCTACATATCTTGTTATTAGGCAGGTATATTGAAATATCTTATATATTTATAGCTGTAAGTTAAACTATCTAATATTACTATGTGATCTATTCTAATGTTTCCTTAAAAATATAAATGTATTTACAAATATTTTCTTAGATATTATATTAAGAATGTTTAAATTGTTAGAACCTGCAGACAAGCTGCCATATGACAGCTTTGTGGGTCTACTCAAATTTTTGTACAAAATGTATTCTAAAATTTAATAAATAAAAAAAAATAAAAAAAATAAAATAAATAAATAAAAAAAAAAAAAATTAAAAGGATGAAATTTATGGTCCTTCTTCAATATTTCTTGCACAATAGTTTTTGGAAGCCCTAGGATAGCCTCTCTCTTGCGCACGGACTGACGCGGATTATCGCGCAAACTGTTCGTGACGAGTTCGATGTTTTCATTTGTTCTCGACGTCCTCCTGGGCCCCAGCCGTGAGTCGTTTGCCGCCGAACATGTTGCCCGGAACCTCCGGACCCATGATCGAATCAAATCTTTACTTGGGGCATCACGTAAACGTCGAATACTGTAACGCGTACTAAATCTTCGACGCGCAATTGCACACGAATCATTAGCCTTGAAATATGCTTCGATATTATGCAGAATACAAACGCACAAGCAATGGAGCGCTATACTCCGCAAGAGCGTGGAATTATTGTGTCGATTTAAGGTTTAACGCGTTTAGCGAGTTTGTGTCGATAGTCATCATGAGCGACGAGGCGCATTTCCACTTAAACAGTTACGTCAATAAGCATAATATTCATTTCTGGGGCACTGAAAATCCGCGTGTGATGAACGAAAAGCCATCGCATCCACTCAAAGCCACTCTGTGGTGCGGCGTTCACGCGGGAGGAGTGATTGGGCCGTATTTTTTGAGGACGCCATTGACATTACGGTCACTGTTACTGGCGAACGCTACAGGGCCATGATAAATGACTTTTTACTTCCGGAATTGGATGAGCGGGGCTTGGTGAACATGTGATTTCAACAAGACGGTGCAATCGCCCACACAGCACGAGCCACAATGAATATTGTGAAGGAAGGGTTTCCTGGTCGCGTAATCTCTCGTTTTGGCGATTTGGTATGGCCAGCGAGATCGCCCGATTTAACCATTCCTCTTTCTTTGGGGATATTTGAAGTCGCGGGTTTATGCCAACAAGCTTCAGACAATCGCAGCCTTTAAGCAGAATATTACTGCACTTGGTTCATGAATGCGAACAGTTATCACCGGAAATCTTGCGGAAAGTCATGGAAAATGCGATGAAACGGGCACAAATGTGTATCAACACTGGCGGCAGCCACTTGACGGATATCATCTTTGGGGGCGTTCAAGTATTACGTAACGCAATTTTTGAAGATTTTTGACCCCCCCCCTGCCCCCCGTGTAACGCGCCGTAACGTTTTCGGTCCCCCCCCCCCCCCTAAACGTTACGTAACGCCCAAGTGACAATTTTTGCATGAAAGTCAAGCAAAGTACTGGAAAGTCGCTCAAATAACTTTTTTCTTGTTTTAATCGCGTTTGCGGTAATAAATAAAACAAGAGATTTCGAGAACGAAAAGGATTGCCAACTTGGAAGATTTTAATTCCCTATTTTTTTATGTAAATAAAGAAAAACATATTACGTAACGCGTTGTTCGAACCCACCCTCCCCCCCCCCCCCCTCGTAACGCACAGTAACGTTTCACAAGACCCCCCCCCCAAGTGCGTTACGTAATACTTGAACGGCCCCTTTTTCAC